>VXBL01004880.1:122281-140379 GCA_013400195.1 Aramus guarauna | reverse complement strand
CCCGTGTGTCCCCATCTGCCCCCCCAGAACCCCCCCATGGAGCCGGGCCGCCCGGGCCGCCAGCGTGCCCCCGACTGCATCCGACGACAGAAGCGACGGGAGCTGGACGCTCGCCGCAGCAAGTGCCGCATCCGCATCGGGGGGCACCTGGAGCGCTGGTGTCGCCTCAAGGAGCAGCTGGGCTTCGCCCTGCACTCCCAGTTGGCCCAGTTCCTCCTCGACAGGTCGGGGAGTGGGACGCAAACCCCCTAAAAACCACCGGGATGGGGAAAAGAAAGGTGAAAACTTACTCCCTCTCTGTCTTCCCGCCACAGGTACAGCTCCCACGGCTGCGTCTGGAGCCCAGGTGGGTGCCCCCCACTCCAAATCCACGTCGGCATTGATTATTTTGGGTCCAAAAGAGGTTTTTGGTGAAGAGAGAAAATTCCCGTTGGCGTTGAGCCCAAGCTGGAGGCAGTTCGCTCCCTGGGTTGCGCTGCGTTGGCGTTGTCGGCATCCCCAGCTTTATTCGGGGGGGGGGATATTGGAGATTTTGGGGGTTGCTAAAAAAGGGAAGCTGTTAATGTGATGGAAACTTCCGAACCTGCCTGAGACGGTGGAGCTGGTGCAGGGAGACTCTTGCAGCTGGCCCAGCCTGCCCCATGCTGCTTTGACATGATGGAGAACTGAAAAGCCAAAGTTTGGAGCCATTTTTCACTTATTGTTCCATTTTCTTTTTGTGCCTTCTGCAGGCGAGCCGGAGCCCAACCTTCTCCACGCCGATGCCCTGCAGCGCCTGGTTGTCCTGTCCCACGGTCACGGCCAAGAGTGCGGTTTCATCCCCGACGTGAAGCCCCCGGCCCCAGGCAGCACCTCCCAGCTGGTGTGGGAGTGCGTAGCCGGGCATAGCTTCTCCTGGGGTGTCCCTGCGGCCGCGGGGGACCGTACCCCCACAACCGGCCACCACGGAGAGGAACAACGGGGGGATTCAGGGTGCAGCTCCCCACCGGGCACTGGCCGACGGCGCTCGCTCCGGCGAGTGGGGCTGACCGCTGAGTCCGGCTCCGGGAAGGGCGATGCTGAACCGGAGGGAGCAGCGCGGTCACCCGTCAGTGATGGGGAGCGGAGGGAAGAACTGGGAGCTGGTAGTGATGATGGCAACGATGGCAACGCAGGTGAGCTGCTCTGTGTCCCCTTCTCCGTCGTTATTTCCCCGTTGGTCCTCTTGATTCCCTGTCTTCGGCCCTTCAGTTCTCCCAACAGCGTTGCCACCTTCTTGTTCCTGAGATGGCCGCACCATCATGTAAAACAAATCTCAAAACTCGGTCCTCATTTCTTCTGGTCAGCGGGACGGCACCGTGCAGGTCCTTACCAATGCCTGCAGGCTTCCCAACCCTGCTGCCAGACCTACTCCCCATCCTCTTCCTCTCCCAACATCCCAGCTCAGCCAGCCCCGTTTCAACTTACCACAACTCCTGTCATCTCCTTGCAGCTCCCCAAGTGCCAAAGGAGACAGGGACCCCAGCAAAAGATCACAGGAGGTGAGTGGTGGCATGCATGAGTCTTCCTCCAGTGTATAACTGCTCTCCAGAGCTGAAGGTCAAGGTTGGACCCATCCATCTCATCCCTTGAGTTCTCCAAAGGGTGGCCAAC
This sequence comes from Aramus guarauna, assembly GCA_013400195.1. Classification (NCBI taxonomy): domain Eukaryota; kingdom Metazoa; phylum Chordata; class Aves; order Gruiformes; family Aramidae; genus Aramus; species Aramus guarauna. The sequence goes on along the minus strand of VXBL01004880.1, from coordinate 138,747 downwards.
ATTCTAATGAAGACCTTCCACGATTAAAACCCGAGTTTTTTGCAGAGTTGACTTTGATCGTTGCATTCCTGCAGCGCACTTCTCCTGGAGGAGAAAGAGCAGGGGGCTGAGCCCCAAGAAGAAGAGGAGGAAGAGGAGGACGAGGACTTAGCCGAGGATGACCTCGCCTACACCGATGACCTGCGTGATGAGAACTACCACCCATCTCTGGACAGGTGAGGAGCGCTTAGAGCTGCTGGGAAGGAGCCTGTGGACTGGAACCCACGTCCAACTGCTGTCCTACCACATCCAGCCATCTAAACAGTCTTGCCCATCCCACGTCCATCTTTTCCCCCAGTGACTCTGAGCCACAGCGACGACAAAGCCAGACCAAAACCCGTAAGAAAACCGTAAAGGAGGAGCAGTCCCCAAATGAGCCGATCCTGACCGGCTCCAGCCCATCAGAGGAGAAAAGTGGACGAGTGAGGTGAGTCACGACAGCTGCGCAGGTGTGGTGAAGGGCATCGGGGTGCCTGTTCTGGGACATCCATCTCTGCACAGCCACTGAACAGGTGTTTTTGGGCATGTTGGAGATGCTGCTGCTGCTTTCCGTGCTGAGAAACCAGATGGAAACCATCCAGCCCAACAGTGAATGATGTTCAAGCCCTGAGCTCTGGGCAGGACAGGAGCCACATGTCCCCAGGAGGGTTTAATCCTCTTCCTCACGGTGCTGCCATCTGCAGGGCAGTTGCCGGGCCTTGTTGGGTGTTGATCTGGCTATGAGGAGCCTCGAGTCATTTCATCCGCTGTGTGGCTGGGGAGCAAGGACACGCTGCTTGGGCAGGGCTTGAAGACCTCCTAAGCCACCACTGCGGTGGGCGTTGAAGCCTCCAAGCAGCCTGGAGGTTTGCAGCAGCAGGGGGGAAAAAAAAATGCATACGTTCCATCCCCTGCGTAAGCACAGGGACTCCTGTCCCCACCTATAGATACAGGGGCTCCTCCAGCACCCAGAGCGGCTCTGTACAGCCCAGCTGTACTGCCCAGCAGCTCAAGCCCATGGGGAGAGGTGAGTAGCAACGGCAGCGCTGCCAACCTCAAGTGTTGGTCAAGGGACAGCTTGAGAACGACTATGATTATTTAATTTGCAAGTGGTCTTCACCTCAGCCTGTTTTGGGCTGAGGGTTAGGTTTTAGTCTCTCCTTCCCAGCTCTGTGGGCTGAAAATTCACTTTTCTGTTCTAAATAAGCTCAGCTCATCACTCGGTTACTCACTGGGTCTTTATGTAAGAGTATTAAATACCGGTTTGGTCTCGATGCTGAAGCAAGATGGTCTGTGCGTTGCCTCTTGGCTCTGACACACAAGGAGATGTCACCTTGCTGGATTTTCTTAAACATTTAATACGACGAGGGCGTTAAACCCCCTTTTTCATTGGAGTTAGCCGGAGCGACCACCTAACACCGCCTTGTAACGCATCTTGTCTTCGTGCGTCCTATGAAAAACGGGACCAGCAGCAAAACGCGTGCCCCAAAACTCACTGTGTAAGTATCGTGCTGCTCCGTTAAGGCTTTTATTGATTTGCTTTTTCACTTCAACATGGTATTGCCACTTCTTTTCGGTGCTAAATGCCCTTCCCGTCTTCTTGCAGCTCTGAAACCGCCTCACAGCTCGCTGGAAGAACGAACGCCCTCCCACAAATCCAGTCCTGGCAAAGGAACACATGATGGTAAATTTGGCATTTGCTTTTCTCCTCTCCCTGCCCACCGCTGGTCACATAGCACCGGGGGGACACCAGGCCCTAAAATCCAATTTGAGAGTGGAAAGGTTTGGGTTAGGTCTGGGTAGTCCTTGTTAAGGCCAAAAATGAATTAGAAGAGGGATTTTTTGGGTCCTGCACGCTTTCTGTTCCAAATCCTGGTGTTCAGACCTCCAAAAGTACATCGGTGCCTACAGATGCACCGGGAGATGCGCAGAAGCATCTGATGGAAGCAGCCGTTGACTTTCCTGGGCAACCAGTGTGGTCTCGGAGCTTTGAACCCCCTCTCCAAAGCCCAGCCTAAACTTTGCTGCCCTTTTTAAGGCTCAGCTTGGTTACAGAGCTCCTATATACAAGTGTTTAATTTTACTCCCCCTGTTTTGTCACAGCACCTGGAAGAACGGAGCTAAAAGACTTTTAGGAGCAAGAGCCTCCAGACTTCAGTGTGTTCATCCTCTTCTTGCTGCCCAAAGGTAATGCCATCGTGAGCTAATAAAACATTTTTAAAAGACTGTGGATGAAGATGCCCACCTCCTATTTTTATTCCGTGCTGAGGATGTGGTCTGGCATCATCGTCTATTAACGATCTCTTTCTTTCTCCTCACAAGGGGACACCTGGTTTTGGGTTTTGTTTTTTTTTTTTTAACATATCTTTCTTTACTTTCAGGATGTCAGCCAGAAATAGCTGCTGTTTCCACGGAGCTGCGGATAAATTATAGATGAAATGAGGCTGGCGTGAGGTTGACAGCAATCTTAAATGTCCTGGGATGTATCCAAAACCATGTGAAAGCCTTTTTGTAATGAGTAATAAAGAATATATTCCTATTTATAACGTCTAAAAGGTGCATTTGTTAACGACATTTCCTGCTCCAATAGGGAGAAATACTGAATTCCCAAAAGGGAAGAAACTAAGAGGATGGTTTTAATGGAGGGTTTGCCTGGAAGCCCATCAGCTGTGAGGCTGGAGGACCACAGCTCAGCTCTGTGCTTGGGGACAAAGAGAAGGGACAAAACCCTCACTCAAGACCCTTCTTTCCCGTTGCAGCTGCAAGAGGCGAGCGCGGCCGTGCGACGAGGACGTGGCCCAGATCGGCCCGAAAAGAATCAGGTACCCAGGGCCGGTGGGGAAGGGGAAGCTGCCGCACCGTTTCCCAGCCTGACGAGAAGGTGCAGCTCAGCCCTTGTGTGGTGGGACACCCTTGGCAAGCAAGGCTTCCTCCTGCAAGGCTTTATTTGCTTAAATTAAGCTTCTGATGGGTGAGGAGGACCTAGCGGGGTGCCAAATCCAAAAGCCACAGCTTTTTCAGCTTTCCTCCCCACTCATCCTCTCTAAGGATGGCTTTCTACCTTCTCTCCTGCAGGAAGGCGGCGAAGCGTGAGATCCTCCTGTGTGACTTTGAAGGCTGCGGCAAGATCTTCTCCAACCGCCAGTACCTGAATGTGAGAGCTGGGGGCAACCGTTGCGCTTAAATCCACCTCTCACCCTGGGAGGTGCAGCCAAGCTGGGCACAAGCCCCCGTCCCACTCCCAGGCTCTTCTGGGGCACCAGAAGCTTTGGTGACCCACCAAATGGGTCAGGGTTTGCCTGTCCGAGCTCCATTTTGGGTATCTTGGGTGTTGTCCTAGAGCTGGAATCAGGCAACCCGAATTGCCCATGGCTTTCTGAAGCTGGATAACTCACATGGGACTTGTTGACCCCGCGTGTTCAGCAGCAGCTTGGCCTACCCAAGGTCGCTTGAAGCCCCACTGTGCTCTTCAGGGAGCAAAATGGGGGAGGCTGTCACTGGAATGTGCCCTTAGGCTTCCTCCAAGCACAGCTTCTCACCGCTGACCTCCTCTCTTCTTACTCCCCCTTTTTTCTCCCCAAAACGGCAGCACCACAAGAAGTACCAGCACGTCCACCAGAAGACCTTCACCTGCTCGGAGCCCAGCTGCGGCAAGTCCTTCAACTTCAAGAAGCACCTCAAGGAGCACGAGAAACTGCACAGCGGTGAGTTGGGGCGCATACTCCCTGTACAGATATATACCTCCCTATAGAATCATAGAATCATCTAGGTTGGAAAAGACCTTTAAGATCATCAAGTCCAACCACTAACCTAACCTTGCCATCCCACCACTAAACCATGTCCTCAAGTACCTCATCTATCCTTCTTTTAAATACCTCCAGGGACGGGGACTCAACCACCTCCCTATAGCTCCGCTGCTGGGCTACAGCTGCCTATACCCACGTCCTCACCATTCACATTCGCACCCCTGGCAGATGTTGCCGCACTCGTTTGCTTTCTGCTCCCGAGATCTCATTTATCATCTCCATTTCTGTGCTGGGAAAGTATCCCGCCTCCTAAAACACAATCCTGAAAGCTCCCCGACTGCTGGATCAGCCCCTAATTCTTTTTTCTTCTGCCCCACAGACAAGCGGGACTACATCTGCGAGTTCTGCGCCCGTTCCTTTCGTACCAGCAGCAATTTGATCATCCACAGGCGCATCCACACAGGGGAGAAACCCCTGCAGTAAGTACCAGTCCCACCAACATTGACCACCGACTCTCTGCTCCGCATTGAGGTTTCTCCCTGTCGTGTTCCAACCCAAATTTAGCTTCTCAGTACGTGGGTGGGAGAGCCAAGTCCCTCGCTGTGTTTAGCCAGAGGACTGGCTGTTATTTTTGCTTTGCCTAAAGGTTTCTGGTCGTGCTCTGATCCAGCAGCTTCAGGGCGTGGGTTTGACTTGGAGAAGCTTAATAAGCTGGGACTTAACGAGAGCAACGCAGTTCCTTGCCTAGAGGGTGTGCTGAAGCCACACAGAGCTAATGCAGCTTTGCTAAACCCCTGTAAAACTGCAGCATGAAGATGAGTCGGGGCCGGTTCTCTCTCCCTCGTGCTTAATCCCTTGTAATACCTTTTTTTATGTTGAATTCCATTCTACTTTTGTCCCAGGTGCGAGATCTGCGGCTTCACCTGCCGCCAGAAAGCCTCCCTGAACTGGCACATGAAGAAACACGACGCCGACTCCTTCTACCAGTTCTCCTGCGACATCTGTGGCAAGAAGTTCGAAAAGAAAGACAATGTCACTGCCCACAAAAGCAAAAGTCACCCTGAAGCACCCGGTGCTCCACCCCAAACCGAGGGGAGCCAACGGCAGACAGTGCCGTCCCCACTGAGCTTCGGCACAGGGATGCAGGCAGGGCTGGGGCACCCGGAGGCACCCACAGCGTTGACCGTGGAACCCCTGGAGATGCCAGGGCTTGGGGACACCCTGGGGAGCGGTGGTGAACTGGAGAAGACCCCATCTGCCATCACAGCCTCGGCTGAATATCGGGGGGTTAGTGGGCAGGAGCCAGGCACGCCCCGAGGCCGGGGGGTGGACAGTATCAGTTCATAGCAGGACTCATCCTCCAGTTCTTGGCCAAAGGAGGGACGAGAGCGCAGGATGGAGCAAGGTGAAATGATGCTGGAACATGTCAAGGTGCCAAAAATCCCAGCTGCCAGGCAAGGACCGGCACTTCCCAGAGGAAATCCCATCTTTCCAGGCAAGGACCAGCACTTCCGTGGGGGAAATTCCAGCTTCTCCACCAAAACGCGGGCTTCCCTTGAGCTGGCAGCAGTGTTGCTGCAGGCAGAGAACCACTTGCCCAGCTCCAGCTGCGAGGAGAGAGCGCGAGGGTGCCGAAGTCCTGGGCAGGATCCTGAATAAAGACTTATTTTGTATAAAAACAGGTTTTCCCCACTTGTGCCGGCCACCTCTGCACCACAGCACTGAGGTTCTATGAAAAACAGAGGCAGAAGAGTGAGATTTCCATGTGTGCAGCCTGCCTCGATGCCCAGTCCAACCGTCTGTAATTGAGCACAGCACTGCCCCATATCCAAATCACACTGTCAGCTTGAAGAAACCAATACCAAAGGTATTGACCCAAAATGGGGGCTGCGAGGCCTCTGAGAGCTCCCGGAGTAGGGATAAATGATGGGTCGGTGATGGAGCAGAGATGCCCTGCGATACCCCATCTCAGGGTGCTGCCATTTTATTTCTTAGAGCAGAAACCGGGGGGAAGCTTCCTGGGTTGGGGGGGGAACAGGCACCCCAGTTTCCTCCCAACATGGGGCAGCAGCACCCCTCATTGACCTCTTCCTTCCCCAAGCACTCGCAGGTGGTACGTGCCTGCAAAAGGATGACATCCCCTCACTGAGGGACTTCTGCTCACCCCAAAAAAAAGGATTATTCACCCCAGTGATGATGCTGCCAGGTGATGGGCACCAGTAGTGCCATGGGGAGCAATGAGGACCCCCACCTGCAAAACCAGGCTCCCCCTCCCCATTTTCTGCCTCTCCAAGGGTTTATTTTACAGGTTTTAACATGTTTCTTCATTCCTTTCCCTTTTCTAGCAGCTTTCAAAAAAAACCCAAACAAACCAGAGCCTCAATGCTTTCTAACTAAAGAGTTAATACATCTGTATACATGCAAGGAAAAGGTGGGGAGGGTCTTTAACCTCAAAAGAAATGGGCCTTTTTGGGTATTTAAAGAAGTCAATTTACATTTTAAGGTCTAATTTAAAATTGCAGGTAGCCCAAGGCTCTGAGTCAGGGTGATTTTGTAGGGCTCAAGGCTTGGGGCGTTTCTTGGCAGTAGCATCGCTGCAGGACCAAGCCTGTCCCGAGAGCAGCCGGCACAGAAAAAAAAAAACATCAGATTGTTGGGGTTTTTTAGTTGGTTTTTTTTTGTCTTTTTTGCACAGCAACTTTTATTTCCCCACTAAACAGAGTGACAGGGCAAAGAGACATAACAGCATCGCGGGATCACACGAGGGCGGGCAGGGGTTTATAAGCACGCGCGAGATCACACCTAAAACAAGGCTTCCCCCCTCCTTCCCCACGACATACCTGGGTTCCCCCCAGGACCTACCCACATCCACAAAGCCAACCCCAAAAAACTCTGTGACACTGAGCATGCCCGAGAGGCTTCGGGTTTGCGGCACCTCCGCAGTTCTCCCTACAGTTTTTGAGTTGAGCCAAAAACCTCTGTCTCCCCTTTGTTTCCCCTGCCTCGATCCCCGGGGCTGCGGCTCCCAGCATTCGGCTCTGCTCTGGCCCCACGGATGCTCAGCGTTAACATGGGGCGGGGGGGAAATCATGGGGTTTTTGCTCTCTAGCAGCAGCAAAAGACGCGGGCTCGGCCCTTTCCCAAGGAAAGGAAAGCGAGGATGGGATGAGGGGGGGAAGCTAAAAGGGGACCTGCAGAGCAACGGTGTCAGAAATCAGGGGTTGGGTTCAGTACCTCTCCTCCTCACACAGGTTTTCTAGCCGAGAGCTTCCCGGGGTGCGCAAAAGCAGACGGCTACGGATGGGTGCAGGATGCGATAATCCCCTAAGGTTAGCTTTTCTCCCTGGTTACATCCCTGTTTACATGGGGCAGCCAACTTCAAAAACAAAAATATATGGGGTTGCTTATACAGCAGGGGGGGACAACCCCACAGAGAGGCTATTTAAGCAGCCACCCTCAACAGCTGATGCCCCGGAGGAAGGTTTTCAGGGTAAAAAGACCCAAAAATCTTTTGAATGCAACAAGAAAAAGTTAACCCCAAAGCCAAACAAGGGACAATCATGAGTTTTGGGGACCTCTGTCTGAAAGCCGGGGGAAAAAAGGGGACAGGATGGGGCACTACTTGCAGGTCACCTTAGGGAAGGATAAAGAAACCGGACGGATCAATTGCAAAGGGAGAGCGAGGAGCCCACGTAGAAGAGCCAGAAAAAAGGAAAGATCTTTTCGGTGAAAGCGGCCGTGAAGGTGAAGATGGGAGCCATGTTATCGGCATTGTAAAACGCCACCCACCCACCTTCGTAGTCCAGGTACACCCCGATCTTCCTGGGCCTCTCGCACAGGGACAGGGGCGTCTCCGGGGAGGTGAAAGCCTGATACTGATCCCAATTCTTTCCCTTCCAGTTCAACCCCACCGCCCAGATCCCCTCCTCTGGAGCAAAGTCGATTTTCTCCTTCCTCCGCACGGACTCACGGGCCGCCCCCAGGACCCAGCTCTCTCCATCTCCCACCTCCACCTCCCAGTAATGCCTCCCAGCTACGAAACCCTCCGCTGCCAGCACGCAGAAGGAATAATCGAATCTTTTGGGGTTTGCCGGCAGCTCCTGGGGAGCACTCCTGAGCCGTACGCTCCTCTTGTCCTCTGACAGCACCAGGTAGGGGTTGGCAGTGTCCGGGTCCAGAGACAGATCACCTGGGAAGGGGGAAAAGAAAAGCTTTTTAAGCACCCAAAGCGCCAGGGGTCACAGAGGAACAAAGATCAGGCTCCGCTTTCTAATTAAAGCAGAGAAACTGCCAGATCTCTGGTGCAAACCCGCCAGCCTGCCCCATCCAAGACACCTCCTTGCTCTGGAATAGAAATTTCTGCGCAGAAATAACTTTTAAGTCACTGCCAAGTGCTGGCACAAATATCTTCATGTTTAAGTGCTGTTCTTGTCCTCAGGGGACTGTCAGGAACTAGGGCTGCACAGCCTGAGGACGGCTGAGAGAGGGGAACATCAGAGACTGCTAAAGGCGGGTCGTATCCTGCACCCAGCCAAGGAGACAGAGCCCACCCACAACAGTGAACAACCAGTAAAGGTAAAGGTTGCAAAATCCACCTCTGAGCTAACTCAGCACCCACCAGTGGGGCCAAAGGTCTTCGGGTAGAGCAGATCAGCTTCTGCAGAGTCCTCTTAACCCCCCAGTTTCCTAAAAAAATTCAGGACTGCATCTTTCATGGAAGCTCCCAGCAGCTGGATCCTTTCCTCCCCCCCCCTCCCTTGGCAGCACCAGCAATAATCTTCTCCTCTCCTGACCTCTAAGTCTAGCTTGAAGGTCTTACTGCCAAGACACCCCCAGGGAAGCTGAAACTCCCAAATTAAGCCTTACAAAAATGAAGGTCAGAGTCCCAAACCCAAACCGTGCTCACCTGTGTCATTCTCCAGCTCAAACCGGAGGTTCTCTGAGGGAAGAGAAGAAAGAAGTTTAGATCCCTTTGTGCACGGGGACCACCTACGCACACGCAACCTTGCTCCCTGCTTTACGGCAAGCCACCAAACGCTTCTGCTTGGGAACGACCACCACGTCAAACTTCCACGCAGAAATCCAAGGGAAAAGTGCTGCTTTTCAAGCAAACAGGGCTTTTTATTTTTGAGGAGCAGATGCTCAAAGAAGAAAGAGTTCTCCCAACAAGCCCAAGGTAAAAACAAGAGCACAGCTCAAACCAAGTCATCTTTTAAATGGAATTAAATATAGGGGGTTAGGAGGCACCACCTTTTAAAGAAAACCTTTTTCAGCACTCACCCTTGAACTCCAGTAAAACCTCTTTCAGCACTGCACTCTTCTGGGAAAAGCTCTTGAGTTTCTTCTCCAGCTCTGTGAAGCCAGCCTCCGGCTTGCAAAACATCCAGCTCTCAAAGCTGGGGAGAAGAAATAAATATTAGGTTCCCCTCTGGAAAAAAATAAAAATCTCCAAACTAGAGGCAGGAAAGAAACCCGCTCTGGGACTGAAGAGGGTTGGTGGTGGGTTATTGTCCCTCTGTCAGTGCTTGTGAGGCCACACCTGAGGACTGGGTCCGGTCTGGGGCACACAGAGCTGGGGGAGGATCAATCTCCACACCCTGGCTGGGGCTCAGCCCTGAGCAGCCTGATCCAGTGTTCAATACCAGTCCTGATGGGTCAGATTTGGTCCCTCCCCAACTGAATACACTGCAGTTTCCTCTGGAAGGACTCTCAAACCCTCCCGCAACCTGCCTGCCGCAAGGCCCCTTCGCAGAGGTTTGGTTTGGCAGCACAGGTAACACCCAGGTGTGGGCGAGAACCACAAAGCAGTCGAGGAGGAAGCTGGACAGAGCATTGGCCCTTGAACTACCAGCTGAGCCTCCCAGTTAACCCAGCAAGGGCTCCGGTTCACTCACCTGCTTCCAGCCGGGGCAACACCCTGGACACAGTGGAAAAAAAACAAAACAAAAACCAAGAAACTGATGAGTACAAGTCTCTTTTCTATCCTGCAGCCTCTAAAACCCTCCCCAAAACTGGCCCCACAGCTGCTCTGCTGAGGGGATCAGCTCTCAGCACCTGTTTCCAAAGCAGAGTGGAGATGGACTCACAGAAATGGCAGAATTAGTTTAGAATTATGGTTTTTTTTCCCCTCTTTTTTTCTTTTTAGCATGAGTGGGGAAAAAAAAAAGTGCTTCTTTTTTAAAAGAAATTTAAAAAAATCATGATTGCCATCAAACTGCCAAAACCATGAGAATTCAGGGTTCACAGCGACAATGGAGTGACACAGACCAAAAATGTTTGGGATGTTTGTTTGGGTATTTCTTAATATCAGAGGGGACCCAAGAAGCAGCTTCACTACCACAAGGGCCAATTTTACCCCCCAAAACTGTGCTAAAATTTGGGTTCCCACCTGAAAAAAACAGCCCAGCAGTCCTGCAGCGAGTCAAAACCCCTGGTTCACAGATGGGCCAGCTCCAGCACAGGGTTAATGGACCCGAGCTGCTCCTCAGCAGGGCACGGCAGCACCCTGCGGTCCCTGCAAATGGATTTTTGTCCCCAGGGGTCCCAACCCCAAGCTCTCCCTGGTTTTACACCCTGCTATACCATAACCTCTGGGCTGGGAGGACACATCCCAGCAGGCTCACCTGCCCAGACTGGTTTCCTGGGCTGTTCTCCCCTCCTTGCTCACCCAGCAGCTTATCGAGCTGGGCAATCTCCTCGGAGAGCCGGGAGACACTCTCATCTCTCCTCTTGACGATGTCTCTGTCTAGCTCCTCCAGACGGGACAGCAGGAGTTGCTCTTTCTCCTCCAGGAAGCCCCGGAGTTCCTTGCACTCGGCCACAATCTTCTGCCTCTCCACTTCTGTCTGCTTCTGCAAAATCCAGAGGGGAAACCCACGTGAGACCGACATCCCTGTGGCCAGGGAGGGTTCAGGGAAACCCCCATCCCAAGGCACTCACCAGCAACTCTTCGCTCTGCCTCTCCCTCTCAGCCTTGGCTTCTTCACGCCCTTTCCTCAGGGAACTCAAATGCTCCTGTGGCACCTCCTGGAAGGAGAAAGAGGAGGTCTGTTGGGAATCCTTACTACTTGGGATCAGGAACACAGAGGAAAGGGATGGTGGGGGATTCCCTGCAGCACTGCTGCTGAAACTGCCCAAATTTCATCGATCATGTATTTTCTGCAGCTGGAGAACACTGTGAACCCAAACTGATGTGAGGCCATCACCCCACCATGTCCTCCCCTGCCCTGTTATCCTCAACCCTTACTTTTGGGCATGCCAAGAAAGCCAGAACTTCCCCCAACTAACCCAAAAACTGTCCCCTAAAACAGCCCAGGCAGTTTGGAGTCAGGTGCAGGAGAAAGAAGAAAGGGCAGCATGGCAAAAAAAATAAATTGGAGCCAATTTTTGCAGCCGTGCTCTTACAGGGAGCTAAACACAAACCACCAAGTCCCACCCACACGAAAATCCCTTCTGTCCCAGCACCTCTCAGGATCTGCTTTCACATCCCAGGGAGATCGGCCGAGGCACCTCGACATCTGCTGGAACCCCACTGAGATGGAGGGGCTGGCCACCTCCAGGCAGCTCGTTAAGTTTATTAACAACTTATTACTGGAAACCATCACACTCCTCTAAGTCATTTGACCTCCGAGGAAGACAGGAGAGGCTCCTAGCAACACTAAACAAAAAGCAGCAGGGCTTTTGGGAGCAAGCAATGACAGATCTTTTATAAATAAAGCACAAATCTACAGAGATTGTGCTGTGCAAACCAGGGCTTGCTACCACACATCTCATGATAACACAAAATTCAAGTGTGAGAGATAAAAGCAAAGGGCAGAAAAAAGGGGTACAGGTTGCAAGCAGCCCCTAAGGGGCAACAACCGCTTATTAAAAACACGTAACAGCAGATTAACGAGGGGAAAAACCCCAAGAGAGCAACAGCCTGAGCAGCGTCCAATGTCAGACCTGCCTAAAGGCCCTGCAGTCCTAAAAAAAGGACAAACTCTCAAATTTGAGGGTGAAACAATGCCAACTCAAGCTCCAGCTTCCCACCAAGAGCAACCACAGCCACCAAAGATGGCAAGGACAGCGCAGCCAGGCACCCACAGCCAATTCAGTATGAAATCCAGTATAAAAGTGTTTGGTGCCACCTGCCTCGACACCAGTAACTGCAAGAATTAATGCGCTGTGATTAATGATCACGCAAATCCCTTCCCCGATCCACTGTGATCGCCCCGGCTGCGCCAGTGCCATCCTCCTCCTCTTCCTCCAGCTGCTGCTGCGCAGTAAACATCCGTTCCCCATCCGGCATCTTGGTTTTCCTCCACCTTGCCGGAGAAACAAGGCCTGGCTGCTCAAGATCAGGCTGCTGTGCTCACCTGCCTCTTAATTACTAATTAATAATAATTTCCACCAGAGAGCCCTCTCACATCATGACACACAGGTCTCCACTACCACAGCAGAGACTGAACACCACTGGAGGCCAGGCTCTGTATTCGCTCTGCGTCATGCTACTAAATTGCCCAGTGCTGGCTTTTTTGGGGGGGAAAACTCACTCCTGGGGATTCCTGCTTCACTTTAGCCCCAGACTGTGCTCACTGCTGAAAAAGGAAGCCCCTCCATGCCCAGGAGCCAGGCTCCATGCTCACTCCGGAACATTTTTTCCCCAGGGAAGTAGGAGCTGAGGATTTTGGGGTGCCCAGCAGTATTTTGCACACTCACACGCACATAAATGCAATCCCAGGGATTCCTATGCCATCCTGATGTTATTGCACACAGGGCACAAACCCAGCTGACTCGCCCCTCCCAGTATCTTCCCAGTTAAACCCAGCTCCATTTTACACCAAGGACACCTTGCCTTATGGCATAGGGTCAGCCCTCACCACAGGGAATCCCCATCGGGGGGGATGAGTCCCTATCGTACCCCATATCCTGCCCCGCTGCATGAAGAAGCCCCCAGCTCGGAAGGGGGTCGCCAGAGGGGCCCCATTCTGCACTCCACACTCTGAGGGCCCCCACATCCTCACTACACCACAGTTATGTATCAATGGGGGATCCATATCAGACCTTACACACTAGAGGCAAGGGGTCACCAGTAGGTACAAAGGGAGGGGTCCCCAATGCACCCAAGGAGCATTGCCTCCCGTGGGGAGGGGGTTCCCCGGTGCACTCCCACTCGTGGGGTGCCCTTATTGCACTCCCAGTTCAGGGTAAGGGTGTCCCTAGTACTCTTCCTTCGCAGAGAGAATCGTTATTGCATTTCCTGTCCTTGGTGGTGATCTCCTACACCCGAGAAGAGCTCCCCAGAGTGTCCTCATTGCACCCCAACACCCCGCGGGGGGGAGCACCTACCGCAGCCGATGCGGGGACCCCAGGGCACTGCTGCCCCGGGGACGGGGCTCCCCAGTAAGTGGGTCCTTACCACACCGGGTACGTGCCCCCCAGCTCCCTGCCGCCCCCGAGGCTCCCCTACCGCGCCCCCCACACTGACCTCTGCGGCGTGGGCCGCCTCCTCGGCGGGCAGCACGGTGTGGGTGCGGTGCTCCCGGGAAAGGTGGCAGACGACGCACACGGCGCGGCGATCCTGGACGCAGTAGAGCCGCAACGGTTCTCCGTGGTGGGGACAGCGCGGCGGCCCCGGCGGCCCGGGCGGAGCGGCAGCGGGGAGAGGCGGGGCGGGGGCGGGAGGCCCCGGCGGCGGCTCAGCTGGGCCCGGCGGCAGCCCCAGCTGGCGGACGATGTGGACGATGTTACCGAGAGAACGGTTGGGGCGGAAAAGCCGTTGCGGCACCGGCTCCCGGCACTGCGGGCAGCAGAGCCGCCGCGCCGAGTCCTCCCAGCACTGGGTCACGCAGGCGCGGCAGAAGTTATGACCGCACTCAGCCACCAACACCGGGTCGTTGAAGTACTCCAGGCACACTGGGCACGTCAATTCGTCCTGCAGGCTGCGGGCCGCGCTGCAGGGAGCGGGCGGTACGGCGGGCGGAGCAGNCTGCGCAGGGCGAGACTAGGCGCGAGGACCCCTTGCGTCTTTCCCCGCAGGCGGGCGTACTGCGCCTGCGCGGTCAGGAGTGGGCGGGGCCTACGGCGTGAGGGGCCATGGAGGGCAGTCCCTATAGGGTGCTGGGGGAACCCGGATGTCGGGGTCCCTATAGGATGTTGGGGTATCGGTGTCTATAGGCTGCGGGGAGGGGTGTGTGTCCCTGTAATGTGCTGGGGGAGCCCGGATGTCGGGGTCCTTATGGGATGGTGGGGGGCGAGTGGATGTATAGGAGCCTATAGGATGCCGGAGGGGGGTGTCCTTATAGGTTGTTGGGGCGGGGGGGGAAAGGGGCTTNNNNGGGGCGGGGGGAGAACGTGTCTTGGTACCTATAGGATGCCGGGGGGAGGTTTGCATCCCTATAGGTTGCTGGGGCAGGGGGGGAAAGCCCAGATGTCCGGGTCTCTATAGGATGCAGGGGGATGCATTGGTGCCTATAGGATGTGGAGGGGGCAGCCAGACACCTGGGTCCCCCCCACCTGCGTTGTAAAAGGACCCCCCCCCTCCATGAGGGGCACCTCCATAATCGCTGAAAATTAACCTTTAAATATATGTTAATTCATCTAGATCTCCTCAGGCTGTCCCTGCGAAACAGATACTGCTACATCACATCTTAATACTATTACATCACACCTTAACAATTGCTAAAAATGATCGTCTTAATGTCTCACGATTTGACAACAAAGTGTCTTTGTAAAGCCAAATGTGGGCCATGTCTTATTTTAATTTTTATTAATTATTATTCTATCAGCCCCGATAAAACATCCTCCCATTTTTCTTGGGATTTTTCACCACGGGAGTGGGGCAAAGGGATGTTTTTTGGAGTGCCCCTAAATCAGGTGAATTCACCCCAAAGCCAGTGAGGCACCAGGGTTGGGATGCATCATGCTCAAAACCCACCCCAACAACCCCCGTGGTGTTTAATTAATTTAAATCACAGCTTTGCAACCATAATTAAGCCGTAACGGCACTATTGGCCAGTGGGTGGTTTGCTTAGCTTTGCATTTTTAGCATTTTTAAACCATTTTTTTGTTAAAAAAAAAAAAACCAAAAAGGACATACTAGGTGGGTTTGGAGCTGCCCTGAGTGGCAGCAGACCCTCAAGGCAGCCCGTTTTGCCTCAAAATTAGTGCTTTTTGTGGAAATGGGCACATTTTTGCCCCAGGCTTGCTCACCTGTCATCCAGCAGCCAGGTTTTCCAGCATGAAGCATTACATATTGTGGAAAAAAAGTTGGAGAACTCCCTGTGGACTTCTTTTTCCTTCAGAAATCCATTTTCAGGGCATAGCAATAACTGAAGTCTTTTGGTGTGAAGGTGATGAGAGAGGATTTTTTTGGGGTGGTTTTCGCAGCATTGGCCTCTCTGCTGTGTAACCTCTCCGCCATGCCACCACGAGTGTCACGGATCACCTTGAGAGCCCGAAATTCAGGGAAAAATAACCCAAACCTCCCTGCACCCATGCAATAGCCCTTCCCTAGATTTACAATCCCTACCAGGAGAGTCCCTCTTACTGTGGCAGAAGCGTGAGTCAGACACCACAATTTCTCTGCTTTTCTTTACATTTTCCTCAGTCTCTGGTGAAATTTGCTTCGGGGAGGAAATACATGCGTGAGACATTACTATTGGTTTGGGGAGAGCTGTAATTGGGGGGAAAACCTGCTAATTTGGGGGCTGAGGGTTGGGATCCCCTCAGAGGGGAGGCACCCGCTTCCAAAATGGCAGCCCGTGCCCGCTTCCAAAATGGCGGTGCCTGCCATCTTCCAAAATGGCTGTCTCGTCTTCAGGCAGGGCGAGAGGGAAGATGGCTGTGGCCTCCTCCTCAGCACGGGGCGGTCAGGGCAAGCAGGGCAAGATGGCCGCGGCCTTCCCCTTGCCGCTGGGAGGGCCCCGCTTAANCCTCCGGCTTCAAATTTAGGAGTTTTGGCCCCAAAGTGTTCCCCAATGGCTTTATCATCCATAAATTTATGGCGCCGGCAGCAAGGAGCTCCCCCGCTGCAGCCCTCCNTCAGGGCAAGATGGCCGCGGCCTTCCCCTTGGCCGCTGGGAGGACCCTGCTTAAGATGGCCCCTGAGGGTGTGAAGCGCTGGGGGCCATCTTGGATGAGGGCAGCCAGGTGGTGTTGCCATGGTGACGGGCTCCATCGGGGGCAAAGCCCCCCAAAAGGGCCGCTGTGGCCTGGGGGGGGGGTACATGACACATTTCTGAGGCATCTGTGAACCCCACACCCCTCACGGGGCTCTTANCCCCCCCCCCTTTTTTTTTTTTTTTTTTTTTTAACTCTTATTGCTCAGGATAGCAGAGCACCCGAGCTTCCCTGGTCACTCCACGGCCGCCACACCGTGCTGACCCTCTCCCCATGGCCCTCGCATCCCCGGGGGGGACACACCACAAACAGTCCCTTGCAGNCGTCTGGGCTGTGCTCCTTCCTGGCGTGACATCCCTGATTAATGCCTGCAGGCATTGGCAGAAAAAAACCCTTTTACCCCCAAAACCAGACCCTTTCCCCGCTGTAAAGAATCGGGATGGCCACCACAATGGGAGGGTGTCTGCAGACCAGCAGCCCAGGCCCCCTCNTTTTTTTAAATTTCCGCCCAGGGACACCTTCACTATTACCGCCAGAGGGCCCTGGCAATTGTGCAGAGCTCTTTTCTCCCCTCTCTTTTTTCTTTCCTCCTTTTTTTTT
>VXBL01004880.1:84482-121841 GCA_013400195.1 Aramus guarauna | reverse complement strand
GTCCCTTTTTTTTTTTTTTTTTTTTTTCCTATCCCCTTCCTTTCCCCTTCCATCCTTCCCTTCCTCTCTCCTCCCGTCCCCTCCGGCTTTCCTCCCCGGAGTGCCTGCACACACACCAAGCTTAAACTCGATGCCCGGATGCTCTCCATCCCTGGAAAGGGGGGGAAAACAATTTAAAAAACCCACAAACACCCCTCCCTCCCCCCCCAAACCCTAGCCCCGTTGCCCCTCGCTTCGTTTGGACGGGTGGGTTTCGTTTTTGGATGGGCTGCTGCCGCGGCCGGGGGCTGGGAGCAGAGGTGTCTGCAAGGGCGTGCGGTATTGACCCCTTTTTAAAATCTAATTTTTTCTTTTTAGCAGGATGGCAAACCGCCGAGGAATAAATGAAGCGGGCTGAAATGCTGGCTTCGAAAAAAAACCAAACCAAACAACAAAAAAAGGCAAAAATTGCAGGAGGGATCTGCAGTGCGTGCTTGAAATCACTCTTTTATTCCTGGCATCAGTAAGTCCGTGACAATCTTCTGCAGATCCACCTTTTCCCAACCTACCTCCTCTGTCCTCCGCAGCTGTAACAGCTCTGCTGCTAGGTAAAGAAAAAAAAGAAAAGAAAAAAAAAATCAACCCACGCGCTGGGATCCTAATACACCCACTGCTTACAGAGGAGGATGAGGAAAGGCTTGGGGGAGTGGTGGTAATTTGCTTTTAAATTGTTTTTGCAAAGGACAGCACCAAACCCTCTTCCTATAGCTGGGAAAACTCTGTGTTTTTTTTTTTTGTTTTTTTTTTTTCCCCAAGAGCAGGCTCTGAGCCCTGGAGTTTTGCATAGAGAAATAACTGGGTTATTTATCCTCTTTGAGAAGCAGGAGTGATTGCTACAGGGGTTTTTTTTGGGGGGGAGGGGGGTCTGAAAAATTTGGGACAGGAGTCTCTGGGTGAGGGATCCTGTGGATGAGCACCAGGGTTTGGTGCAGTAGGAATTAGCTGTTAAATATGGGTGAAAATGAATTTTTGGGTAAGGATCTCTCAGCAGAGCATTGTCTGCAGAAACATGTTCTTCATGGGCTGGGTTTTATCTCTTTTTTGCATTTTTTTATGGAACCATGCTGTCTGTGTTTCTGTTTTCCCCTTCTGCTTCCTCCTCCCCATTAACCTTTGGGGAAAAAAAAAAAATAAAATTGTTCAGCCAGATTTGATAGAGGCAGAGGGTATAAAGTTCCTGCAAGATTTGGGAAAATATGTGGCAGGATAAAGGATGGAGGTTTTTATTAGCTGCCTATCCCCGCACTTTTTACCCATTTTGTGATTTTGGCTCAGCTTATTAGAGAATAATCATCTATTGGATTATTAGAGAATCCACAGGTTAACAAAATAGAGGGTTTTGCATGAAGACTACAGCAACAGATGCAAATCTATAGGATGATGGCTGGCGATGGCAGCTTATGGGGGGTTATCTCCTCCTTGCAGGGGGGACACCGGGCTCTGCTTACGGGGGGGTCACCTCCTTCTTTCAGGGGGTCTGGTGGCACCAGCCATGGAGCCGTACGTCCTGCTGGACCCGCGACAGAGAGCGTTGTATCGCGACGTGATGCAGGAGAGCTATGAGACGCTGATGGCGCTGGGTGAGGAACCTACCCCTCCTGTGGCAGAAAACTTGGGGTGGACGGAGGATCCATCTTCATCCAAGGGGTTCTGGGGTCAGGGGGCTGGGATGGGCAGACCCTCCTGACCCACGTTGCTCTTCCCCCTCTCTCTTTTCCAGAATTCCCCGTTTCTAAGCCTGATCTGCTTTCCCGCCTGGACCACAGGGATGAACCTACAGCCCTGGATCTCCACGTGTCCAGGGACACCCCGGCTGCAGGTGAGCCTCCGATCACACCGCAGTGGGGGGAAAAAGCCTGGGTTCAGCTCCTGCAAGTGTGGAGGGCCTCCCCTGCTGCCGACCTCCCCCAAAATGGCCATACTCCCACCATAATGGTCGTGGCTGCTGCCGTACCCCAGGGTGCAAGCCCTGCTTTGGCCACAGCCGGGAAGAAAGATGGTGGAGAGGAGAGACTGTAATGCTGGAGGGATGTCCTGGCCAAAATGGAAATGCCAGACTCCCTTCCCAGACAGCCGCGGTTCTGGTGGTGGTGGATTAATTACCGCGTCCATGTTGGTGGCAGAGAGGAGCGATGGGGATTGGAGATGCCTCTTCTAGAGGTGCTTACCTGGAAGAGTGTGTGAAATAAAAAAGGCGGAGGAATCCCTCCTTGTTCTCCTTTTCCTACCAATTTCCCATCTTCCCAGCCCTGGGAGAGACGATGTCTCCTGCCCGGGTTGTGTCTGTCTGTCTTTGTGCCCCACAGAGGATGGATCAGGAGCGGAGCAGGAAACCCCTGGAGAAGAAACTGCTGAGAAAGAGCCCGAAGTGGTGAAACCTGCAGGCGAGGAGCATCCTTCGAGCCCCACCAAGACCGGGGTGAAGGCAGGCAGGAGCGGGGGTCTGGGGGAGATGCCGACACGCCCAAGCGAGAGCCAACCCAGCAACACGTGCGGTGAGTGTGGGAAGAGCTTCAGCCACAAGTCAGCCCTGGTGAAACACCAGAAGATCCACACTGGTGACCGCCCCCATGAATGTCCTGACTGTGGCAAATGCTTCATCCAACGTTCGGACCTCACCATCCACCAGCGCGTCCATACGGGCGAGCGGCCCTATGCCTGCCCCGACTGCGGACGTCGCTTCAGTGTCAGCTCCTCATTGCTCACCCACCAGCGTACCCACGCACCCGGCGGGGAGAAACCCAACCGCTGCCCCCAGTGTGGCCGCAGCTTTGCCGATCCGGGGGCCCTCGACCGGCACCAGAAGAGCCACCTCGGTGGGAAACCCTACGAGTGCGGGGTGTGTGGGAAAGCCTTCGCCTGGAGCTCCCACCTGGAGCGGCATCGGCGCATCCACACTGGTGAGAAGCCCTTCCAGTGCACTGAATGCGGGCGAGCCTTCGCCTGGAGCTCCCACCTCGACCGCCACATGCGCACCCACGCTGCCGCTGCCGCCGCCTCCGAGGATGAGGAGGACGGGGAGGCGGAGGAAGAGCCCCCCCCACCCCCTCAGAAATGTGCCGACTGTGGCAAGCGCCTCAACCACCAGACGGACCCCCAGCGCTTCAAGCACAAGGGTACCCAGACACCGCCAGCGGGTGCCGAGCCTGCCGGCAGTCCCCCGCGGCCCTACCGCTGCGAGCAGTGCGGCAAATGCTTCGGCCAGAGCTCCAACCTCCTCAAACACCAACGTGTCCACACCGGCGAGCGGCCGTACCCCTGCCCGGATTGCAAACGCTGCTTCCGCTGGGGCTCAGCCCTGGCCAAGCACCAGCGCACCCACGCCCGGCAGCAGCAAACCAGCGACGCTGCCAAAACCATGTCGGCAGTCACCGAGGAAGCCGGTGCTGGAGGAGGCGGCAGCAAACCCTACCCGTGCGGGGCATGCGGGAAGAGTTTTGGCTGGATCTCGCACCTGGAACGCCATCGCCGCATCCACACTGGGGAGAAGCCCTTTCGCTGTGGTGAGTGCGGGCGTGCATTTGCCGTCAGCTCCCACCTGGAACGGCACCGCCGGGTCCACACCGGCGAGCGGCCCTACCGTTGTGGGGAGTGTGGGAAGAGCTTCGCCGTCAGCTCCACCTTGTTGGCTCATCGCCGCACGCACGCCGCTCAGCCGGGCCGGCCCCACGCCTGCCCTGAGTGTGGCAAGGGTTTTAGCACGCCGGCCAGCTTGGAACGGCACCGGCGGCTTCACCGGGGCGAGAAACCCTACCAGTGCGGCGTCTGCGGCAAAGGCTTCGCCTGGAGCTCCCACTATGACCGGCACCGGCTNAAAGGAGGGACGGGGGAGGCTGGGGGTGGATTTGGGGAGGGCTGGGTGATAATTTACGGCAGTGGGGAGACGACACTTCTCCCTGTAACCCTCCTCATCCTCTGCCNACCGGCGAGAAACCCTTTTCCTGCGCCCACTGCGGCAAATGCTTCGGCCGCAGCTCCCACCGCAACCGTCACCAGCGTGCCCACGCGCAGGGCAGCTCGGAGAAGCGGCACGTCTGCCCAGAATGCGGCAAAGCCTTCAGCCTTGGCACGGCCTTGGCGGCTCACCAGCGACTGCATGCCACCGCCGGCACCGGGGGCCGCAGCCCCCTCTCCTTGCTGCCACCCGTGTGGTGGGAGGGCGAGAGGCGAGAGGGGACATCCACCCCCGCTGAGCTCTGGCCCGAAGACCCCAGCTCCGTTTTCCAGCAGCACCCCGTGCCTTCCTCCTCCTCTTCCTCCTCCTCCGCAGCGCCCAGGGGCTGGGCTGCCAAGGCTCTCCTGCCCCCCACCATGGCATGGAGGCCTGGGGAGGGGGATGTCCTGCAAAGCGATGCCTCTGCCCCCCAGGAGCCCTGGGCTTCCCTGCCTCCCCCCAGCTCCTGAGATGGGGTCGTGGGGACCGAGGGGTCACCCTCTGCTTTTGGGGACACCCCACGGCTGNCCACTGTTTGGGGGAGCAGAAGGGGAGTGACACAGCCTGGGTGTATGGGAGGGGACCTACTGGCAAAATCACCCAGGGAACCCCCTGCCACAGGGGACTTTTGGGGGCAGACAGCCGAGAAAAGAGCCACGGGGACCTGCGTCAGTCACCAGCTCTGCCTCTTTCTTGCTGGAACCCCCCCAAATCCTGTTTGGGTTGTACTGAGGGCGGTTTGGGATGTGCCGAGCCGGGAATTTGGCAAGGGTGGAGAGGCTGGGTCTCCTCGGGTCGGGTTAGCAGGTAATAAAGTAGAAGATAGCTCAGCAAAAAAGAAAAAGAAACAAAACCTTCTGCCTGTCTCAGCGTGTTGTCTTTGGAGGGGGAGAAGACACTCGTGGTGGTTCCTGCCAGGAGCAGGGAAAAGTGACGGAGCCAGGGGTTGGTGCACAAGGAGAGCCAGACACAGCGGCTCCTTTTTATTCCTCACCCCGTGCTGAGCCCACCGCACCCTCGGCGTCTCGGCGTCTCGCCCTCTCCATCGGCGCAACGCAGCATCCCCTTCTCCAGCCTGCCGGCGGCAAGGAGCGGGCGCGAATGACGCTGTGTTTCGGCACAAGAACCAGCCCCAGGTCACCCCCCATCCTTTCCCGGTGGAGAAGAGCACCGCTTCCCTTGGGAAGAGGCTCCCTCTCCCCAAAAACGTCCCTTTCTGGGGTCCCCCTTCATGGCAGGGTGCAGGCACCGTTCACCAAAGGATAAATCCACCCCCGTCACCCGCCCTGGTGCCATCCTCTGCCTCTTAAATGTCACTTGGCCTCCTTCGATTTGTCCCCAAGCCGAATTCTCCCTTGGGCACGGTCCTCCCTCCCCCTCCATCACACCAATGAGAGGTCTGAGTCCTTCAGGGCTCCTCGCCGCTGCAGGCTCCGGGGGGCTTGTTCCCCACCAGCCGGGTCCTGGAGAGGGGCAGCGGTTGGGGGGCGAGGGGGCAGACGGCCTTGGGGAGATGGCTACGGCGGTGTTTGGTGAGGTGGGAGCTCTGGCTGAAGGCTTCGCCGCACTCGGGGCACTCGTAGGGCTTCTCGCCGGTGTGGACGCGGCGATGCCGCTCGAGGTGGGACGCCCAAGCAAAGCCCTTGCCGCACTCGCCGCAGGTGTAGCTCTTCTGGGCGGCGTGACCCCGCTGATGGGCAAGGAAGGGGGGAGCCTCGCCGAAACGTTTCCCGCAGTCGCCACATTTATAGGGCCGGTCAGGGGAGTGGGTTTTGCGGTGCTGGAGGAGGTGAGCTTTTTGGGCGAAACGCTCGCCGCAGCTGCCGCAGGGAAAGGGCCGTTCGCCCGTGTGCACCCGCCGGTGCCGCTCCAGGTGGGATGCCCAGACGAATCCCTTCCCGCAATCGGTGCAACGGTGGGCACGTTCCCGTCGGTGACACCGCTGATGCCGTGCCAGCGCCGGTCCAGCTCGGAAAAGCTTGCCGCAGTCGCCGCAGCGCAGGGCTTTCTTGCCCAGGTGGGTGCGGCGGTGACGGGCCAGGTCAGAGCTCTGGCAAAAGGTCTTGCCACAAGCTGGGCAGCGGTGCGGTCGCTCGCCGGTATGGCTACGGCGGTGCTTGGCGAGGTGCGAGCCTTGGCTGAAGGCTTCGCCGCACTCGGCGCAGCGGTACGGCTTCTCGCCGGTGTGTACCCGCCGGTGCCGGGCGAGGTGGGATGCCCAGACAAAGCCCTTGCCGCAATCGCCGCATTTGTGGGGTTTCTCGGCAGCGTGGCCCCGACCGTGTGCTGCCAGCTCGGCTGCGCCGGCAAAGCGTTTGCCGCAATCGCCGCACTTATGCGGCCGGTCGCTGGCGTGGGTACGGCGATGCTGGAGGAGGTGGGAGCTCTGGCTGTAAGTCTCGCCGCACTCGGGGCAGCCGAAAGGCCGCTCGCCAGTGTGCACCCGCCGGTGCCGCTCCAGGTGCGAAGCCCATGGGAAGCTCTTGCCGCAATCGGCGCAGCTGAACGGCCGTTCCCTCGCCGTTCCCTTGCTGGCTGCCCCACGTAGGGGTTTGGCACAGTCCAGTTTGGGGACCGCCGCAGCTTTGGGCATCTTTGCGGCGCCGTGCGGCACGGCTTTATCCGGGCGTTTCGTTTTCCGTCTGTTTGAACCGAGGGTCTTCTCCCTCTCTGGGCTGCGGGATGAGCGTGCTTCGAGCTCCTCGCAGCTCTCCTCTGCCGCTCCTTCCTCCGCTGCTTTTTCGCTCACCAGCCCCTGTGCTGCTGGGGAAACGGGAAAAGGAGAAAAAAGGGAGAGCATGGCCTCAACTGGAGCAGAGGGTGGCATTTAAATCAATGGAGCAGGAACAGGATTCCCTTAAAAAATTTGGTCTCCCAGAGAGGAGGGAGAGAGATGTGATGGGAGACCAAATCATAGTTTGAATCAGGAATATGGAAGTGCTAAGCACACCCCATTATTTCCAATTAAAAAAAAACAAAAACAAAACCAAAAAACAAACCATGGAGAGATCAATAACATTTTCCTACAGAAAAAAAAAAAATAAATAATCAAAGAGAGGGCTGAGTTTGGGGAAATCCCCCTCAAAACCTGCCTGGATTCCTCTTCCCCACTTCCCATCTTGCGTGCAATCCCTTTGCTTCCCTGCCAGAGACGTGGGGAGGAAAAAAAAAAAAAAAGAGCAAGGAAAAAATGGAGGAATGTTCGAGAAGGAAAGAGGATTTTTTTTGTGTTTGCTTACCGAGGGACATCAGCGTTTCGTAGCTCTCCTGCATCACATCCCGGTACAGGGCTTTCTGCCGCGGGTCCAGCATCACCCATGGCTCCATGGTGGGGAGAGGCACAGGCAGCCGGGAAGATGAGGGTTCCTCCCTCTGTCCCTCGCTCAGGGCTCCTCAAATTTGCCTACGGGGAAGAGAAATCCCTTGAAATGAAAGAAATTCCCCGCCTAGTGCTTCTTGCTTGGGTGTTGATACTTTTTCTGGGGGTTCCTCGAGAAACATTGGGGTTGTTTCTCCCCAGGTTGCAGCACACAGACGGTCCCTCCATCCAGGACTAAGCCCAAGCCTGTGCGGAGCAGCTTGGGGTTGGGGGGTCAGGAGGGTCCCCATTTCCCCCCCATCTTTCTGGCAGACCACATCTCACGGCATCTCTCTGCCTTCCTCCCTCCAGCATCCCAGTTCCCCCAGTCCTCATCTCACTGGGAATCAGCCCTCTCAGGGTGTCAGGGATCTGGGCTGCATGCCCCGTTCCCGGGGAGCCCTCTCCATCCTGCTTACCCACTCTCCTCTCCCCAAAGGAGCTGTCGCTCCCGGGAACATCCCCAAGGGCCGGATCCTGCAAGCTCCAGCCCTGAGGCAGCTCAGGACCCGCTGCAGAGCAGGAGCACATCCCTGCCCAGGGTTTCTCCCTGTTACCTGGAGTCCCTGGCTCAGGACTCTCTGCCAGCCGAGCCTGGAGCTGCCTCCGCAGGGCTTTCCCTGGGAGAAGCGTCCCCCCCTTTTCCCAGGCTGATGCTGCAAGGAGGGGGGGGATACACAGAACCCCCCCCCTTGCACCCCCAGGACCGCCGAGCCTCCCGACAGCCGGGCACAATGGAGGCGATGCCGGGCATGGCTTTGCTCCGGAAGCCCAATCCAGTATCCGGGAGAGAGGAGACGCCAAGAACAGGCTCCTTGGCGGCAGCGGTTACCCAGAGCCCTCTAGAGGTAACCCAACCCCGGCTGCACCCCCATCCCGACCCTCCCCAGCACCCGCGGGGGGCACACGAGACCCCACTAAGGTCCTGCTGTCCCATCACCGGAATTGCCCCCGTGCTTTTCCCTTTTGGAGAGCCCCGACCTTGCTGGAAACTCTGCCGGGGGATCGCAACAGCAGCGGCGGGGATGTTTAGAGTATTGCAACCATGGGGAAGCGTGGGAAGGCGAGGGGGGGTCTCTCTGGGGCGATGGGGCATCCCCTGGGTAGGAGAGGGGGTCACCGGGCTGGTTGCCCAATCAACATCAGGGATCAGCATCAGGCAAGCAAGAAATTAGGTTTTTTTCCACCTGGAAAAGTGGCCCAAAGCGTGTTTTCATCACGTGGCTGGTGAAAAGCAGGTTGTTCCCCCCCCTCAAAGCTGCAGGCTCGGGAGTCACGCGCTTGCGGGTGGGAAGGAGCGGAATTTCCACTTACCAAGTTATCCCTCCTTGTTGCTGGAGGAGGAGATCATGAAAGACAAGGAAGACACAACTCTGCAAACAAGAAGATAAAGAAATGCAGCGCAGGAATGAGAGGGGAGCCTGGATTTCTGCCTCCGAGAAAGCCCAGGTCTAAAACCACGCGGACGCTTTTCTCTACAACGGGTGCAGGGGTTTTGGTGGTGGTTTAATCCCTCCCCAGCTGGGAAAAGCCGTGAGCAGAGGGGAAGCAATAATTTTCTTTTCGTTTGCTTTGGAAAAAAGCGCAAGGATGGGGAATTATCCCTAAATCCTGCCCTCCCTCATGCACAGATGTTTAACCCCTGCCTCCCCGCCGAAGGAGAGAGCGGAGCTGATTTCTGCAGCCTCCCTCATCCTCGGTCCCTGCTCCATCACTTCTCAGCTGGGGGCAGTGGACAGTTGTCCCCAGGGGAAACCGGGGGACCGAGCCTGGTGCTGGGGGATCCCGAGCAGCCCAGGCAGCTCTGGGTGTGTTGCACCTCGGCTGGGTATGGGAGGACACAGGAAGGGGCTGGATCAGCTGGATGCTGAAGGCGGAGGGGAGAAGGGGACTCTCCGGGGATGCTGGACGTGCTCGGAGCAGGGGCAGAGCTCTGCCTGCATCCCCAGGCCCATCGGGGCACCAACAGCCCTCTGCCCCAGGGCTCTGTCTGCTCCAAATCCCAAGCCAGAGACTCCAGGTGATGGGCGAGGAGACCCCCACACCACCTGTCCTGCCTCCCAGTCCGGCCCCAGTCCCTGTACTGGGACCAGTGCAAGGAGCAGAGAGAGGGAGCACCAGTCCCTGGCCCTTGCCCCATCCCCGTGCACCACAAGAGGGCACGGGGAGACCAGAGCTGCTCCCAGGACCTGGCTCTTCCCTGGTGATCCGAGCAGCAGATCTGCTCCCAAGAAGGTGGAAAAGCTCCAAGGAAGCTGAGTTCTGCTGGCCAAGGGCTGGCTGAGCCCTCTCCCTGCGTCCCGAGGGGAAAAACCCTGCGGGAACGAAGAAGGTGGCTTCTTCCCTTGCACAGATGCCCACACAGAGGGCACTGCCCAGATTTGTCCAGGGTTTTTTTTGCGGTTTTCCCCCAGGGAACAGCTCAGCACCTCCTTCTCCCTCCATAGACTCCAGCAGAGCATCCCCATCGCTGTCGAGAGGGACAGAGAAGGACGTGGCCACAGCAGAGCCAGCACAGGCTTTCAGCTGGTGAAACGTTGGTGCCAGGTACCTTCTGCCTGATCTGTTGGGGCTGCACAAGTTGCTCTGTGGCCATAGAAGTGGGTTATCACCTTCCTGCCACTCTTTTTGGACCAAGAGGTCCCTATATACCAGCAGCATCTCCTGCTCTCTCACCCTGCCCAAACACAACAAAAAGGACCTTTTTTCTTTCCCCTCACTGCTCCAAACTCTCCCCACTCCAAGCTGCCCAAGGGCTGTTTCATCTCCCATTTAGCATTCTCTTCTGGTAATCTGCTCGTAGTGATAACAGCTTCAGGAATAAAAGGTGGTGTGATAAATACTGGTTGTGATTTGTCTCTGTGTGCGTGCACCCATGGGGAGTCCAGGCACACAAGCCCCACAGCCCCCGTTCTACCTCCAGAGGGGCAAGAGGAAGCCCCTGAGCCTCAGGGTCCCCAAAGAGGCTCCAGCAGCCAAAAAGGAGCAAACCCAGGGGCCAGAGGCCACCAGGATTGGTCTCCTCCTACCACTCCACATCACTTTGGGGAGGAATCCTGTTTTAATGTCGGGGGTTTTAGCATTAGAGCTGTAAGGTCATTGGGCTTTGTCTAGAGAACATGGCTAGGGAGCTCCAGCCAACACTGGGCATTACCGTAGTACCCACCCGTCTCCTAGAACCTTGGCAAAGTAACACCAAACCCATAAGTGCAGACCTTACAAATAAAGAGAATCAGTGGCAGAAAACATTATTTCTCTCCCCTGTCATTACCAAGCCAAGATGAGCGTAACTTCAGGTATGTCTCAGAGGCCATCGCCCTGTTCCCACCATGGCAAACCTCCCCGGCGGATCTCCAACCTCCCCAGACACCTGGTGTGGTCTGAGATGAGGATGGCATCTCGTGACGGGGAGCAGCCTTTCCCTGCAGGTGCTGAGATCTCCCTACTGCATGGAGAGGGTCTTCAAGGAGGTTTGGGTGGTCTCCCACCTGCATCGTGGGGGGCTGATTCATGTAGTCTTCAGCAGGATGCTGAAGATGCTCCCATCCAGGAGCTACCCTCCAAATTACCTCCTGCACGGGCACGTGGGTGCTGGGGTACTGGTGAGATGCCAGGTTTGGTGGTCGCCTTTACGGGAATGATTTTGAACCAGGCAGGTGAGAAAGACTCAGAGTTTATTCTTTTTTCCTCCTCTTTGCTTCTTCTCCCAGGCATGTTATGAGGGAGACAAGGAAAGATATCCATGGCGAGAGGACAGGCCCTTGTTATTCAGTTCATGCAAGAAGATCTGCTGGTGATGGAGGAGGAAAAACATCTTCCCTTTTTATAACCTTATCCACAGCAGCCTGCAACTCCAAGGTACCGATGAAGGACCCTCGGCGTTGCCTCCTCCGGCGATCCGCTTCGGTGACCAGCCCCTTGCAAAGGACACCCATGGAGATGTTCATCAGCCTCTGCGCCTTCACCGACATGCGCCTGGTGGGCAGCGGCAGCTGGCTCAGCAGCCTGGAGATGTCCCTGCTGTAGGATCCCTTCAGAGCTGGTTTCTGTCGCCCTGCCTGAGCCGGAGACCTTTTCCGCTTAAGGAGAGGTTTCCTCCACTGGACTTTCTGCTTCCTCCCCCTCCTCCTCCTCCTCCTCGGGGTTTTTCCTCTTCTCTTGGTGGCTGCAGCCATGGGGTCTCCTTCAGACTCGGTGCTCCTCCCTGCAAAGGTCCCACCAGCCTCTTCCAGAGAATATCCCGATGAGGGATCAACAAGGCAGCCCAGGATTGGCCGACTGCGACAAAGCCTTTATGAGGCAGCTCTTCCTCATCCACAATTTGCATAAGGAATTTTGTTTGGCCTGAAAAGCATGGAATTACACCAAAAGGTCATCTCCTTTTTTTTTTTTTTTTTTACTTTTAACCCC
Source organism: Aramus guarauna (assembly GCA_013400195.1). Taxonomy (NCBI): domain Eukaryota; kingdom Metazoa; phylum Chordata; class Aves; order Gruiformes; family Aramidae; genus Aramus; species Aramus guarauna. The sequence goes on along the minus strand of VXBL01004880.1, from coordinate 110,100 downwards.
AATGAAAATCCCCAAAAGTTTTCTCCAAACCCACTTTTCCTTCTGCATTTCCTTGCCAGAAAGAGCCAGGAACAACTTAATTTTGATTCTTGCTAGGTTAATGATTGCATTCAGTTAACAAAGGTGCGCGAGGCAGGAAGTTTTTCCAAAAGATCTGGAGCTAAACCTGGAAATTTCAGGCTTTGCTTTTCTGGGGCAAATAGAGAAATGTTGGGGAAAAGAAACTTTTGATGGAGCCTGCTGGGCTTTGCAGAGTGATGGGAGAGATTTCCAAGAGTGCAAAAGATAAGGACAAAAGCGGTCAATTTGGCTACAGAATAAAAATAGAAAGTAAAAATGTTGGTGTTAAATTAAATCGGGGATTTTTACCAGCACCACGAGCATGTGAGTGTGCCTCTTCTTTCTCCATCTTCCTCGTAATTTTTCTTTTTAGAGGCGATGCCCAAATTGCAGCCAGGACCGCGGTGTGTTTCAGTCTAAATCGGGCCGGTCTGGCTCTTCTGAAAAAGCAAATCCTTGTTTATCCCGAGTGGGCAGCGGAGGCTGTGTGGACCAGGGATGGAGCGATGGAAGCAGGGGAGCAGAAAAAAAAAACAGAAGAGAGTTTTCCTGTTAATAATTAAATTAATAAATGCTGAAAGATTAATTGTTGAGGATGGGGAGGGGGAGGGAGGTTTTTGGCAGTGTCAGGATGGCCGAGTGGTCTAAGGCGCCAGACTCAAGGCTCTGCTTTCCCTGTCCCGGGGTTTTCTGGTCTCCGAATGGAGGCGTGGGTTCAAATCCCACTTCTGACACACCTTTTCCTTGGAAAAACTCAGTTTTTTAGAATTGCTTTTAAATAATTCCCCCAGCATCCCCTCACCTGAGTTAAGGAAAACGCCGATTCTCCTTCTCCCCCCCCCCAAAAAAAAAACCCTAAATTTGCTCCTGCGACCGACGCTACTGTTCGCCGCTTGCAAAGTGCGCCCACGCGTGGAGAAAACGCACGGGCAGGGGAGGTGGGAGGGAGGGGAAGCGGGCTAGACGCTGCCCCGCAGGTGCCTCGGTTGCGGGGAGAGGCGGGGGCAGCGCAGCCGCCCCCTCCGTGGGGTCCCCGTGGAGCGGACACGCGTGGGGCTGCGGCGGGAAAAGGTTTATATGCCTTCCCTGGTGGTCTAGTGGTTAGGATTCGGCGCTCTCACCGCCGCGGCCCGGGTTCGATTCCCGGTCAGGGAAACTCCTTTTTCTTCCCCCCTTCAAAATAATTTTTTTCCTCCCCTTCCCGCCCCCTGCTCCCGATGATACCAGCAAGAGGCTTTTTCGCAGCAAATTCAACCCCCGAAGCAGACACAGAGATGGCAACCATCACCCTTGCTGCACAGCGTGCGGCTGGGCTGATCTTGCTTCTTTGTAAGAATCACTGCTTTAATTGTCATGGCTAATAACGAGGGATAAGTTTAAGAGAACTGGAATATTACCATCCCTGTCCTAGGGCAATTTTGACTAGCCAGGCTTTTTCCCTGCTTGCAGCAACTCTCATCATCTGCTGGTGATTTAAATACATATATTGAAGGATATATAACTATCTACTTGCAGCAAGAAGGGCATGAAAGCCCTTGTTTCTCTAAGGTAAACCACCTACAGATTCTCACTAATGAAACATCGAGCCACAGCCCAACTCCTCATCATCCTTTCCCGCAAAAGAAACCCCTGACACCACCAAAGGCTGCTGCTTTTGGGCTTTATTGCAACGCCACGGTGACTGTTTGACAAACTCCCCAGCTCCACGTGGTGCGTTGCTCAGGTCTTCCCAAACTGGTGGTTACGTGGGTCTTTTCAGCAACTGGGGTGTTTTGGTGCTTTAATTCCTCTCCCTTGTGCTTTAGGTCTTGCTTGCCACCCCTCCAAAGCGCAAGGGAAGGAGGACGTTTCTCTAGTGTCTGTTTCTCAAGAGCACAGCGGGCATCTGCCTCCACCTCCTCTTCGGCATCACACGCTGCAGGGCGGCTTGCACGTGCGTGGGGCTGACGAGGGGATCACGGCTCTTCCTCCGCAACCGCTCGGCCTCGCTCGACACCTGCTTGTAGATGTTCTCCACGAAGCTGATCATGAGCCCCTTTGCCTGCTGGGAGAGGAACTGGCTGTCACGCTTGATCTGGTTGAGTGCGTTGACGGAGCGGAACTTGCTTTTCAAAGCCCTTTTCCTCTGCTTCTCCACACGTCGACGTTTTGCCTGCCCCTGGTGCTTCCTCTGCTTGGCTGGAGATCTCCTGCCACGACTTTTCTGCTTCCTTCCATGCTGGGATCTCCTTTCCTTCTGGGATCTCCTTCCCTGCTGGGATCTCCTGTTTCGTCCCCTAGCAGACACCATGGCTCAGCTTCGTCCTCTCACTGCCCAGACCCCTCAATTCTACAGACGGTCCCCCCCTTGACCATGTTATGCAAGTGAGCATGCAAATGAGGGGCAGCTCTGAGCCCTACTATTGGCCAGATGAACAATGCCCCCTCCCCAGTTCATAATGGGTAGAATCCTGGCCGGTGCTGGTCACCAAGGTCCCTCTTGGCCAGGTCAACCAGGCACGATGGGGCCTGCAAGGTCTGAAGACCTCCAGGACCCCTCACCCCTCTGCGATGCTCACCCTCCCAACAGAAATCTTCCACCCCAAGTCAAAATTAGCATTTATTTCTCAGAGTGTTGCCCCAATCTCAAAAGTTTTGCTTCACAGTTGCACAATCAAGCCAAGTACGTGCAACACATGTCCTGGGAGTCTTCTTGGTGAGAACATCCTGACAAGAAAAATCCTTTAGGAAAAAAAAATCTTTCCTCAGCAGAAACTACCTACACCTTAGACATGTGTCTGTCAGCTTGGCCACTTATTATGGCTAATTACTTTGTTAACAAATCCACCCAGAAACACCCTGTGGTTTTCCCTCCCCATGCTTTATGTACATAGGTAATTTTCTTATCCATGTGCAAATACTCATACACAGACATCCCGTGTTTCTTTCAAGTTCCTCAATGCGCTGTCAAAACCACAGCTGATATCCCACACCAATGTCTACCTGCTCCGATTCTGGAGAACCAAACCTTGGCTTTTCTCCTCCCTTCAGGAAGAAAAATCAACATTAAAATCAGAAGACAATTATTTGGAAGCAAATAATTGTCCCTTCTTCCTCCATCCCATACCTGCTGATTCAGTTTGGTTTTCAGCCCTCCCACTGTCCTTCTCCAAGCCTCATGTCGTAATCGATTTCAGGTGAAAACTTGGTTTCCAGTAGTCATCAGGGAAGCAGCAGACAGGAGCAGGAACATGGGAGGAACTTCTTTTGTAACTGGTGGCATGCATTACTTATACGCAGTCAATAAACCCTGTCATTTGAGGTTGATCCTAAAGCAACTTGTTAGGAGATGCGTTAATCTGGCTCTTATCAAAACAAAATGAAACAGAACTGCCCTCCAGAATCTCCAGCTGTCCTGAGAACATGGATACATACTGATTTCATCACAAAATTCCCAAATACCCCAAGAATATCATTGCTTCATATGAAAGCATAATATGTGTAGACACCCACACCTATCAGGAAAGCAACCTGGTAATCACAAACCAGAAAAAAAAAAAAGCAGACACAAACCAATTTTTTTTTTTAGAAAAATATTGCCTTTGTCCTTTCCAAATGTTAAACGTGAACTAAAGTGGTGGATTTTCTTAAATGGAAAATCCTTTGGTTTTACCTAGAAGAAAAGTTTCCACAGACATTCGTCACCTAGTTTTAATGAGGACAAACAGGAGTTTGTGAACACCATGATGAAAGCTGGTCAACTGAATGCAAAGAATCAGTTCCTAATTTTTCCTTGATACAGGCAGAGATAGGTGCTGGAATTAAAAACATCACCATTCTGGAAGAGACCGACCCTACCAATGGCACAGCCAAGGTGATGCTCAAAGCACAATGAACCTCCTTGGCCACCTCAGCAGCACCACTGGGAATATGGTTTTGGGGAAGATTAAATTGCCCCAGGACTGGGCTGCCTACAGGATCAGGCAGAGGAAATGGGAGCACAAAATCTCCACTGTGCTGTAGAAACACACGTACACTCCATCAACAGGTACGTTGCTTGGTAAGACCCACATCCTGGCTTCTTCCAAGACGACCCATTGCACATAACACCACAAAAGTCCACCAGAACCAAGAGATCCCATACATACAAATATATTCAGTGGTTCCTACTGGGCTGCAAAGATTAAACCCTTGTTCATCCGTGGCTTAAGCAATTTGGAAGCACCATTCCCCAAAGACCAGGGTTACCCAAAGGGATCTTCATGTGTAACATCCTGACAGCGTGATTTCATGGAAGGGGTAATGCAGGGAATGTCCCTGCAACACTCACAGTCTTGACCTTGCCATGGCTCTGCAATCCACTCTTCTGGGGTTATTTAAAACAGTAGACCAATGTTGCATCATGAGTGGGCACCACCACCTGACCTTTCCAAAGCCCCATGTCCCTTGCCATGATTCTCCAAAACTCAAACTTTGGGAGTTGGACTCAATGACCCTTAGATTTCCTTGAGATATTTTGTGATTAAACTTACTAAAACCCCACAATATTGTTGATACTTGAATGGGATAGAGCATGGTGATGAGGAGACTTGACCTGTTGTGATCAAAGAACTAAAGGAAGTGGTACTGAAAGAGGACAGAAAAATAAAAATAGTAAAGCAGCACTGTGCTCTCAACCTTGCTGTCTGGATGGCCAGGGAAGACTTCCAGGCATTTAAAGACCAAACATTTTAATAGCGCAAAGGAATGAGTTTGCTGCTTCTTTGATGCCTGTAGCTCTGGCTTCCAATGCAATGAGAACTGAAAGCATTGCAGAAAAAAAAAAAAAAAAAAAAGAAGAGGCTTTCAATAAGAAAATAGTACTAAGAAAAGCCAATCACTATTGACGCTTGCAAAACTAGTTCCAGCAAAACGCTTTTCAGGGGAAGCCCCTTCTGTAAGACTGGCGTCTGACTTGGTGCTGATGTCACCACTCAGGGTGCAAAGGTCTCGGAAGAACCAACCTTGAGTTTCATTTCCTCAATCAAATCAGCAAATCATCTGATTGACTGAAAAAGGCAGTCTTTAGGCATAAGGCAAAGATAGAAGGGACAAGGAAGTTTGGAGGGAAAGGGTGATTTGTGGTGCGTTGTTTATTATTGTTTTTCAGGAGCATATTATTATTGTTTTTCAGGAGCAGACCAGTCGAGGTGCCTACAGAGTTGAGTATGTCTACATGGTGGGTAAGATGTAGTCAACCAGCCAAGGGATGGTTCCACAGGTTGGTTTGTGGTGCTTTGGTAGGTCAAAGATCTTCATTCTGGAAAAAAATGCTAGTATTGCTCACCTATTTTTTGCCATTTCAGTGAAGGCATCTGAGGTCTGAGTTCCCTCTATAGTAACAAAGACAGGATAAAAACCAAAGTCACACAACGCTTAATGTAAGAGTGCCCAACAGATGAACTGTCATCTGGAAATGCCCATTTTCATCACCAGAAAGGATATTTTGGATGCTAGCTCGGAGGTCTCCCTAGGATGCTGAACGAATCCCGTGATACTTATATAATTTAAATGGATGTCCCTTTGTGCAATACAAGGAAAAAACCAAACCTGATATTTCACTGCTGGGAAGTTCTCTGCGCTTCATGGAGAAGGGTGCGGTCACCCTTACCGTATTCTAACAATCATTACACTTCCTAAAATGTGCCATAGACTGATGGCTGACATCCAAAGCTGGTAACACCAGTGAGTCAAGAAAGAAAAAAACCCACTCAAACTACTGAGGAACTGACTACAATTACTGACTACTCAATTGCTGCTTCCCTTATGACAAATTACACTTTGCTCTCTTCTGGGATGTACTGATTGGTAGAATTTTTTTGAACCACCACAGCTGGGTTGCCTTTTTTTTTTTTAAGCAGGGTATAAAATGAAAGCGATTCTCATCAGAGGACTTGTCTTCTTGCTGGAACAATGACTAGGATTGGTGAGTGACTCTTCCCTTGAATCTTGAACTTTCCTATTGGTTTTTTTTTGTTGTTTTCTTTCATCTTGAGTGCCTAGCTTTGTTTGGTTTTTTTCCATCTGGTGGAACATCTGCCTTATGTCATCTTCTGACAGCATAACCACAGACCTCCCTTTCTTCAGCTAGGGTATTTCATGATCACCTGGAGCTCAACTTTGCAGCACTGTGGGCAGTGGTAGACCTGCCAAGTGTAGGGAGTGAGATATTCCTAGTTATGCAGGGAGAGATGGAAACACAGGCACAAGCTCAGACTCTCCAGAGGCCTTCCTGGAGGACACCACCTTGCATCAGGTTTGTGGTTTCTCCACGTCTAGCCACAACACAAGGTCTGATGGAAGATGGAGATTCATCAGATGTTTCTGAGACCTCATCTCAATGCATTTTTCTCTCCTCCCATGGACACCCTGATGTCCGAAAAGATATCTCCTTTGTCTTCCCCATTATCCATGAGCCTTTGGGGTTGCCACACTGGGTGAGATGAGGGCAGCAAGACTGGCTGCTGGCTGTACACCACTACAAACCCCAGACAAGCCAAAAAACACAACTCAAGGCAGCATCCCTGGTCCTCAGGGAAGGCTAGGGCAGCAGCAGCATTGGGTCAGGAACACGATATCACTTTCTGCCATACTTTGAAGGCAACCCTACTATTAGGCTAATTGTAGCAGATTCTTTCTAATTATTTTTACTGCCACAGTGTCTGCAGGAAGCTGGATGAGCTCTACAGGCTGTAGCAAGATCTGCTTTGAGGAGTCGGACTTGGGGGTCTCAAAAATCACCTGCAGGATGATGGCTCAGGTTTATTCAGGGGCACTTCAACCCATGCTGTCTGCAGATCATTCCCCAGGGGTTTTCCAGGAGTAAGAATTACCCAGGGTGTGGTTGAAAAAGCTTTTTAGCTTTTTTTTTTTTCTTTAATTTTTCCCTGGAAGGAAACTGGCAGTATTTGGGAGGAAAAAAGAGAAAATGAAAGTTGCCCTGTAGTTATTTCTGGAGAACAGAAACAAAAACTAGAAAAGCCCAGGGTGGTTCCTGTTCAAACTTTCTTTTCCTGTGAAAATATTAATATAAAGTTGTTGTGTCTATCCTGGTAGAAATGGTTATTCTGAATGGGCTGCAGTCTGCCTGCTGTTCCCTATAGAGGGTCTCAGAAACAAAATTACTTTAAATAAACAGAGAAGTCCCATCACTGATCTTTCTATATAATATTATCTCCTCCCTCCACTGCATCAAAAATGTCATGAATTACTAAGGTATGGGAAAGGGCAGTTGGGAGAACAAGATTGCCTTCATTTTTTGCATGTGAATTATATTAATTATAATTCATCATTATAGAGACTTTCGAGCTTATTCAAAAGGGTCAAACTCATTTTGGGAACTTATCACAGCAGCTGCACAAGCAGAACATGAATATGAAAAAAGACCCTCATTGATGGGCTTGATTTCTCCATAAAAAAAATTACATTCACTGTCACCACTTGATATATGGCTGCAGTCATGAGAAACCTGCTGATGCTATAGATTTCATAATCATGCCAGTTGACTTGAAAACAGATTTACTAGATGTTTCTCTTCAGGGTTTGGACACCAGCTTACTCAGAGCCAGTTTGTGCTGTCACCTCCCTCCTGGGCTGTCAGGAATGAACTTGCATGCTGATTGCCGAGTGCCTTCGTTGTATTATTTTCTTCTCTTCTTTTCTTCTCTCCCTAGTCCTCTTCCAAATACTCCTGCTAGTAGGTCTCCTAAGTGCAAAGAGGTTTCCATGTTTCCCTGAATATTGCCTGCATGACAAAGACTACGAGGAACTGGTGAAAATCGTCAAAGATGGGTTAAGCCCTGCAACTCACCCAGCAAACGTGGTCATTGTCGGTGCAGGAATAAGCGGACTTACAGCAGCGAAGTTGCTCCGAGATGCCGGCCACACAGTAAGTAGTTGCACGAGAGCCATGAGTGCTGGTGGGTCTTATTTTCCTACGTTAAAGATTTTCCAGCCTGGAGAGGGAGAAAGAAATGCAAAGGAGCGGACCACGGTGGTGGGAGAAGGCTGAAGCAATCGGGCTCTAATTGTTTAATCCAATGTAGATGTTATTTTCAAAACCATGAGCAGGGACAGGAGGGGATACAGGAAAGGAGAAGCTGTATGCAAAACAACTCTCTTAGATGCTCCCCAAATGAACATAAGCAGCAAGAGTAAAAAGACAGTCATCTTTCTCTGTCCTGGGGGGGATTGAGATCAGGCAGAGCTACAGTTGCCCTGGGACAGCCTTGGAGGCAGCACTGCTGGGAGCGGGAGGTTGGACTAGACCACTCCAGAGCCATCTCCAGCCTCACCTTCTTCAATTCTCCAACTTGTTGGAACTTGTAGCCTAATGGTGACATGCGTTGCTGCAGATCAACCAGCGCAAGAGTCATGAGCCCTTCAAATCCTGCCCTGTTAAGGCAGCAGGTATTTTGGGGCTTTCAAAACTGGGTTGACTATCCCAGGGTGCTAGATAAAATTCAAACCCATGAGTTTCAAAGAAGGTTTCAAAGGCATGGAGGGACAAGTTGGTGCCTTCCTCTGGCTGTCTTCAAAACCTTGTTTTATTCTTCCAGCACAGGCAGCATCTGAACCAACACTAGGACCTTGTCATCAGACAGTAGGTGTCCAAATGTGACACAATTTAGAAACTGAGAAACTACCCTGTAGGTAGAGGGTTCTTGGCCAATACAGAGATGGATTTGGATCTACAGACGGTTCATTTGCCAGCTGGATGGGACCTGTCCCATCCCATGGGCTGTAAATGCTGATGGCCAAAGTGCCTGCAAACTTGCTTTGTAGGTGGTTTGCTTAAAATAGTCGTTTCCCGAACATCTGTGATCTCTACCCCATCCTTGGTTTCAGGTTACCATTCTGGAAGCGAGCAGTCAGGTCGGTGGGCGGATCAGGACATACCGACCAGAGGGACAGGACTGGTACGTGGAGCTGGGAGCCATGCGCCTGCCAAGCAAGCACAGGTAAGGTAGCATCCTACTTCATGGCCATGATCAGATGGGGAACCAGCCTGTTTTGAGGAGCAAGGCTATGGTTTGAGATGGGGCTGAGGACAGCAGGAGGAAGGAGCTGTCTGCCTCATCTCTCCCCCAGAGCTTAGCATCTGCTTAAGAGGGACAAAAACCACACGATCGCCTGCATTTGAGTTGGGAAAATGAAAGAAGACCTCTTATCTCAGTATCATGTGTGTATGGTCAGATCTTTATTTTGGAAGTTATAATATCAGAGGATGGATGAATTTCCATTGGGTCTGATGGAAATGGCATCCAGCCTGGGCTCTCCAGGAGGGTGGAGTCAAACAGGGCTCAGTCATCCACCAAAATGCTATGGGAAGGAGCTGTAGATGAGTCACCAACCATACACCAAGGAAAAGGGTCAGAGCCGTAGGGGAAACCCCTGCCTCCTACTTCAACAGGGCATTGCTCTTAACTCCTGATTACATCGTTGTGCAACCAGTAGCTGGAGAGACCATGATCTGAAGGAATTCTTTCTCCATAGCCCCACAGTTGCTGCACTCAGCTAGGCATGACAACTTCAAGCAACAAAAACTAGAGATGGCAGTGCTTTAAACAGCCACAATCTCCACTCACAAGCCAAAATGATATGTGGCTACACCGACATAGTCGATGGAAAATTTGTCCTTTCATGCTTCTGATGTTGTGGTGACAGAGTTTTTGGGTTTGGTTGTTTGCAAGCACTTCTCCCCATGTGCTCTCCTCTTTTCTAGGCTTGTCCGTGAATTCATTAGGCAGTTTGACCTGAAGCTAAACCCGTTCATTCAGACAGACAACAACACCTGGTACTTTGTGAATGGCATTCAGGCAAGAACTAAGGAAGTTAATGGAAACCCCGACATCCTCAACTACCCAGTGAAACCATCAGAGAGAGGCAAGAGTGCCAGCCAGCTTTATAGAGAAGCACTAAACAAGGTATGTGCCCACAGGGAAGGGATGCTACTTTCCAACAATGTTCCTCATCCAAGATACATTGAAGCTACTTCCTCTGAGCCTGCACGATGGGTTGGGGAAGACTCAACAATGAACTGAGGAAGAGTAGGGTCTTTTCAGACTGAAAAGCAGAAAGGTTCATTTAAATACTAGGGCAGCTGATTGCTAAGCCCTCTTTACATGCAAGACCTCCTTTCTCTGGAACAGATTCACCAAGGCTTGGATGAAGCAGAGAAATGCCACATCATGGCATAACTTCCCCAAACTTGAAACCAAAGCAGCAGGATTCACTAGCTCTAGCTCAGCACCGTGGTGCCAAACCCCAGGGCTGAATACCTCAGATGAATCCTAACAGAATCTGGGGCAACGCTTTAGGAAATGCACTTTTCCTCATGAATATATCAATGTTTCCTCTCCAGGCTTTCAAGATATTCCAGACTACAGACTGCAAGAACTATCTAGCTAAATATGACTCCTTCTCCACCAAGGTAAAAGGCTGGGGCTTGACAGTGAATTTAATCCCCTTACTGATGATTAACCCGCATCCCTGCTTTGAGAAAGGATGAGTCACTCTAGCCCCTTCCTCTGTTGACACTTTCACATGCCTTTTTCCTTAATCAATGCTTCCTTCTACTTAAAAAGCTCAGAAAGGAGCAAGCATGACTCTGATGGAGTTAGAGTGGTCTCATCATCTGGAAATAGGAGAGAAGCAGTGATGGCTGGACATGCTCTGGGAAGTCATCCAGTTTGGCCATATTCCTCCATCATGGGTCTCTTAATCAGACATGATGAAGTTATGACGCACTAGAGAAGGTTTACCAAGCAATCCACTGCATTTTTATGTGATCCAGCTGTCTCAGAGCGGGCACACCAAGCCACAAATCCCTTCTTCATTCATCTCCAGAGCTTCTGTTGTGCTAAACCAGAGGAGACATTGATCTCCTGCAAGAAGCTACAGAGCCGCATAAAAAAAAGCTCCTGGTCCAGGCTTTAAGCAGATCAGCAGCAGGAACAAGGCAGCAGAGTGTGACTTTTGGCTTGGGATACAGAGGGGATACATGCACTAACTGAGATGATAACATCAGGCTATGTCTTCTTCCTGGCTTTTCTAGGAGTATTTGATTAAAGTAGGAAATCTAAGCCGAGGAGCAGTGCAGATGATTGGTGACTTGTTGAACGAGGACTCTGGATTTTATCTGTCTTTCCTTGCCTCGCTGTGGGACTTTGATATCTTCTCCAATGAGAGGTAAGTCTCTTATGGCAAACACCATTTTGTGCTAGTGCATAGCAATCCACCAGAAAAGGAAATTTCAGTCGCATTTAGATGTCTGAATCCTATCTCAAATGGCCACCAAGCTCTGTTAGCATCTCTAGAAGAGGTCAGGTTTCACAGTTCCTAAACCCCAATGTCCTTCCCTCACCTCCTGCTTCTTCTTCCTTTCAGTTTTGATGAAATCACAGGGGGATTCGACCAGCTGCCCAAAGCCTTCCACAAAGCGTTACCCAATGTCATTCAGTTCAATTGCGTGGTGGAGAAAATCATGACCAAAGAAAACAAAGTCCATGTGTTTTATCGTGCTCCGGACACCCTGGCCCCATCCATAGTAACTGCAGATTACGTCCTCGTCACGTCCACTGCCAAAGCCACCAGGCACATCCAATTCTTACCACCCCTTTCTCCTTCAAAAACCCATGCACTGCGCTCCATCCACTATGCAAGTGCCTCCAAAATAGCCTTAGCTTGCACGGAGAAGTTCTGGGAGAAGGACGGCATCAGAGGAGGACAGTCTATTACCGACCGCCCTTCCCGGTTTATCTACTACCCCAGCCACAACTTTTCCAGCGGGGTGGGAGTCATCCTGGCTTCCTACACATGGAATGAGGATTCTGAGTTTTTCCTGCCCCTCACAGATGAGGAGTACCTGGATGTGGTCCTCCAAGACCTGTCAGATATCCACCAAGTGAGCAAGGAGTACCTGCAGTACACTTGTGACCAGTACGTGATACAGAAGTGGCAGATAGACAGACACTCCCTGGGGGCATTTGCTGCCTTCACCCCTTACCAGTTCATTGACTACTCGCAGGCTCTCTTCGAGCACGAGGGCAGGGTGCACTTTGCAGGCGAACACGCAGCTCAGCCTCACGCCTGGATCGACACCGCCATGAAATCGGCGGTCAGGGCCGCGAGCAACATCCACCACGACAGCAGTGAAGTCCAGATGCTGAACGAGAAGGGGGAGCAGGAGGAGATGGGGAGTTTCTTCCCGAAGGAAGATCTCTGAGCAGGACTGTTGGGCTGAGCTTGCTAGACACTTTTGGTGGTGTAAATCTGTTTCTTTCCAAGAAAAATCAGCAGAAGTACATCAGCAGCAAAGACATTAAAGACAAAACCCTCAAAGAACACTGATTGTCATTAGACAGGACTAATAGCTACCTGGTTAAACACTTAATGAGGATAGGAAGGAGTACTAACAAGAGTAATGTCTAAAGAGGTTTCATGACTCTAATATTACCCTGGCTTAGACACGCTGCAGTAATTTCTAGTTTATTAAAGTACAGAGCACTTCAGGAAATGACTAAGATGCAATAAAATCAGGTATTTCTCAGTTCCTTGTGCCTGAGGTGCCTCCGTTTCTCTGCAGAGAGAAGCCTCACTGCATACAAATCATCTCACCTCACTTCAGCCATTCAGAAACTCATCACCCATCAACTGGGTCTTCCTCCTCTTCCAGAATTTGGGAAATAACTAATTTCTGCTGACCCCTCATCTCCTTTGCCTAGCTAACACAACCACTCCTAACGCCCACAGGTACCAGTCAGGATACAACCCAGATCTCTAACCTCCACGGTCTCTTCTACTCATCGCTTGTCTAGCCGAGCTCAAAGCATGGCCCACACCAAGTTAGAGATAAATTTAACATCATGAATAAAAAAAAGCAAACCCAGAAGTAATACAGCCCACACACAGAGATGTTAATGGCTTTTACTGGAGTTTCTCCTCTCACTAGTAATTTTTGTCCTAAATTTCATAGTCTTGGAAATTCAATCTGTGCTGCAGGTGAGGTTTGTTTTTTTGTTTGTTGTTTGGTTGGTTTTCTTTTCCCCCCAGATTATTGGAAGGATATTGATAAACAAGCAAAAGGAAAAACAAGACCAGCTGCTAAATAGAAATTGTTGCAAAACAAATTGCTTTAGCAAAACAAATGCTTTCTTTAGCCTTTAAGCTCACATCTTTATCCTAACTCTTGCAGGCTCTTCACTAGAGCAACACCATATCAGGACATAGCAAGAGATGGTAGATACTGAAGGTATCTACCCCCCACCCCAACATCCCACCAGCCACAGCTCCATCCCACAGTACCTGAGCAAGGACAGATGCTCCTCCAAGGCAGGTTACAACAGAACTAAAACCCTAGAACTGAGCCTAAATAGGGGCTCACAGGTAGAGCTGCTCAGGACAATCAAAGCCCATTAGCAGCATCTGGCGTCTCTGCAGGCATCACTGATGGTCCTGCGGGGAAGGGGGGAAATAAAAAAAGACCCTCCCTCGTCCCTGGGTGGGCTCGAACCACCAACCTTTCGGTTAACAGCCGAACGCGCTAACCGATTGCGCCACAGAGACACGCTAAAAAGGCTGCAACCACAGAAAAATGATGCAAAGGTCAAATTTCAGTAGTTTTCCCAAAACAAACCGGTAATATCCGATTTTAGCACCCCAACAGCTATAAAAAAAATAATAGAGAAGGAAAGAAAAATGAGCCTGGTGCAGAGCTCAGCTTAATTTCAGCGGTACGAAGCCTTGGGGAGAAAGGGTGGGGACAAGGATGGGGAGGAGGAAAGTGGCCCAGTCAAAGCGACGGGCGTTGGGGCCATGTGCCCTTTGCACGGGGCAAACCCCTGCAGGGTTTACTTTGGAGCTGGGCTCTGGTGTAGGTAATAACACTGGGAACAAGGCTAATAATGAGCATTTTACCCTAAAATGCCCCATCGGGTCATCCAGCATCTTTTTTAGCCTGGACATTTAATTCTTGCGTTTTCGCAGTAGCGGTACCGCTATCGTCAATGTGTTGGTATTTGTAGAAGGATGGATGGGAAAAGAGCTGGAAAGGCACCCGGGGTGGGAAAATAAAAGCAAATTCTCCTCTTTCCAACCAGCTCTGCCCAAATCCTTCTCACAAGGTTCTTTGGGTTCTTCTGATCCCTGCCGCTGACGGGATTCGGGTTGCAAATGAAAAATCACCTTAACAGAAAATCAAAAGCCTTGTGAAGCAATTCTGAAGTAATTTGTTAAGAGCGATTAACAAATTAAATTGTTTAACAATTAAACAATTTAATTGTTAAATTGTTTAAATGATTAAATGATTAAAACTAGTCCTGTGGGTGATTTCAGAAGGGAGTTCTGGGAATTGTGGTAATAGAAAAGCATAGAAATTCCCCCAAAAAGGGCTCGTCCGGGATTTGAACCCGGGACCTCTCGCACCCTAAGCGAGAATCATACCCCTAGACCAACGAGCCAGGCAAAAGTAATCCTCCTCTTCCTCACCCTCGTCCGCTGTCCCCCCCACAGCTCTGCACGTCACCCCACACCTTACCGCAGCATCCCACCACCACGGGAAGTTCCAGAATCTCCTGGACCCCATGGAGGGGGAAACAAAACCAAATCACACTCCTTTTGCCTATTTTAGGCCAATTTTGCTGCTTCCAAAAACCTCATCTCCAACTTTTCACGTGGCCCAAAGGTGGACTGGCAGCTGGGAAGGGTTTGCTGGTGGGAGAAGGGATGAGGCTGCACATCTGCGTTGGTTTTGCGGGATGCTCCTGCAATCCCTTCCCCGCTGGGTCACGTAAAATCTCCAATCCCACCAGTGCAGAGGCCAAACCCCCCCCCATTGTCCAGCTGCAGCTCCCCACATACAGCCCAAAAAACCCTCCAGCGCATCACTTTTTCCCCACCACTTGATCCCCAGAAGAACATCTTCATATGAGATTTGGGGAAAATCCTACTTTTTACTGAGAAACACTTGCATTTTCCCACATTATGGGGAAAAAGCCAACGCCACTGAGGCCCCAGTGAGATTTGAACTCACGACCCCTGGTTTACAAGACCAGTGCCTAACCCCTGAGCTATGGAGCCGTGGCAAACCCCTATTTTTTTCCCTTTTCGCCCCAAAAGCCCAGCACCAACATTATTTGCAGGCGATGAATGCAACGGTTGTACCTAAAAGTGATGTATTTAAGGGCAAATTCACCCTTTGTCATGACTCCTCGCCCCCTGTTTTCTGCAGAAGGGATCTCTGCGGTGGCCACTGTGAGGTTTGGATGGAGGAAAAAGGAGGTTTCACAAGAAAACACGATAAGCTGCCGCTTCCATTGTGCTGCCTTCACCCTTGTCTCCAGGACAAAAATGTCACCTGCTGATAAAGATCAAATATAGGATTTATCTTCCCTCAGACCAGCTGGTGGGAGATGAGTGATTCAACTGGTCTGGCTGGTGTGAAGTTGCAAGATCCCTGATTTACAGGAAAGGACAGAAATGTGGCCCCAAGGGTGGGTAGAGTGGGAGGAGCAGTTCAATGTGGGTCAGGCTTAAGCAGCACGTGAAACCGCATCCTAACTGTGGGACCTGGCTTAGAGGAGATGAGACCTGGGGCTCTTTTTTGGTGTCTGGGCGCACGGAGGAGGGAGGAGAGCTCTGCCTCTCCCCTCTCTTCTTGGCAGGGTCTCTGCCCTGTTCCCTGTTGTCTCGTGGGGTGACTGCTCCATGTTTCCTTCCCTTTGGAAGGCACCAAGTTTTAAGGAGTCTGGAAGACAACGCAGAACCACCCACGATGCTCCTCTAGAGCCACTTGGGCAAATAGCTCATCTTGGCCCCACACAGCTCCAATGTCTTTCCCAATTTATTTCCAGGAGGGTTTGGGATGGGGATGAGAGTGGGAGGGGAAGGAGGTAGGGATGGGATAGGGGATGGAGATCGGGTTAAGAATGGGGATGGAGATGGGGATGGGGATGAGGATGGGAATGGGAGGGGATGACGATGGGATGGGATGGTATAGAGGCGGAGATGGGGATGGGAATGGGAGGGGATAGAGGCGGAGATGGGGATGGGATGGGGATAGGGATGGGGATGGGGATAGGGATGGGGATGAGGATGAGGAAGGAGCCGGAGAGCTGAGCAAGGCGCCAGCAGCGCCACCACCGGGGTAGCGTGGCCGAGCGGTCTAAGGCGCTGGATTAAGGCTCCAGTCTCTTCGGGGGCGTGGGTTCGAATCCCACCGCTGCCAGGACTGTTTTTTGTTTTTTTTTTTTTTCTCTCTTTGCAGTCCATTATCCCCCTTTCCCTCCTCCCTTCTTTCCCCCTTCCCAGGCAAAGTGAGAGCACTTAAAACCGCAGGCATTCCTTAGCCACCTGCTTCCCCTCTCTCCTTTTCATCCCTGTCATTTTTGCAAACGAAACAGCGGTTCGGTCAAAAAAATTGAATTGTCAAATCCCGTTCTACCCTGCAAGGAACAGGAAAAGGGGAAAGAAAGAAAGAAAAATAAAAAGAGGTGTTTCTGCCCGGTCTCGAACCGGGGACCTTTCGCGTGTTAGGCGAACGTGATAACCACTACACTACAGAAACCTCCGGCGGGGGAACCCCCCCGCTATAACGCTCTCCACTCCCTGCACCCCAACACCGGCCGAGGGGATTAAAGGGGTTTCGGGCTGATTTCTTTCTACGTGTTTCCCCACCTCTTGGCTGTTTTGGGAGGGAAAAATACGTGTGTGAGCTCCTGTGTGCGCACACACAACCTGGGCACGGACGAGCAACACTCAGGTCGCTAAAAATGAGGCCCAGAGTGAAAAAAAAGAGGGGAAAAAGTAAATTTTCCTGCTTGGGATGAGAAAGCAGCAGCTGACACAGTCAAAAGGAGCCACAGGATTTGGCTGAGCTGGGGAACTCCCTGCTGCAGGGTGTAATGGGGGTTCGACGGGTTCAAGCAGCAGAAAAAGGCTTGTAAATGTGATTTTTTTTTTTTTTTTGCTTTATTTCTGGCCATAATTGTATTATTTCTGTGCAGTTTCCACCTTCCTGCAAGGCTGCTGGTGGGAAGGGTGTGCATACAACCATACACAGGCACTGGACTGTCTTTGATTATTTTTTTTTTTCTGTGCTTTTGCTTGAGCAACTTAGTACCCTTTATTATTCCTTACAGATTACTTGGGAAATAATTAATAGTATATTCCTTATGGGATGACGAGAGGGTTGCAGCAGCTCTTGCTCATCCTTCTTTGGCAAAACTGTTAAAATGAGACAGACTTTTCTGGGTTCCTCTAGTGAAAAAAAACCAAACCAACCTCTCATTTCTTTCACTTACCCGTCTCTTGTCCTGCCCTTGCTTCACCGCAGCTCCTAAAAAATTTTTATATCTAGAGTTACACAGCAGGAGCTGCTTATTCACAGTTGCTATTAATAAAAAATATTTGTGTGTGGGTTTTTTTTTTTTCCCATGGGCATCCAGTCAAGACCAGCACAGGAGAAGTAGCAACCCATGAGGGAAAGATCTGGAGCATTTCTGTGTATCCACAGCTCTTGCGCGATGGGAAACGCTGAATTCACATCGCTGTGCACAAATCGTGAGATTTATGCCAAAGCAGAGAGCCAGGGAGGCTGTGTGCAGCAACCACCGCCTTTGTATGGCTTGGGGGGTAACAAAAGATATTAGCTGGAAGAGTTCATTTACAACAGGGAAACTCAGACTCCTGGCTGAACCATGTAACGGCAAAAAGGCCCTGAAACTTGTTTGGTTTGGGTATTTTTTTTTTTCTCCCTGCCGTGGGTTTTCCCAGTTGAGCTGCCAAGCATGCTGCAGCTGGAATGGAAGTTTAAATAGCTGAGGAAGGAAGAGAAAAATAGTTAAAATATTGAAAATATTTATTTATAAAATAGTTATTTAAAAAAAAAAAACAAACACAAAACAACACAAACCAAACAAGGAAAATAGAGGAAGAAGGAGGAAAAAAAAGTGAAAGAAGGGCTCGTCCGGGATTTGAACCCGGGACCTCTCGCACCCAAAGCGAGAATCATACCCCTAGACCAACGAGCCGCGCTGAAAAGCGCTTTCCCGGTGCGGGTCTCGGTGCTGGGAGCGGGTCCGCCCCTGTCCCGGTCCCCGCCACTCCCGGGTGCTGCCCGGGGCTCCGCCTGCTCCCGGCGGGGAACAAAACGATGTGCTTTTGGGAGAAAAGAGGAGGAAAAAAAGAGCTCGGAGGCCCCAGCGAGATTTGAACTCGCGACCCCTGGTTTACAAGACCAGTGCTCTAACCCCTGAGCTATGGAGCCAGCACGAGAGACTATTCGTCCGCGGTGCTGTCCACAGGGGAACCCCAAAACTGGCTACATCGCCCCAAATCTTCACCATCCCCTCAAAACTCTCCCTAGGCACCATCCCGGGCCAGCTCCGCTAAACCAGTGACAAACAGCAGCAGCAACAAGAAACCACATCCTCCACTCCACACCCCTGTAACACCAAAAGTTGGGGTTCACCCCCTACACCGAACCCCTGCAAGAGGCAGGTTTCAGCCCTTGGCACGTCCAGCTTTCCCCCCACCCCCAGGAGATTTGGCCAAAGTACAGGCAGTGAAGAAATGGTGTTGCTGCCGGAATAACCTGGGTGCTGATGACCATTTCTCCCCTCTAAGTCTGTCTAAAGGCAAAGGTCAGCTCGGTCTTTATCTTCAGCTTTCTAGTGCAGCCCTAATTTGAGGAATATGTAGACATCGGGTTCGTGCTTAATAGATGTGGAAAAACCCCCACCAACCCACCCCTATATATATACACACACACACTTTCACTTAAATTCTTTCTTTAAACTTAAATACGAAGCAGGACAATCCTTCAAACCACAATTCTGATGTTCTCCAGCCTGTTAGCAGTTGGGAATAATAAATAGGAGAAGATGAGCTCAGGTAGCACCTTCACATTTTATTTCCAGCACATGGGCTAGCAACAATCTGGGAGATTTCAATTCCACTTGGGCAATGTTTTTTTTTTTTTCTTCCCATGCTTTGCAGAAATAGCATTTTCTCACATACAAGCAAGACAAACACCAAGTCACAGCATAAGAAATACTGTGTCTCCTGCTAACACCTTTCTTATTCTTGGGAATTTATTTATTTATATGATTTATACAGTGGCATAGCTTCAGCAATGGATGGGCCTTAGAAAATTCAGGCATTTTGCTCACCTGCTCACAGCTTGACCTTTATAAGAGTTGCTGCAGCTTTAAATAATGTGGATTTAAAGCCAAACTCATTAAAAAAAAAAAAGTAGATTCTCAGGGTAGGAAACAACCTACCAGCTGAAAACAGAGATGTTCATGCCTAAACCAGTCACCCCCAGCTCTTTTTTTGACTAATGGCATTTTAAATTCACCCGGTCCTGCATTAATACATCTTGTAGGAGATGGATTGTGCTTCATCTCCAGTAGCTGCTGGCCAGATTTCCATTATTTGGGACAAGAGCTAAAGGCTCAGCTGTGCACAGAGAAAACCTTCAACAATGCATGGGAAACGCACCTGTGAACCTGGGAAAAAACCCACCTCTTCACCAAGTTAGCAATAGCAAGATGTTGCGTTCACTTCTGGTCTGAGTTTTGCTGTTACCTTTTGCACAAGTCAGGCGGCCTTTGACAGACCACACATCTGCACAACGAAGAGCACAACCAATTGAAGGGGTTTAGGGCAGCTACCCATCTGCACATACAGGATCTGCGTGCTCTGGGAGATAATTACAGCGTTTTCATTTTATTGTGCTGCTGTGACACGGATGTACTGCAGAGCAGGGGTTAAAACCCCTAAAACACAGGAAATGCACTTGTGCAACCACCATTTCTTGGAGTTGACCAGGGTTTTACCAGTATGGTTAAGTACATAGGAAGATCAGCTGCACACAGAAATTTCTTCTTCTTATCTTAGAACTGGCCAGGAAATGTTGTTGTTGATTAAGAAAAGCTTTCCCCTGCCCCTATGTTTCCTAAAGAGGTTTAGCATGTTTTCTAGAAAAGGTTAAAAAGCCAACCAACACCCCAAAATGAGAAACCATATTTTTCATCACTTCAGAGAATAATACATGTCTCATTTTTTGTTTTGGCAAAAGTGACAGTGGCCAAAGCAAGCTGCACAATGAATATCTGTTGTCTTGGCAAAGAGTGAGGATTTCCAGAAAGAGAAAACAGAACATGAAGGTAAATGGGTGATTGGGCTGAGGAGTAAAGAGAGCCTGAGGAAACACAAGATTCAGCACCCAAAGTCTACATTACTATGGGCAAAGCAGATAACCTCAAGGGGTTATTTTGAAAACAACATCTTCTACATAGAGGGCACCTCAGGAGGAGTTACACAGGAGCACCAAAATTCAGAAACACGGGTCTTGCTCACATCCAGTAGGACAAACCCACCTGAGTAACATTGACATTTGTTTCTTCACACCCACCCCCCCACACAAAAAAAAAAAGCACCTTTCAGCCTTTTCCAGAGTGGCAGCAATACCTGCTGGTATTGAAGAGTTGGGTTGGTTCAGAGATAGGTTTAAGATGGTGACCACAACCTTCTGGGGGGTTGCTGATGATTTCAATAGCTATTTTCTGGATTTAGCTGATTTTAAAGACCCTCCTTGTGATATTTTTCCCTGATTACCCACCCATCATCTCCACCTACCAGCTATCTGCCTGCCTATGTACCAACAAACCAGGCCACATGGTTGATTTGAGAGTCTCTTGTGCTCATCACTGCTGTCCAGGCATCATCCAGTGAAGACCACGGAGACAGGTCCTCAGCGAAGGCCATGAGAAGCCTCAGGGGCACAGTTTGATGTAGGTAACGGTGGAACAGACCGAAAAGAGAGGGAACACCTTCTCCTGAAAGGCAACGTTGAAGGTGAAGATGTGCTGCATGTTGTCAGCATTGTAGAAGGACACTTCTTCCCCTTCATAATCCAGGTACACCCTGACCTTACTGAGTTTCTGGCTGAGGCACAGCGGGGTGCGTTGAGGCGAGGTGACCGCCCAGTAGCGACCTCCATTTTGCTGAACCGCCCAGATTCCTTCTTCCGGGGAAAATTGCGTCAGACCTTTCCTCCTGACAGACTCCTTGGCCACCCCAAAGGCCCAACCGTCCGAGGCCCCCACCTCCACTTCCCAGTAATGTCTTCCTGACTTGAAACCCGTGGTAGCCAGCACCCGAGAGTTCGTGTCAAATCTCTTGGGGTTGTCAGGCAGCTCCTGTTTCCGACAGCCCATCCTCACACTCTTGAGGTCTGCAGAGAGGATGAGGAGGTGGTTTGCCGAATCAGGGTCCAGGGTCAGGTCCTCTGTTGATGACAGCAGTGACAGTAACTCAATAAGAATTTCAACAATTAAAAGCCCGAGCTGGGGATGTTTTTATCAGTTGCTGAACCACATCCCAACCTCAGTAACTGCTCCTCTTCAGCTCCCTGGACAGCCTGTGGTGAAGGAAAGCCAAGTTCAGACATTGGCTTGGCTTTGAGGTGCTTGAGATGCCTCCTCTCACCATTGACTCCTCAGGAAGCCTCCAGAATTGGGGCTAATTTTAAGAGGAGTCATTTTAAATGTTAACAAATATGCTGCTTCTCTCTACCAGCACACAGGGACAAGCTACACATGTGAGAAACTTGGAGGTGGGAGAGGAAGGTCCCAGTTAAAGATATGAGATGATCTTTTCACATCCTCACTAGGTCTTAAGCCTCACCAGCTGAGGGTGAAGAACACCACAGCAAAGCAAATCCTGGTGAACGAGGACCGAGATCTGGTTCAAAATGTCCTAGAGGGAGACCTAAAACTGCGTTGTAGTCTTTGGCTCTTTGATCACCTCATGATCTTTCAGCAATGCCACCAGGCAGCACCCCTCAAACACTGACCAGGGGGACTCATCTGTGCTCCCACACTGACACCCCAGTTCCCTTCGTGGGAGGGCAACACTCATGCTGCTGCTGCTAAGAGATGGGGTAACAACAACATAAGAATATTAGGAGCAAACACCACAATAAAACAACATGCAAATGATTAGCAATTATATACAGTAAAAATTGACCTTAAATTGAGACTTTTTTCCAAACAAACTGATAATTTTTGTTTCTGGCTCATCTAATGTACAACATATACCCCTAAGACCATAAACTGTTGAGTATCTGTCCCCAGACTACCTTATGATGACAAGTCCTCATGGAAAGCCATGACCTAAGGGCATCTTTACATACCAGATCACATCTGGACAGCCCACAAGGAACACTCACGTAGATGAATTTTGATACTAGCATCTTTTCCCCTTCCAAACTCAGGCTCAAAGGAAACAGTGAGCACATTAGTGACCTCAAATTGTGGTTGTAGTCAGCAAAGTCGCCATGATCAAACGAGACCCTTTGGGGGAATCTAAGATGGGGCTTTAGAAACTGAAACGTGTCGGATGCTGCACCAGAGTTCATACCTTTTTCACCTCTTCCCAGTTCATCTCGCAGGTTTTCTGAAAAAAGAAGAGACAGGCAAATAAATGGCAACATCAAGAGAGAGCCAGAAGGAACCACAAAATCTCCTTTCCACCCACACCACATTGCCAATGTTGGACTCGAGAGGCAGCAAGAGCTGAGGATGGAGCAACACCAGCAATGGGGACAAGCAACAGAGGAAATTCCTGATAAAATATATATGTTTTAAAAAAAAAAAAAGCTTCTAGGCATCAAGAGAATGCAGGATTTATTTAAGCGTTATTTATTGTGCCCTGCCATGTTTTGTTCTCCTTGTTGTAATGAGTTTTAAACTCTCAGTACAATCCTTTAAGCCAATTATTGCTCCAGGGCATAGTTTGCATGTAGGGATTCTTCTCCTCCAGATTTGCTCTTTTTGGTGCTTGCTTCCTTTCCAAATCCCCCAGCACCATCTCGTGGCTTTGCTGCGATACTGCAAGGAGCGGTTGATTTAAATGCAAAGCTTGGCTATCCAACCCTCAAACTATTCAAGGTGTGAAAAGCCGCAGTCTTTATTGCACTAAAATCAATGTGCCAAGTTCAGGTTTTTCCCCCTCTTTAAAAGATCCTGCATCTCCTTCACTGCCAGGGCGAGTCTCCTCTTCCATGCACATCTCCAGAACTTTTTTCCAACATAATTTATTCTATTTCGGTACTGCTGGCCAGGCATGTGCTAAGGGACCTTGAGACATCCGCAGCATCCCCAGCACTCCTCGTCCCTTTTCCCCGATGCCTGCTAAAGGCCAGGCCTATTTTAAACCCCTCCGATTTCGTTTCCACGTACCTCTGAATTTCTTTAAGACTTTCTCAAGGACGACGGTCTTGAGGGAGAAATTGCAGATGTGCATTTTCATATCCGTGCATACTGGCACAGGCTTCTGGCACTTCACATCATCACTTCTGCAAAGAAAAATGTAAGACCAATAAGAAAATCACTGCTATCCCCCCATTTTTCACTTGTAGTTGGCAGCGTGCGATGCTTACACCCTATCAGACCAGTCTGCCCAAGTGTTCTTAGCATCACATTGCAAGGAACACTCTGGGATTTCAGCCCCCCCCCCGGGATGAGGACACCAGGATTTGCATGTCAACTTTGAAAACCCCCTCATCTGGTTGGCGTAAAGGGTGTCCGTGCTGGGTTACCCCGACTCAGCTGCTCCTGCTGCAGCTTAAATTTTATTTTCGGAGCTGAAGTGGTGCCCAAACCATTGCCCTGGGTGAACTGTGTATCAGGCAAGTAAGATGACTTGGGGTTTCTGGTCTCACTTGACATTTGAAGAAACTGCCTGGTGGGAAAAGGCTTTGTGACAATGCTGTTTTCCAAGAAGCTGGAAAGATCCAGGGCTTGCACCGAGTAGGAGGCAAGCTCTGTCTAACCCAGTGCCTCCCTCTGGCATCTGGCCCACAAACACTGACCTTTAACCAGTGCTGGGGGCCGGGGGGAAGCATGAAAGAAGGGAAGCAGCAACACTACATACCTGCTTATGATGTTCATCACATCCTAGAAAGGAAAAAGACCGAGTGAAATCCTTGCGCAACGTGTGCTGCATCTCCCCTGGCTCAGGCAGAACAAGAGCAATTCCCCTTCATCTAACCCAACCAGGGTGCCCATCCCTTAGATGAAGGGGAACCGACCCTCCCAAACGCTCCGATGTACAATACTCCAGTTTTATGCCCATAGAGTCATGACGTGGTTTAGGTTGAAAGGGGCCTTTGGAGGTCTGTCTATGTCTCCGTGTTATCTGGACTTCCATGGTCTAGTCACCACCAAGAAGAGTTGAGGTTGCCTCCAACAGGTGATTCATTACACTCTGGGATGTGCGTCCCGACAGTGGAAGTGATTTGCCCTCAGGAAGGGTGAACTATGGAGGTAAGTTGTAGATTAAAATACCTCAATAACTAGTTGCTACACAGTGAAAACTCATGGAGATGAAACCCATGCTTAGTCCAGTCCACACCACTATTTGCCCTTTCTGGTGCCTTTAAAATAATGTAAAGAATGGCATAAACCATGGTGAGTACTTTGGATGTGATTCAAAGGCAACACAAAGCCATACCCACCTCCCAGGGGATGGAAAGGAACTCTGGAGCTGGCTAAGAATTTCCAGCATGGCCTTTAAAAAAAAAAATCACCTATTGTTACAGGATCATTTTTGCATGTGTTGGTGAGGGCTGAGCAAAGACCACGTGAAATGAGTTTTCACCCACAGCCAAGAACTGAAACCATCTGCAAATATTTACAGTGCTTTCAATGCTGCCTGGGAGGGAATTTAACTCTTGCCGATCTGTGTGCACCAAAAGCTCAATCTACGTAGTTTAATCAAAATATTGTTAATTAAAAGAAGGTCACCTATTCACCTTTTTCCATTCACTGGGGGACAGGACTGCTTGATTTTGGGATGGGCAGCTCGGGTTTGTTTTTCAAACCCCATTTCATCTGCAAAGGGGAGTTTGGGTAACAGGGAGGGCTGGATTGGCTCCAGCTTCTTTCTTTGCAATGCAATCAATACCTGGACTCCATCTGCTCTCTCCCTCATACTTTCCAGCTTGGTTAATAGCTCATTTTGACTTGAAAACCTGGCTCTGCTTTCAGGTCCCGGCCAACCTTCTACAGCCAGGACTCTGCTGTGAAAATTGGCAAGGAGCGCGTCCTGCTGAGCCTGGCACCACATGCCTCTGTACTCAACTCCATCCCGGGCCCTCACCAACGCCTTTAGGCTGGAGGAGTGGACGTCTGTGACTTGGCATGCCACAAACCTTCAGCATTGCAAACCCATCAAGACCTGGATTTGCAAAAGATGTTGCTTGGTTTAAGGATCTAGCCAGTACCACTGTGGTGGCTCTCCATGCAAGTTCTAATTCAGCTTTGAACACCTTGAAACAGGAATTTATGGGTGCTAGAAAGGTCCAGACAAATTTACAGAAGAAAAATTTATCAGAGGCTATTAAATATGAAGAGCACACCTCTGTTTCAGGACGTTCCTGAGCCAGAGATAGTTGCTGCGTGTTACTGCTGGTGTAGCAGAGCTCAGGGCACTCAGACATTACCGTGCACCATCTTCTCATTAAACATGGGGG
>VXBL01004880.1:39706-84402 GCA_013400195.1 Aramus guarauna | reverse complement strand
TCTACAGGATCCAGAAACACATTAAAAAAGGATGAAGAAGGGTCACAACTCAGACCCGTAGGCTCATTTCTTAGTAAACATCTCACCTTGAGGAACTCAAGCATAGGCTGCTGGATTTTCTCCTCCAGCTCTGTGATGAGCTTGTTGAGGAGCGTGATCTCCTTGGAGAGGTCAGTGATGTTCTCATTCTGCCTCTTGGCGATGTTCTTCTCCATCTTCTCCAGCTGCCCCAAGAGAATGTGCTCCTGGTCATGCAGGAACTGCCGCAGCCTCTCGAACTCCAAGAGCAGCTTCTGCCTCTCATTCTCAATGGTTTTCTGGGAAGGAAACACAGCAAAAAGGGTTTTAAGCTGGTACAATGACTTTGGGGTGGAAAGGGGCCACCCGACAAATTCAGAGCACCTCACAATGTCATTGCTGCTGCTTGTTGGCTTGCCTGTGAGACTGGATGCCTTCAGCTGGGGAGGGGTGGAGAGATGTGGCATGCCTAAACAAAGGCCTTGAAAAGGGGTGAGGATGGAAGAGCAAAGACCATGGTCAGTTACTGCACAAACGGCCATTCTCTTAATTGCAGCTGTGTGTCTGCACCCTTTTCTGTAGGGAAGTACCACCAAACCGTGCCTGGGGCAGGTACCTCACCTCCACAGCAGATCTCAGGTGTTTTTTCTCTTCTGCATTGGACACATAGGCTTTCTTTTTCTCCCCTGGGGTGATGGGGAGTTAATCAGCACTCAGTGAAGCAGAGGTGGGGACCGGTGGCCAAAAGGTTTCCCCAGTCCCTGTCATCATCTGCTGGTCCAACCACTCAAACTGGGAGAAGGGGTTGTGTAGGAGAACCCACTTGGAGCAGCAAGTACACCAGGAAGTACCCTCTGAGATAAAGCCCAGGGGAAAATGGGAACATTTTGCTCCTGGAAACACACTCTTTGGCAGCACAGACAAGGTTGAACATGTTTTGTTTGCTTGACTCTACACTGCCTATCAGCACAGGTCCAACAGGTCCACTTGGCCCTCAAAAAATGGACCTTCACGCTCTTCCTTTTGCGTCATGTGCAAAACCATGGCTCTTGGCAGGCTGGTGCTGTTTCAAGCCCTGCCAGCTGGAAAAAAAAACAAACAGCAAATTGTGGTAATAACCCTGGTGCAGAGGGATGGTAGAGCAGAAACATGGGTTGAGGGCGGCCTGATGGTCTTTGTCCCAAGTAGGTGGGACATGAGCAACTCAAAGCCACTTGTCTCAGGGGTGATGGTGTGGGAAGGGTGTTATTAGCAGGAAAGGGTGGGGGCTTTCCTGCAGCAAATGCTGTGCTGCCTTCTGCTGCCCCAGGAACAATGGTCTGAGGAAGAGGAAGAAGAGAGGAAGGGTGAAGGAGAGCCCTACAGCCAGCCTAGCTCTCAGGGATGCTCCAGCACCTGCCTCTTTCATCTGCTGAGACAGTGGCTGATATTGCAAATCCTTATGAGGAAGGAAGGAGAAAAAAAAAATCCATTTCCCTTTTTCAGGCACTGACAGAGCAGTGGGAAGGAGGAGATGGGGCGGCTTGGTGGGTCCTAACCCCCTCCACATGTCCCAACCTGCACCCTCACCCCCACCACCCCCAGAGCGCTGCACTGCAGCCACGCACCAAGAGCTCCTGCGTTTTCTTATCATCGTTCACTTTAAACTCCAGCAGCTCTTGCCTCTCCTTTTTCAGGAAATCCAAGCGTCCCTGGATTTTCTCCTACAAACAAAGAAAGAAGATATTACCGGGTTTTCTTTCTTTCCTTTGCTGCACTTGATTTCCTTTGCTGCATTATTCTGCCTGCAAACAGTTTGTTCTTTGCAGCCGTGCAAAGACAAGGAGGATTACAAGGAAAACACAGGGGCACTCTCACTGGGTGAACACGCTGGTTCAGCTCTGCCCACGCTCACCCGGACACCAACATTTGCAACCCCCAGGGACTGCCACAAGCTCACGTGCACGCAGGGAACACAAAGAACGGAAACGGAGGATGCCGGCGAGGGGAGTACGCGCACTGTTTTCATCGGCTGCTGCTACCACCTCCCCCGCCTTTACTCTTGGCACAAGCAAAACCCAGCCCAGGTTTAATCAACTTAGATTCATCTTTGGAGGCTCGCCCAGTCCTAAAATAGACGTGGGTGTTTACTGTCAGCTGGTACCCTACCGATAAGGTGGGTAACTGCAGGTAGTGTTTGCAGCATGATGTTCACGTGGCTCAAGCCCAGGGCTTTTGCAAGAGCTGGCACGGGAGACGCTCTGTCTCGCAGCCTCCTGTGTTTAATCCTACGTTCTCCCCAGCTGCAGAGATGATGTGAATGCATGAGAGAGTTTTGCATATCTGGAGAGACAATGGATTTTCCAGGTCTTTGGAAGTCTAGAAAGCAGCAACCAGCTCTTTGCAGGGCGACTGAGCATGGGCAAGCCAAGTGACTGCTTGGGGACTGGAGCGAGCACAGAGACACAGCTCAACGCATACCACCAGGAGACAGAAAGACCTGGGGGGGTCTTCCCCAGGGTAGACAGAGTTAGACAGGTACCTTGTACTCCTCGGATGCCTCATCAACAGGTACCACCGCATGTGGCCGGTGTTCCCGGGACCTGTCGCACACCACGCAGATGGTTTTCCGGTCATCCTTGCAGTAGAGTTTCAGGGCTTCCCTGTGCTTCACGCAGAGCCCATCCTCCTCGGCACCCTTGGCCCCGCGGAGAGTGAACTGGCTGATGATCTCGGACATGTTTGCCAGCTGCCGGTTGGGTCTGAAGCTCTTCTGTTGGAAAACCTCTCGGCACTGTGGGCAGGGGAAGTCCATCTCTAGGTCTTTCCAACTCTTGATGATGCACGCCCTGCAGAAGTTGTGCCCGCACTCAATGGACACGGGGTCTTTGAAAAACTCCAGGCAGACAGAGCAAGTGGCTTCATCCTGGAGATTGCCGGGCAAAAACACCGCCGCCATGGCCTCTCTCCTGTGAGCAAGGACTGATTTCACCGGGGCTGGACGCAGAACATGAATGCTTGGCATCCAGCCCCATGTGGGCGTTCCTCTTCCAGGAACAAGCCTGCTGTCCGAGGTCACTTCTGCAGTGTCCAGTTTCTTTAAACTGGTAACAAAGACCTCGGTGTTAGGGTACAACACATAAGCGAGGGGAGAAAAAAAAAAGGCAGGAAGGTCCCTGACATTTGGTCCCCTACAAATCCTGAGCTCCCTATTTTTTTTTTCCAGGAAGGAGGTGGGAAAAGGGAAATCATTTGGGATATGGCCACCAGATCTGGGTCTCATTGCTTTTTGGCTGACCTGGTGGTAAAATGAAAAATCTGAGTCCCCAGGCTTGTGTTTAACAGCTGCTCTAGGCTCTGATCCAGGTAACCATCTGAGCCCTCATTAAAGATCCATTTCACTCTGGAAGCTTCAGCTGGAGACTCAGATGACTTGGTTGAGCTCCAGGGCTCAACAGGGGCCATAAAAAGCAATGGGAGAAAGGGAATATACAGGGATGCAAGGATCCAGGGGTGAGTTTCCCAAATCCATAAAGATTAACTTCTGCATTGGGGTCCTGCATCTCAAGAACACTTTTTGCCTCCCAAGAACATTTTGTGCAACTTTGGAGATCTTGCATTAAATGGAAATGATAATTAATATATGAGGACCTTCCTTGGCTGGGGTTTGTCTATAATATGGTTGTCTCCATCAAAGCTCTTGTTACAGAGAAGAGATAAAAGTGAGTGACAGTCATCTAGTTACTTGGGGGTGTCACATTGCCATCAGCAGAGAAGTGTAGGCACTTCTGGAGAGTGATTCATCTCCTCCTAATGAGGACTTGAAAACAGAACAACCAATCCTATCCATAAATGCTGGTTTCAAAGTCAGCCCAGTTGATTTGACATCTCCAAGTTGAGATCTTTGCCTTGGAGACATCTGGAGCTAAGAAGAGACAAATGCCAACCCCAGAGGTTGTGCTGGAGGAGTTATATTAGCAAAATTAGTCTTGATGCCCTGCTGCCAGGGGGTTGCAAAGGATTTCTGATCTGTAGTAGGGTTTGTGTTCATCCTGACACCTCTGCAGCTGAGGAAGAACACTGAGGAGAGGTATTCACTTGGACCTTGCTTGCAACTTTAAAGCTTTTCTAGTAATTGCATTTTCTAGCATCTGCTAAACAGGGGCATCAGATATCAGGCATACATTTACTGCTAATCCAGACTTGCTCATTTGGGACTAGAAATGAGCTTTTTCAGGTCAGTTTAAATATGTTTCTGGGCTTGGAAAGGAATCCTTCATCTCCTCACAGGAAAATAAAATCTGAGTACCAGCTCGCTATGACCCATATTAGTTTGTGATAGGAAATAACACAGAACAAATGACTCAGGCAAACAGAAGAATATACATATATTTATATATTCACACACATATATAGATGCATATATATAGGGATATATGTGTGCACATATATGTAATGTATACACATTTATATGTACACAGTTCCCTGTGGAGAAGGAATTTTTCTACAGATCACCATTTCCACCTGTGTGGATATTTATCTACCCATTTATACACACATCACTCCCTATGGAAGGGAAATTGCTTTCTCTTCCACTTTGGATTTCTCTTGATCTGTAAGTAAACACACACTGTATTTTTTTTTTCTTATGTCACATATACATTCTTCATCACATCTGCAGAAAGGAAGAGGTAGTGGCCTATGAGCTAGAGAGAAACCCATACACTGTCCAGAGATGCTTAAATAGCAAAGAAAAATGAGACACTGATAGAAACAATGGGCAGCCCAGTGGGAAAAGCAGGACAAGGTGGATATAAGGAAGAAAAAAGGACAGACGGACAAGCGCATCCCACTGCCCACCCTGTGCCCCCAGCTGACCCTGCATACCTTGGAGCAGAGGTGTAGGAAAGGGACATCCTCCTAAGTCGCCCGACTTTTTGCACTGGGAGAGTGTTAGAGTGGTGCAGGTGGGAGGTGAGCCTGGTGGTCGAGGGGTCCCAGCGGGATGTAGCCCCCGGCAGCCGCTCCACCATGCTATGACGAAGGAAACCAGCCCGAGCCCTGGATGTCTCCAACATTTTGGTGCCACTCAAGCTCCTGTTCCTTCCCAGCCCTCGGTCGCCCCATTTGTTCCCTCTGTCATCCCCCCCATCTCACTTACCATTCCTTCCCTTCCCCCATTGCATCTATCCCGGGCAACCACCAATCTCTTTCTCCTCCTCCAACTCTGCTCTCCTCCTCCGTGCCAAAGCTCTTTTCCCTGCCCAGAGCCAGGATCGCATTTCCAGCACCTCCCTCCACCTGTCTCCAAGCCCAGACCCTCTCCACAGGGTCTCTGCAACTCTTTAACCCTCTCCAATGCCCCATCTTTTCCTCCAGAAGAGCAGGAGCTCAAGAAGGAGTGAAGTTTTTCATCCCTCCTCCAAAGCCATCAATGAATGATTCACACCTCCCAACTCACATTTGGGGCAGCACCATGCAAAGAAGAGCAGAAACATCTCCTGCAGGACATCTTCAACCTACCATGGGCAGCTCATTGAGGATAAGGGGAGGTTGGAACATCAAAAACAGCAGGGATGAGAAGAGGGGAAAAAATGGAAATTCAACCCTGATAACATTGTTTCTTGCAGGACTGGATTTTGGTACCAAATCATCCTGGGGCTGCTCATCCTTTGAGGTTTTGCCCCATGTTAGTGATTCCAAGTACATTCCAACTCTCATGCCTGTGCTTCCAGATAGGATATGTGCAAACAATCAGTGCCCTGCACTGGAATTTCCCCTGCCTACCCCAAAACTGGATCCAGGTACAGAACTGGATGGACAGAGATTTGGGCTCAGTCCCAAGGCTGGAAGGGGTCTCCTCCAAACTTCTCATTCCAGAAACAGGTCGGAAGTTGAACCTGTCTTCAGAAGAAACCCATATCCACATGAGGAAGAAGCCTCTACAACCCCAAGCCACACAGGAATCTCTGCAGCCATCAGTTTATCTGCAAAACAAACTCCTCAGGGTAATAATCAAAGGAACATCCTCTCCCTCTGCTGCCCAGTGGACCATTTATTGTCTACACTAGATGGATGACTCAACTTCTCTTGACTAGTAACAGAATTCTGGGTCCAGGCATGCGAAATACCTAATATCTATTAAATGTACATGTCCTTTATTTCTATTAGCTTCCAGCAGCTTCCTGACACTCTGCTTTGCAACCCTTGGTGCAAAGTTCCCAGCAAAGAAGTTCCCAGCCCTGCACTGTAGGAAAAAATGGGATGCAACCAGGGGAAAGCACCTTGGCTTGCCCTTGGGGTTTTAGTAGTAGTATTATGTTCAGGGCCACAAGCTGCTTCCAGAGACCACCAGGAATGCTGAGTCTGAAGAGCTGTTAATAGGAGCGTCTGTCTGGAGAAGGAAAGCACATATACGAGCCAAATTCAGCTGCCAGTTATAAGCCTGCGGGTTTATTGCTAGAGCTGAAACAAAATCAGGCCAGATGCACAGGGGAGCCCTGCAGACAGAGTGGGTCCAACTGTCCTAATTTATGGTGATAATTGTTCAAGATTAAATTGAGGACTCCTAGCATTGAAACAGCCAGACCACATCTGTAGCCCTGATCCTCTCCCACCACTGCAGGTTAGTCTGTGGGGTCCTCATCCCACTCCTCGTTGCAAAGGTCCGTCTCACAGCAGGAATACCGGGACGTCAGGCGGGACTCTGCGTCGGATGCCCGCTCTCGGCCACAGTTCATCGTGGAGGTGCAGCCTTGCTGGTAATAGAGGGTCACCTTCCCTGCAGAAGTGGTGGGCAGGGCACGATCATGGTTAGAAGAAAGCATCGCTAAATAAAAATCAGCAATGGGCTTGGAAATTACCAGGTGAGAAATGAGTCTCTTAAATAGCACACCCAAATG
Source organism: Aramus guarauna (assembly GCA_013400195.1). NCBI lineage: Eukaryota > Metazoa > Chordata > Aves > Gruiformes > Aramidae > Aramus > Aramus guarauna. Next base: position 77,503 of record VXBL01004880.1, on the reverse strand, counting down.
AAGTCACACCTTGCTTGTTTTAATTAAGAGAAAGAGCTAAATCAGGCATGTGCACACACAGACAAGGCTCTCACAGCTTCTTTGGGAGACAGAGTGTCTCCTTTGTCTAAAACAGACTTTTTTAACCATACATGAGGCAACCTCTGTCAAGAGAAGAATTTTGGCCCCTTGCTTCAGCCCTTTCCCACAGCAGGTTCATCATTGCATCCTCATTCATTCCATAAATCAGTTTTGTTTTCCAAAGACAAGGACAACCCCCAGCAAACCAAAGGAAACACGTACCCAGGGAGGTTTTAATGATGGCACACTTCTCTCTCCGCTCACAAGTCGTTACATTCTCTCCCCGGAAACATCCAACAAAGGGGATCTTGTACTTGCAGACTTTGCATTGAAGAGCCTCAACTGCAGCAGAGAAGAGGCAATGAACTCAGGGCTCCATTCTGCAGAGCCATGAGGAGTTTTGCTTCAAACACCACTATGATAAGATGGGTGTGACCTCAGAGAAGATGTAGAGCTCACCAGGGAAGGGACCAAGTGTCACCTTCACTAACAGACCTGGTAACGAGCCCTCATCTGTAGGGGATAGGCAAATGATGCCTGTGAACACTTAACCCTTCATGAAGAGCTTTGTAGACACACATGGCCTTAGGTCAAACCAAGCTACAGATCCACGGAGAATAAATGTGGATGTGGACTCTGGAGTGGAGTTCACCAGCTGAAATGGGGTTCATCCACATCAAAGCCATGACAACAGTTCTCTGGGGCACAGCAGGTGCACATCTAGCCTGGGATCCAGCAACCTACAGCTGAAGCTCCTGGCCCAGAGGAGATTTCTTTGGACCTAATAGCTCCCCTGGGAAGTGAGTAGAAGAGTAATTTTCATTCAAGTAATGATGAAAACAGTTGCAGAGATTTTCCCCCCACTGACTGTAGGCTCAGAGCAGAGGACATCCAGCTCACGTGGCAGCAGCAACACTGCAGACATCTAGAGCTTGGCATGACCTGTCCAACCACCATCACATATTCCCCTGCCCTTTAAATTCCATTTAACTCTGACCTTCCACTTACCAACTCCAATGCACAGGACGAGGGTCAGCCCCACAAAGACCACCTTCATCTTGGAAAAGGGGAACAGATCCTGACCTCCCAGCTGCACCTCAGCCCAGCACGGGGTTACCTATGAATGAGAATGGCTCAGGAAATTTATTAATCCCTGTAATGAGTTTCCTCAGTGATCAGCCTTCTAGCAAGGAGAAAACCAATTGGGCAAAAAGCTGACAGTACAGATATTTGTGATGCTCCTTTTGAGGCAAAACAAGCAAAGAAACTTGAAGCATATTCTCCAGCACCTTAAAAAGCTGAAATACAGACACTTTCACATTTCTGCTCTATTTTAATAGCCTTGCTTTCAAGGGAGAAATCTCCCAACTGAATAAAACGATTTAATGAAAGACACAATTCTTTATTTCCTAAGATGCTTCCACCTCTTACTTAAATACAGCACTGGCAAACGTCTCTCCCTAGAAGCAGGCAGGTTTGGGCAAATAAAGGGAAAAAATTTGAGCGCCCAACGTGGGGCTCGAACCCACGACCCTGAGATTAAGAGTCTCATGCTCTACCGACTGAGCTAGCCGGGCTGCCAAAATTCCCTATTTCCCTAATTTTTCTCCCCAAAAGGCTAAACTTGATGCTGATTTAGCAAAACGCCCAATTTCTGAGTATAAAAATAGGGGTATTCGAGTAAGTGGAAGCTCTTCCCTGGGAGATTTGAGGGTGCGTTGGGATGGTGCCAGCGGACACAAAAGGCAGAAGGAAGACACAGAAGAGTCCCAAAACAGAACACCAAGAGAGGGTCCCTTACCAGACTCTGCTTCCCCTTCCAAGGTCCGAGCATCCACCGGCCACTCGTCCCCGCTGCCTTTATTCTTCCCCTTGGGCTGACCCAGGACCTGAACGACCTCAGAGCCACCGAGGGATATTGTTTGGTGGGAACAATGCTTCTGCTCACACCTGGGTAAACACAGCTCCCCTCTGAGCTCAGACCTTCCAGGACACGGAGTCATTCTTCACACGGGTGAGCCTCCAGGCACTCAGGCCCTTTAATTCCTTTTGTGCAGAGAAACCCCTCCTAGCTACCAACTTTGAAGTCAACCCAGGGTTAACTCCGTAGGAAAGACCCAGAGAGGCAGATTTTTAAAATCTACAAGTAAGCCTGTAGCGCTCCTCTGCTTGTGAAGGCAGCACAAGACCAGGTAATCCAGGTTTTCCTCCACAAATAGCACCAATAACAGGGGTGGAAGGATGTACCTCCTCCCAAAAAGGAAGCCTTTCAGCATCACACTTAATCATATTGACTTATCACACTGGGTGCAGCTCTTCCAGAGAGCAGAGACTAAAGAGACAAGGGCTGGGAAATGTTCGCCTGATCCTGGAGCCCATTTCTCTTATGTTTGCAAGTAGAACTTTGCATAAGAGAAGAGTTTCAGCACTTCCCATTCTCTCCCCTCCTTGCCTGCATTTTTGTTGTGTTGATTTTCTTATCCACCCCTTCCTCAGCTGAGCTACTGCATGTGTGGGACCTGGACCAGCTAAAACCTGCTCTTCTCACAGCCCTTCAAGCCAAAAGCTCCTGCAGACCAGGGTCCTTGGTTTCCTTTAAACCACAGATGGGTGGCAGAGCTGTCTGAACTGCTCCGTTACTCCATATGGAGCAAACAAAACCCGTTAACAATCCCCATGAGCGGATGCTTGCTTAACACACCAAGAAATGTTCCAAGAACCAAGATAACTCATAGACCCCATGTGCTTGAGAAATATGGCTCATAACAGAGCATGGAGGCTGGTGTCCACAGTCAGGTCTCTATTCTGGAGGGTTTAAACTGCATGGCTATGGCCTTAGGTAATAACATGTTTAATTAGGACCTGATTCCAAGAAATCTGCCTACCCACTTCAAGTTATTTCCAAGTCCTTTGGCTTCACCTGTACCAACCCAACACAATGTTTATGCAGCTGCTCTTGTGTTGACAGCACAAATACAAGACAATACCTGCATGAAGCAATGAAGCACGAAGCCAAGCTCAACTTCTCCAGGCAGCCAGAACCAAAGAGCAAGTGCATGAAGTTCCCAGAGGGTTTGGTCTTTGCGTGGGTCCAACGTACATCCTGGTCCAGATAACCCTGTACAGAAGAGTGGTGTAATACTTTATCAGTCCAAAGCTCAGCATGCTTTCATCTCTGCCTTGCCACACTGTTTGCCCTGCTCTTATGTGTGGTGTGTGTCTCAATGAGCAAAAGGCTTTGGTCTAAACCAGAAGGGTTGTCACAATCTATAGCATCAAATAGAAGATAATAGGGTGTTAAATATTTTTTTCCTGTATTTAGAAATGTTATGCTGTAAGCTGAAGAATGTGGTTTTCCTGGGATTTATCAGGCAGTTTGAGAAAATTTTGGTACAGCAGGTAACACCCTGCTGTTCACCTGGGGTTGTACTTCTATTTATTACCCAGTTCCAATCTAGAGAGGATTAAATGCCTCAATGCATAAAGCAATAATAAATAAAGCAGTGTTAGGGCTAAAGATGAGCAGACAAGAATCACTCTGCAATACTAGACTGTAATACCCTTACTCCCCTATGGGACTGGATTTCTTGGGAGAGGGAGTTCCTTCCCTTCCTCACGACATGTCCTAGCGTTGGTGCTCTGTCCTGCGTGGAACAGCCCTAAAATTTTTTGCTAGGGGGGAAAAAAAAAACCTAGGCGCCCAACGTGGGGCTCGAACCCACGACCCTGAGATTAAGAGTCTCATGCTCTACCGACTGAGCTAGCCGGGCTCTGGCAAAGAAGGGGATGGTGCCATTTCTGAGCATTAGTCCAGATGCAGCTGGTGATTTTGGGGGTGATTTGATTTCAGAGAGAGAACGCAGCAGAAAAAGCTCTAGACCGGCAGGTTTGTGTTGTTTCTCTTCCTGTTGCCGCTGAAGTTCCAAGTCCCCTCTGGTCTGCATCCAGCCATTCTCTGCACCCACGCCCGGGACCGGGGCGGGGCAGGAAGGATACTCCGCGTTGCGCGGTTAGCTCTGCTAAGTTATTTATAAAAATACGTAAAAATCACATTTCCCTGACCGGGAATCGAACCCGGGCCGCGGCGGTGAGAGCGCCGAATCCTAACCACTAGACCACCAGGGAGCTCTATGACCCTTTTTTCACCCCCCTGGGGAGAACATCAGATATTGGGGGGCACAAAGGATTAGAGTTGCACTTGAAGCATAGGAAGGTCTCTGTATATTCTCCTCCTCCTCCCTTTAGCAGCTAAAGAGTGAAATCCTCTTCCAGCCCAACAGGTCTTTGGGTTTATATTCTGCTGCCGTCCAGAAGAAGCCCTTTGCAGTGGCTTCACCAACACCCAGGAGTCTAGAATTTACCCCAGAAGGGTCTTGCAGCCATCAAATGACGTTTCCCCCCCACCCTCCTCCCTGGGACACACTGTCCCCAAACACCTGGGGCTTCTGCCTGCTCCCATCAGAACTAGAAACTCTTCCCAACTTTCCAGTTGCTGGCTTCATCTCAGTGCATTCAACTGAGTTGAAAACACCCCAGAAGCCACAAGTTCTTCCATTTCTTGGGTGCAATAAAAGGGTGAAAGAGAGCAGATTACTGGCATCTCAGTAGTTCCATGAAAAATATGCAGAGCTGTGGATGATGTTTGCTGCAAGGACATTAGTTTGATCCTTGGGATTCATGAGAACTCCAGATCATTTACTGGGTTTTTCCTAATTTTTCGGCATCTTTTCCACGTCATTACTGAAAGACAGACACAGTTCAGTCATTCAGGCCTCTTTCTCCAACTAGTGCACAGAAATCTCTTAATTTTAGAGGAAAGCCTCCATTTTCAGAAGAGATTCCAACTCCTGACATGCCACACTACAGCTAGCATTACTGGCACATTGTCTCTACAAGTGGAATGGGAACAAGACTGGAGGAGGATGAAAACGGTTCAGCAGAAGAAGTGCTGCGGTTTCCCCTGCCCAGGGTCTTTACGTCTGAGTTTCTGAAAGAATGGAAATATGAACAGCAAAGGGCTTTAACAAAAGCTACACAGCAATGTAGGTCAGCAAAGATGCAGCAAGGAGGGGAAAGCCCAGATTTAACGACAGAGGCTTGTGCTCCAGAGAGTTAATTGAATGTGGAGCCTGAGATTTTGGCCACTATTCTAGGTCACGTCCCAAGAACAAATAATTCCATCCAGAAGCAGGAATGCATGACTGCAAAGCCTCCCCCTCCACCCAGTCTTACTTTTTCAGCACATTCGTGGGATGGATGAATGAATGCAAAATGTATTTGAGGGAAGTGAACAAACTCATTGCTTGGCTTTGAGCATAGCAGAATCATCTCTTTGGGTACAACATCCAGGAACAGAGCTGAGCCACGAGACAAGCATGGGAAGAAACTCAACCTGGACAAGAGAGGCTGGAGAGAAAAGTAAAGATGCAAGAAGAAGAGCTGAGGAATATTTAAGTAATACTTAAAGAAATAGCAGCATCCCAGGAGTGCAACCAACATCATGCAGGGACAACAAGTTGCTCATCACCATGCAGAAGAAAAAGATGTACTCCCTTGGCACGTAACCCCCAATGCTGGATAATTCCCACACTGGGCTCTCTATTCAGGGTCCGTCCCACAGTACCTGGGTGAGGGCAGCAGGGAAATCCACAGGCAGGAGGCAGGGCTGAAGGCAGGCTGGGTGGATCAGCAGCATGATCACAACCACACAGAGACGCTCCTCCAAGGAAGTTTGCAAAAGGGTGAAGTGCTCCAGGACTGAGCTTAAATAGAGCCCCTGGACTATGGGCAGGGGGTGGGGGGTCCCAGGTGGGGCTGTTCAGGGCTGTTACTGCCCATTAGTGCCCTCAGGATTTCCACATTAGGAAGAAGGGCTGATGGTCACACAGTATCCCTCTGTGCGAGCTCTGGATGTGACAGCAGAGTCTTCTGTATCTGTGTCTAGACTGGTGATGGAAAAAGATGAGATTTGATGAAACAGCAGGGTGTAAATGCAAATCGTTCCTCTCTACTCATGTGGAAAGCAAATGCTGAAAACTATGGATGTAAAAGAAGCGCTGGGATGAAGCAGTCATCCCACCCCCTATGCTGGTCTCAGGTTCAAAACCAGCCCAAAAAACCCACTAAATTAAATCTCAAAGAGTACACAAGTGTCCTGTGTAAGCACGTTGCAAGAGAGGGGTGGAAAAGGGTAGAGAAATTGGGAAAAAAAACCTTAAAAACTCTGTTTCTGCCTGGTTTCGAACCAGGGACCTTTCGCGTGTTAGGCGAACGTGATAACCACTACACTACAGAAACCTGGTGATGTTCCTCCTGGGGGGTCATATTTGTGGGAATTCAGAGCAAAGGTTGTTTCACTGAATTTTCCCCATTCCCAGTGATGCTCCCCACATCTATTTGCCCTTTCTTTCCTTCTTCTGCCTCTCCTCTCTTTTCTCTCATCTTCCAAGAGCATCAACCACAAAAACTTGTCCCTCTCCCGTTGCCAACACCCATCCAGGCCACCCTTCCTCGTGATCTCTTGAGGGTGGTCCAAGCAATGGACACAACCAAGGGAAACACAACACGTGCTACTTTTGACAGCCAGAGGGAATTCCTCAGTTAAAACTGTTGTTGAGGGGAAGCACACCGTGAAGATGCCTTCCCCTGAGGCACCCCAAAAAGGAGTCTCCAGCCACCGCTTTGCGAGGGGCTTGCCAAGGTCCCATCTCCATTTGGCCAAACCAGAGCTAAATGACCCCCTGGTGTCACCGTCCCCCCGTGGAATGACCCAACTCCCTTAATAGATGCAAGATAGGGAAGGAAAACCCATAAAAATGGTGTTTCTGCCCGGTTTCGAACCGGGGACCTTTCGCGTGTGAGGCGAACGTGATAACCACTACACTACAGAAACGTGGTGAATTTGGGTTTTACACCATATCTGGAATAGGGTGAACCCCATTTCCCTCAGTGGGTGCTCCCAAGCACCTCAAACCCCTCTGGGAAATGCACCCCTCTCCCATGTTGCTCCTCCTCCAGTCCAGACCCCAAAACTGCTTGATCTGAGCCCATTTTCTCTACCAATCCCTCTCCAGCTTGTGGAGCATCAGCCCAAAGCACGGAGCTGCCCCCCTGTCTGCAAGGGGTTTGCACACTCGGTTCATACATTTCCCTCACACGCAAAAAGTCCTTGGCTCAAAACCAGGCAGAAACAGCCCTGTATTTTTCTGGAAAACACAAAAAACCCTTGAGTCCCTTGTTTCTGCTGCCCCATCCAAAGACAACACATTTGTGCCCTGATCAGGCATTTCACCTGATTTGGTTTTGGGCTGGATTCCTCCACCACAATGAACCCCAAGAGAAAGAAAAGGCGTAAGTTCTGTTGCTGAATATTAATGATTTTTTTTTTGCAAAAATCAAGGCATTCATAGGTGTATTACACACAGATTTAAAGTCATGCATATGGGGGTACATTGTGATAAAGAAAATTAAGGTTTTGGCAGTGGGGACGATTGTTCTTCATTTTTGATTTCCAGTCCTGCTGCTCTGCATTTGGAAGCAACGTTTTGCTGAAAAGCGTGAATGAGAGAAAAATAAACAAGATGCTTTAAAATCACCCAAAAAAAGCCAAAAAACCCATGTTTCTGCCTGGTTTCGAACCAGGGACCTTTCGCGTGTTAGGCGAACGTGATAACCACTACACTACAGAAACGCGATATGAGGCGGTGGGGGTGACCCACCCGTGACAGGATGAACCAGATCTGCACCTCCACCTTCTTCCAGCTCCTTTTCTACCAAAATTCCCTTCAATTTGCTGTTAGCATTAGAAAATGGCCATTTTTGTAGCCATCCATGCTCGGGGGGAAGAAGAAGAAGAAGTTTTATTTGGGACTTGGCTCAACATGGACGTGCAGAGAAGTTCTGCAGGATCCCCGAGGAAGAAAAAATAATGATTTTTAAAGAATTTGCTGTTTTTCCCCTAGAGGAACTTTCCCTGACCGGGAATCGAACCCGGGCCACGGCGGTGAAAGCGCCGGATCCTAGCCACTAGACCACCAGGGAGAGCTGATTTGAGTAAAAGCATATGTTTTTAATTAATTTTTCTATTTTTTAAACTTAATTTTGTTATTTTTAATTCCTTTTGCTATTCTTTATTAATTCTGCAGCCGGAGCAAAGTAGCTTCTGCCGGGCTGATGGGAAGTGGCAACTTTGGGGCGGCTAAATGTGCAGAGATAAAAGATGAGATTGGTAAAATTTGGGCAAATATCAGTTCCCTGGTGGTCTAGTGGCTAGGATTCGGCGCTTTCACCGCCGCGGCCCGGGTTCGATTCCCGGTCAGGGAAATGTAAATTAATCTTTTCTGAAATCAAGCTGAATTTATAAATTCCCACCCATCTCTACCAGCTTTCTGCCTTTCTCTAGAAAGTAACAGGAAATTCCAAATCTATGGACGATGAAAGCAGTCGAGCTGTTTCTGTAAGAATACTATTCCTAATGGCCTGGTGGGACTGAATTTGGGAGAGCATTTACTCTTCTCCCCTTCCCTTATCAGGGGACTGTTGGGGGACACAGATGCTTTAACGGATTCCTGCAAATTCCCACCCAAAAAGGATATTTTCCCCCAGCACAGGGGACTGTCACAGCAATGCATCCGTGACGGCTGAGACTCCAGTTTGCGCTGAACCCATTCCCCCACTTGCCACAGTGTTCCCAGGGAAAATGTTAATGCATAGACTCAAATAAATCCCCACATTCAACTTGTGCTGTAAATAGATATTTTTGCAACCGTGGCCATTCTAGAATTTGGAGGAATATTGATCTGCAGAGTTCATGAAAAGGGAATAAAAATAAAATTATTTGGGAGTGTTTCTGCCCGGTTTCGAACCGGGGACCTTTCGCGTGTGAGGCGAACGTGATAACCACTACACTACAGAAACCCGCCACGGTCCCTTTAAGAGCTCCCTCTGCCCTCACCGCATCCTTAACCCCTTCTGGGCACCGAAACACCACGATCTTTTCCACGGAATTCACGCAGGAACGCCGCCTTCCTGCTGCTATTATTTAGCCAAGCGGGAAGCGTTTCATAGTGGTTTATGCGCTTTTTTAATTGCAGAACCAAAAATTGCATGAATTTGCATAAATGCTAAAATCGCATCGCAGCATCTTGGTGTGGAGATTTTTCAACCTTTACAAAAAAATCTCTCTGCTGGGCTGTTTCGCCACATTCCCAGCCCGAGCAGGAGCAGAAAAGAGAGGCTCAAACTACCAGATTTCCGCCCCAAAATGAGAATAGGAAAAGCCGTTTAACAGCCCGGCTAGCTCAGTCGGTAGAGCATGAGACTCTTAATCTCAGGGTCGTGGGTTCGAGCCCCACGTTGGGCGCTCAGCTTTTTTTTTCCCCCTACGCCACCGCCACTCACTTGAAAGTAATTCCTGACTTCCCAATGTTCCCCGTCGATAATCGTCATAAAATCCTAAAAGAAAAAAAAAAGCCAAAAAAAATAATTTTTAGCATCGTTATATTTCCTTTTCGGGGGAAATTCGCTACCGTCAGGATGGCCGAGTGGTCTAAGGCGCCAGACTCAAGGTTCTGCCTTCCCGCGCTTGGGAGTTCTGGTCTCCGTGTGGAGGCGTGGGTTCAAATCCCACTCCTGACAGGTGCCTTTTTGGGTTTTTGGACTCATTTCTACAAAAAAAAGCTCGTTTTCCCCTTTGCGGCGCTTCCTCCGGACGAAACCACCCCTGTGCTCTGTTATTATACCGCAAAAATTGATTAATTTGGTGTTTGGGAAAGGCGCAAAAGGGCTCGTTTCGCTTTATTTATTTTTTTTACCGAATTAAGGCTTTTTTTTTTTTTTTCTCCCCACTTCTGGGTGATGAAAACAGCTTGCTTTCTTGAAATCAGGGAACGGCCCCCAAAAAATAAGGTGGATTTTGGAGCAGCGCCTGGAAGGAGGCGGGTTTGGGGGGGTCTCAGAGCTCGACGTGGGCAGGGAGAAATGTGCAGGCAGAGTGCGGGCAGGCAGGGACGAGGGAACAGGAGCGTTTCTGTAGTGTAGTGGTTATCACGTTCGCCTCACACGCGAAAGGTCCCCGGTTCGAAACCGGGCAGAAACACCTACTTTTTCCTTTTTTCTTTCCTTGTTTTGTTTGCGGGGAGTGTTAATTTTTTTTTTAACACCCGTAAAAAAAAAAAATACCAATTGGTAAATAAAATAGGGTGGGTAAGCTGCACCAAGCTGCCAAGTGACTTTAGGGTTACTTGGACGGCTTGTGTCAGGTTGGAGGGGACCTCCTGCCGAGGCAAGTGTGAGCCGGTGGGAAGGTATCGGAACAAAAAGAGGAGGCAGGGACGCGTCTTGTTATAATATGAAAGTTTTTTTTCTCCCCCAAAATAGGGGATTTGGGAAGGAAAAAAAAGCATCTTCCCTGACCGGGAATCGAACCCGGGCCGCGGCGGTGAGAGCGCCGAATCCTAACCACTAGACCACCAGGGAGGCCATACACAACTCATTGCACACTCCTGGATCGCAGCAGGCCCAGTTATTGTGATTTTGACCTGTTTTCCGTTTATTTTAGGTCTTTTTCTCCTGTCCTCACCACACCCTCCACCTCATTCCCTCACCACTGCAGCTGAAGGAGACCGGTTTTCCCAGCAGCCAGCCCATGGCTTTCTTTTGGGGAACAGGGGCATTTCCCAGCCACCCAGCGATCAGATTTCCCACATCCAGGTGATTCTTGGAGGGAAATGACACCCCGCAGCACAGCACAACAGCAAGGGCCACGCCTTGCCCTCCTTGCACACATCTTGTTACTGGGAACCAGTTTGGAGTTGCTCATCCTGGACGTGCTCTCCCTGGGGCACACCGCCTTGCTGTTGCATGACGAGAAGCGCTGGCTGTGCTGCTCACACTGTGAATTCTCCTGCATATGCAAAGCAAACAAGCAGGGCTGTTGTCTGCACGCAAAAAAAATTTAATTGTGGGGCGTGCGGCAGCTTCTAGAAGGGTTTTGCATATATCTGGGTGCGTGGAGGCCTGCGAGAACAGCCTCAGTCGGCTGCTGCTACTTAGGGCCAAGCTCCTGAAATGTATTTTGGCTCCTAACTATGACTTAAGGACTGAAACTCTTGGGACTTTAAGCAGAAGCACTATTGCGAGATGCAGGAATGGTTATCACTAACATAAGACCTTCCTCTGCCCAGCTGGGGATTTTGCAGAGGTTCTCGTCCGCTGCCCTTGAAGTGCCCGGAAAAAATAATCACAACACCAGGCTGAAAAGGAGGCAATTTCTTATTCTTATTTCCATAGTTTGCATTTGGCAGCTGAGGCAAACAAAGCTTTTCAAGCAGTCAAGGGTGCAGCTGTACAATCAGTTTGGATATGTGAAAACATTAACTCCATCCATTGAGAAATGCTCCCATGAGCACCCTCCATCCCTCCTGGGTTCCTCCATACACCCTCAAATTTCCATTAGGCAACAGCTCAGAGATTAAAGCTGACTCTGCCTTGGGAAGGATTTATTTCTCCTGCTTTTAGTCATCTACAGTAGACGTGTCTCCATGCCATCTAGTCAATCTGGGCTCCATCTAATCACAGGAGAGAAGTAAATTCTCTTACATACACTTATCAAGCTGTTTCTAGATGAGATAAATTACAATTTGCCACCGTTCTCCACTGACCCTGGAGGGACCGTAGCATGGATGGAGAGGTGAGTCCTTACAGTGTCCAAAGGTATGGCCATCACACGGCACTAAGCACCGATCCAACACCAGCTCACACCAGGGATGCAGGTACTCCTGATGATTTAAAGTCCCTTTCCACCAGATCAGGTCTTGCCTATCTCACCCTTGGATTAGATTATTACCACCTTGTCAGAGACCACATAAAACCTGAAGTCATCAGGAGGTCCTCGAGGCTTTTGCATCATCACCCACGGCATCTATGCTCAGTCGCGCAGCTGAAAGCTCAGTGAGCCAAAAAAAAAGGGCCCAGCAAACAGCAGGGATGCATGATCAGTCAGAGAGGGCGGGGGGAAGGAAACTGGGAACCGGCTCAGCGTGTGTTCAGCTCAGTTCCACCCCTGTCCTCCAAGAGAGAGGTTTTCGGAAGGGGTTTATCAGCATGGAAGTGCCAGGGAGGCATCATCGGCAAAGCCACCCGATGACAGAGCAACGCAGGTTTCTGGGGGCCAGCAGAGCAGCCCCCCTCCTTTACAAGCTCTGAACCAACTGATGCTTCTTGCTGACATAAATGACACAAAAAAAGAGAATTTTTCCATGCTGGACAGCATATTTTTCATGCTCCCAAAAGCCATCACTGGGGTATGATCCCCTGCGGTCTCCCCAGACCCCAGCGAGTGAGACTCAGGTGGATGCTGTCCCATGGGGGGGGGGGTCAGGGAGAGAGCGTGAACTGGCACCCCCTCCCCAGGCAGAGCAGGGGGAGGATTTGCTCCCCTGCAAAGGATGTTGGGGGGTAGGTGAAGATCGGTGCCTCGTTATTGGAGTCAAAAAATGCCACTCGCCCTGCCTCATAGTCCAGGTAAATCCCAATCACCTTGGGGGCAGCGAGCAGGGAGATGGGGATGGTAGGAGAGGTGAGAGCCTGGTACTGGCTCCCACACTGCCCCACCGCCCAGATCCCCACCTTGGGGTTGACACTGATCCGTCCCTTCCTCTTCACCGACTCCTTGGCCACCCCAACAGCCCAGGCTTCCCCATCGCCCACCTCCACCTCCCAGTAATGCCTCCCCGTGCTGAAACCCTCACAACCCAGGACGCAACGAGAGGAGTCAAAACGCTTGGGGTTGTCAGGTACGGGCTGGCGGGTGTCTTCCCATCTCACACGCTTGCGATCCTCAGACAGGACGAGCCGGGGATGTGCCGTCTCTGGATCCAGCGTCAAGCTTACTGGGGACAGAGAGAAGATGAGCATCACAGGCACAACTTGGTCCTCGAGGACATTAGGGTCATGTTTTCCCCATCTTCCCCCAGCCTGGGATGCTCCAGCTCCCAGTTTCTGTTTGCTGGAGCAGAGCAGGAATGGGTTTATGCCCACAAGCAAGATTGGAAGAGTAGAAAAGATGACTGCATGAACAGAGCTTGATCTAGAGTAAAAGTAAGGCTTTGAAGTGTGGCTATTTTTGCTGGGAGTATCCAGGCCATTGAAAAGAGGAAAGAAAGCCTCAGGTGTCCCATGACTTTTCTTTTTTAATTTCCCATGTGGAAATGTTTGCAATTTTCACCTTTGGTCTCATTCAGAGAGGAGATTTCCAAAGGCAACACTGACCCTACGTGAGGTCCCACAGCACCCCAACACTTACTGAGGTCTGCCAGGAGGCAAACGCACCCTCTCTCATGTAATCAGCTAGAGTAATTGCTTCTTGCTATGCTAATATGGCTACAGCTCCGCAGGGCGTGTTGGAGACACGTCTCCATTTCACCAGGACTTCTCCTACCTAGCTGAGATCTCCTTCCTTAGATCTGCTGCAGACAGACCTAGCACGACCTCAAACCCTCTCCTCCCCAGTTTCTCTGTACCTTGAAATTTCATCAGCATCTCTTTGAGGGCAATGTTTTTCTGAGGAAGATCAGTGGGTTTCTCTCCCAGCTCAGGTGATCTCTCTCCTGGCTTCTGGGCATTGTCCTTCTCAAGCCTGGAAAGAAGGAAGACCTTTCTGATAATACTTCCTTCACTCATAATTGTCATTGTGTACTGACCAATTTTCAACTTTCTTATGAAGAAATAAGTAATCGTAGGACTGGAGCAAAGGCTTGGTGCTAGGGCAGTCATTAATGAGCTCCCAGAGAAGGGTTTGCTGACCCAGAGCACTTATCTATGGATGGTAAAGACTTTCCATCATGGCCAGTAGCATTCTACATCAAGGGAAACGCAGGCAATAAAAAATGCCTTTTCTTGACCGCTTTTGTCTTTCCAATAACCCACCTTCTCAATCCATGTCCAAAGAGGACATGAAGAGGTCTGTTATAGAGATGGAAGTTCACACTGGATTCCCTTCCACCTGGATGTACTCCTTAGCATTTAAACGCCCACATAATTTTAGCTGCTGGGTTGCTATTTTTGACGGGCTCACAAAGGCAGAGAGTGAAAGCTCAGCCCCCCAGAAATAGATAGTTTTGGATGGACTATAGAGGAGAAGCTGCAGCAGAGCTGGAGGTACCATCATTCCATCTGATACCTTTCCCTGGTCTTCAGCATCCTACTTGGACCTTTTGCGATGTCCTGGTTTTCTCCTACATGTGTGTACAGTCCCTAGCATACAGGGATCATAAGAGGCTGGGGGTTCAGAGTCCACGAGTGTCACCACCGTAGAGATAAAACAACATTAACAGGGCAAGAACACGTGAAAGGAGCTGCAAACCTGCTCAAGATGTTTTTGCTGTCCTACAAGGGAAAGATGAGAGAAGGAGCATTAGGTCAGAGTAAAGTCAACCTGATAGTAAACAGCAAGCAGCTACCACAGGGCTGTGGCGTGACCACGAGCAACTCAAGGCACTGCTCTGGCTAAATTACGGGTCTAAAATCAGTCCTTAATACTGATCAGCATTTGCAGATCTGCTGTGGAGGTAGGTGAGGTCATGGCAATATCGCTTAATAAGCAGCTTATTGTAATTATCTGCTGTCACCCACCACCTTTCACTTCCCTACCCTTCCAGTATGGGTGTTATTACTTCTAATGCACACCACTGCTTCAGCGTATTTGAATGTTTTAAATCAAGAGTTAACCAGAGCCTGGAGGTGGGCTCAGGTGGTGGGTTCGGATGGCTACCTAAAGACAAGATGAGTGCCTGTTGTTCCTCCGCTGCGTACAAAGGGACTCGGGCAATTGTTTTGGATGTAGACATGTACCACTAGATGGATGAATCCCATACCCATCTAAATAGACAGCGATTTAAACAGGCTGTGGTTGATTTTAAGTATTCAAGCGGACAGTTAGGCCATGCTTGTGATCATTTAAGAAAATAATTTTTAAAAAATAATAAAAGCTTTGAAATATACATTTTAAGAGGAGTATTTAGAATGAATTTGACTTCTGGACTGGTGACACCAGCGGTGTGCAAGGACAACGATCTTCAGAGGGGCCTGAGGTCTCACCTGCAGGAATTCACACACTGGCTGCTGACACTTCTCCTCCAGTTCACGGATTTGCTCACCGATGGAAGAGATCTCCTCCAAGAGCCTGTTGATGTTCTCCTCCTGTCTCCTCATGATCTCCTGGTCCAGCTTTGCCAACCGGTCCAAAAGGAGACGTTCCTGTCCCTCCACAAACTGGTGCAGCTCCTTGACTTCAGACACAACCTTCTGCCTCTCCTTTTCAACTCGTTCCTGCAACGAGAAGCGACACAAGGGAGAGGCAGAAATGGTTGAGAAAAATGGCAACAGAGACAATTTAACCTGATGACTTATAACATAGCCATAAATTCCGGTGCCCACTGCAAAGCAGAGGAATAATTAAGACAATTTTTTTTTTCCATTTCTAAGCTGAAGTTGCTGGCAAAGGGCATTTCCCATGGACTGTGATGTTTGTAACCAACCTTTGAACAGCAAGGGAAGGTACAAAACAAAACCATAAACAGACCAGTCAGTGAAAGAGGTTGGGGAAAGGGAAAACAAGGCAAGAAAGAAGCAATTGGGTGATTCCCATTTTCTCTATGTATCAATAGGGGGAATTTAGGAACGTGTCCCACTTGTGAGCAAACCAAGGAAGAAAAAGGTCAACAATAACCTGGCAAAATCCAACACATGCTCCTGGTCTGCTAAGATGTACAAGGAGGAGGAGATAGGGGTGAAACAGGAGTGTTTTTTAATCTACCCTAGGGACTGCCCAGACCTTACCCCAATGGAGAGGACATTCCCATGCACGTGCAAGGGACTGTGGAGATGTGATTTCTAACCATGGAACAGCTCGTATCTCCACATCCATCGCCGTGGCCAGAGGGACAACCAAAAAGAAGGAAAGGGAGAAAGCCATCGCCACCCAGGGATAGACACTTACGAGAAAGTCCAGGCTTTTCCCTTCCTCTACCGTTTTCAGCCCCAGCAGCTTTTCTTTTCTGTCCTTCAGGATCTGCACATGAGCCTGGAATTTCTCCTGAGTGGAGAAGAAACACCCTGTTAGTGTATTTTCTTCCTCTAACTGGTCCATCCCACTACCCTCATCCCACCTATCCAGGTTTATCTCCTACAAACTCAGATTTTTCCCTGCTTAATAACACAATAATCTGGCTCTGGGAATTCATAAACTCTGATTGCTGAGAGAGCAGGGCAGCCAGAACGGGTCACTTTCTCCAACAACCAGGGTGAAATTCATGGCACAGATTGGAAAAGACTCAGGCAAAGGACCAATTCAGCAGATAAGGAGTTTTGAATGACTGGGGAGACTCTGCTGGCATCTGTTCAGGTTCAGCCTGCACTCAGTGCTCACCCAAAACTTGTAAGTTTGGGCTCCTTGCTCAGTTCAGCGGCCAAGGGATGTGCGTTTGGTCACAACTTGAAAGTCTGGATGGGACATTCAAGCCAGCTTATGCCACAAAGGTGTGGAGACCATATCCTCCATCATCCTTGTGCGATGAGACTGGGACTAGATCGCATGTCTGCCGTGACAGCAAATTTTACTTCAAACTTTCATCAAAATAATTTTTCATAGAGGATGTACACAATGAAACTGGAGCCCAGACCATGGATGTGCTGGAAAACCCAACCCTGCCTTGCACACCAGCACCATCAGACCCAATTTTATTGTGTACGTCTACACGCAGCATCTCCTGCAGCCCCAATGTCTGAGACAGCGTCTCTGACCCTGCCTTTGAGCAGGAGGCTGAGTTAGACGATCTCCTGGGCTCCTTTCCAGCATGATTTACGTGAGGACACTGTGATAATATGGAAATGACAGCTTCAAGACAGTTGGGGTGACCAGCAATGTCAGCGAGGGGGAGCACAGAGCAGGCAGGGTGGGGGTGGCTGTAATCCAATGCTCATGCCACGATGCAAAAAGCAGATTGAAAAGGGAAGAAATCCAGATATCTGCAAGCAGAACAACCCACAGGGCAGCCCCCTGACCCGGTCTCCTCCTCCTCCCTCATCCTCACGCCATGCTCAGAGACCTCTCACCTTGTACTCCTCCGCAGCCTCCTCGATGGGGACCACGGCGTGGACCCGGTGAGCCTGGGACTCTCTGCAAACCAAGCAGATGGGGATCTGATCCTCCTCGCAGAAGAGCTTCAGAGCTTCCTGATGCTTCTCACACAGCCTCTCCCCTCCTGCCCCTCCTTTGGCTGCCTGCAGGCTCAGCCGCTTGGCTATCTCGATGATTTTTGCCAGTTCCCGGTTGGGTCTCAGGTTTCTCTGCGGGGCCGTTTCTTTGCACTGCGGGCAAGCAAAATTCTCCTCGGCTTCCTCCCAGCAATGGGTGATGCACGCCCGGCAGAAGTTGTGACCACAATGAATGGAGACGGGGTCTTGGAAGAAGCCCAGGCAGATGGAGCAGGAGGCTTCATCGCGGAAACTTTCGGCAGGGCTGTCTGCAGCCATGGTCTTGGCGGCGAGGATGACGGGGCAGCTTTCGTTTTCCACCCCGGCTGGTCTTGCCCGTTGGCTGCTCCCCTTCCTGCAGGTGTCTCGAGCCCTGAGGGAGGCGAAAGCAAGCGGTGCGGGAGTTTTTACTGCTGAGATGCACCAGGTTTTCTCCGGGTTGCAACCACTGCTGAGCAAAATGCTGCTCTGAGCAGCTGCAGAGGGGAAGAGAGAATCCCCCCTTCTGCAGGGACCCTGGTGGGTTGAAAAGAGATTAAATAGAAAATAAACATCCTTCAGAATTTCCGGACTTGTTAGAGATACACCTGCAGTTTCTATATCAACCCCCTCCCCAAAGAAAAATACCCAGGCAAATTGAGAGGTAGCCCCCTGCCCCAAGCTGGGGTCTGGCACCCAGAAACCAGCCTGCTTCCATTGCTCATTAATAAATGTGCTTTTAATTTACTAATTGAAGGGCACGGCCATGGGAATAGAGCTTAAGCAAGCCCCCTGCCAGGGATAAGTCTCCCTTCTTCAAGTCAAACCACCGAGACACATCCTTTGCTGCTCATTTCAGCTCTTTATTATTTATCATACCGAACGACTGGCTTCCCCACCGACCTGCCAGCATTCTCATTTCTGTGCATCTACATGCAGCTATAAATACTTTTATTGTTGCTTTCGATTCTCTTTTTAAACAGGATGCCATTTCTTTCACGGTTCGGGGCTGAGCCTGGAGTCAAGCAGCAGCCGATTACCACTCACCCTCTTATCTTTAATTTTCCTTTTCTTCCAAGCTTGCCTGCGAATAAGGAAGGGAGGGGATTCTCTTCCACCCTGTAAATAAAATAACTCGACGACCAGCTGTAACCCTCACTCAATCTTTTCAGAAACGGGTTCTCCTTCACCAAGATCCCACCATGCTGCAGGAGACCTTCCTTCATCCCTCAGCCACCACATTTTTGGGGAAAAAAGATGATATTTCAGGAATGACCTTCCAGCAATGGAAATCTCCCGTCCCATGGCTGGTTTTTTTCGATTTGCAATGTCGCGTTACTCCAGCTGCACTGACCTTGCATGGTCGGTTGGGCGTCTGCCTGCATAAACGTACTTTCACCCCGTGAGCCTGCCCCTGCTCTTTGTGCATCATTTTTCAAAAGCCTCAGTATCTCTGGTTTTCCTGCAAAGCCCCTCGCCTCAGACTGTACNCTGGAGTCAAGCAGCAGCCGATTACCACTCACCCTCTTATCTTTAATTTTCCTTTTCTTCCAAGCTTGCCTGCGAATAAGGAAGGGAGGGGATTCTCTTCCACCCTGTAAATAAAATAACTCGACGACCAGCTGTAACCCTCACTCAATCTTTTCAGAAACGGGTTCTCCTTCACCAAGATCCCACCATGCTGCAGGAGACCTTCCTTCATCCCTCAGCCACCACATTTTTGGGGAAAAAAAGATGATATTTCAGGAATGACCTTCCAGCAATGGAAATCTCCCCTCCCACGGCTGTTTTTTTTTCGATTTGCAGTGTTGCTTTACTCCAGCTGCACTGGCCTTGCACGGTCGGTTGGGCATCTGCCTGCATATACGTACCTTCACCCCGTGAGCCTGCCCCTGCTTTTTGTGCATCATTTTTCAAAAGCCTCAGTATCTCTGGTTTTCCTGCAAAGCCCCTCGCCTCAGACTGTACCAACAACCCCCTAAATCCACCAAGACCTCATCCCAAATTGGGTTTCATAACAGCAAAGTGGTAAATGTCCTCCTCTCCTCTGCTCTGCGGAGGGACAGCAATGTCATTCTTCTTCCTCTTAGACAAAAAAAAAAATCCCTAAATCACTCAGTCCCACAGACCATCAACCTGTGGCGTGTGGAAGAACAGCTCCCAGTCCAAAGCCCTTTGCATGCTGAAGTGAACGGGATTTATTTGCATTGGGCTGAGGCTGGGTAACGAAGTGACATGTTTTCTGAGAACATCAGTAAATAATGCATCTGCCGTTATTTGTTTGCAAGCGTTTTCACGGGTCACGATTTTCTGGTGCAACACTGCGCACACAAACACTCAGACTGAAACCTGTGGTATGGTTTCATACTTGGGTCACTCTTTTTTTTTTGTGTGTTGATCTGGAGTTAAGGGTTGATTTAGCAGGGAACGAGACGTGCAGAGAGACTGGTGCTGAGGTGAATACCCCTGAGGGACTGCTTGACTTTGACTTTTGCATTTAGGACATTGCTTCCTCTCCTGCTCTTCTTCCTCCTGCTGTCCCACAAGTGCTGACTGCATCATCACCTCTGTCCTAGCACCAAAAGCCACCTTTCCTCCCCAGTTACCTCCATGAGTCACATAATCAGAGTAATCTCCCAGCAATCGCCTACAGCGGCTTTACTGATCTCTGTGACTTCTTTTGGGCTTGAAGCAGAGCTTGATGTACCTGGAAAAGCATCTCAGCTTCTCCAAACCCAGCAATGTCAGTTGATTTTGCCCAGTCCTGGGGCACTGATGAGCATTAATAGCCCAAAACAGCCCCACCTGGGACCCCCCACCCCCTGCCCATGGGCCAGGGACTCTATTTAAGCTCAGTGCTGGGGTGCAGTCCTTTTCCAAGCTGTCTTGGAGGGGCATCTGTGCATGGCTGTGGACCCTTCATGATTCATTACTGTGGTGCCCCCAGTAAGGGAATTTTATCCCCTGAGAAAATTCAGCAGAAGTTTGGTGCTGCCTCTCCCAGGATGGAGAAAACATGGGGTTGTTTGATTCCCATCATTGGTGCGGGGGAGATTTGGGTGAGGGATGTGTTTGCTAAGGGAGAGACTGAGAAGTGGGCAAAGCATCGCTTGCTGAACTTGACCTTAAATAGCAACAAGCCATGGGGTACTTAAGTGTACCCATTTTCCTCGATATCAGACCTAAACCTTAAGGGAAAATTCACTAAAGGCTTGTTCTGACTTTCTGGATTACCTGGCTCATACAGGTGGGTTTGGAGCAATTTTTTTTACAGCTAAAGCCTTGCATTACAGCTTTTTAAGCAGTAAAATGGGTTGGGCATAAGACGGGTTAAAAATAGTGGCACCCCTCTCCAAACAAGCCCTTAACTGGCTGTGTGTGATCAACAGGGACTATTAGTGAGCGTGGTCTCAAGAGGGAGCTGGAGGTTTTATTTTGAAGATGAGGAAGACATTTGCTCAATGCCTCTGAGCAAGAGGAAGAAGAAAATTAGTAGTAAAAGGTTTTCTGTGGGATTCTGCTTAATTGCTTCGAGGCATAAATACGGGGCTGGGGGCAACCACAATTAACCATCAGGCACAAACCACTCTGCCTCAATTTTTTCTTTGTACTGTCTGTTTTTGCTCCTGCCTCCTTTTCCCACGGTTTCAGGGTTAAATCTAAACACAGACCAGGGAAAGGAGCGCTTTTTCCTGCAGACCTTACTTTCATGGGATCAGCCGGATGAGGGAACTGTTTGGGCTGAAAAATAGGTCCCTTGGGAAAGGAATTATTTGTTTTCAGCCCGGTTCATGCCCGACTGTGGAGAGGGCAGGACAGTGATGGCAAAACTATAAATGGGTCAGATCAAAAGGATGGTTCAAATGATGAGGAAGTTCAAAGCCCCCCTGATGCAGACGAGACTTTCCCAGAGGGGTGTAAGGACTAAGTGTTGCCCTTGCCTGGGACCAAGGGGATGAGGTTGCTCTTGCCTGGGGCATCCAGCCCCTTTTGTGTTGGAAATGGGATCCCTGGGGTGCCGGCGTCTATCAGTGCCTGGAGAAATACTATGCTAATAAGTCGGGACTGGGGGGTTGATCCTGATGCGCAATGCAGAGGGTGGGAGCGGTTTAATGCCTGAAGCTGGAGGGAGGATTTGACAGAGGTGGGGGGGAGGTGGCTGCAAATTTCTCAGGAGCAGAGGGAGCTGGATGAGGTTCTACCTCTCTTTTCTGGTTTTTTTTCCCTACCTTGGGCAGTGTTTGCTGCAAAGGCAGAACCGATGCTGGCCCATGTCTGCCAGGAGCATTGATTTACTGCAGAGGGGAGGGTAAGACCCTCTCCCCATCCTGGGTCCCTTCTTCCACTCCACACAGGTGCCCCTCAGCCCCCAAACTTCATTCTTCCTCCTTCACCCCCATATGATATGCAACCTCCCCCCAAGCCTTCTTCAGCCTCATCGTTTCCATGGATGCTCTTTGTCTTTTCTGTGCCAAGCCCCCTCCCCAAATCCTCTTTGCTCTCATGCCCAGCCCCCTTCCAGGCTGTGTGTTGCACACACACAGGAACTTGGCACAGCTCCCTTTCCCCATCCTTCCTCCTTGCCAGGCTGTGGGTACCAGGAACCCCATACAGACAGCAGGTACCAGCTGTTTTGGGAACGGGGACCACCCTGGGGGATGCAACCAGGAGGACTTTGGCCATCACCTGCTCTCTCCCTTCCCACCCAGGCTCAACTCTGGCTCTGCCCACCTTGGGGGCGGCAGGAAGGGAAACGCCTTTCCCTTGCTCGGAGGAAAATGAAAGTGGCCGCGGTCTTGCAGCTCGCATCTAGGGCCCCATGGCTGCACTGAGCCCCACCGCAGAGCTCCCCAGCGAAGCCTCCTGCCCAATCTGCCTGGAGTATTTCAGAGACCCTGTCTCCATCCACTGTGGTCATAATTTCTGCCGGGCGTGCATCACCCGCTGCTGGGAGTGGTGCACGGTGGATTTCTCCTGCCCACAGTGCCAGGAGACTGCACCAGAGAGAAACTTGAGGCCCAGCCGGGAGCTGGCACGGGTGCTTGAAATCGCCAAGCAGTTGAGTTTGCAGGCAGCCAGAGGCGAGACGGTTGAGGAGGAAGGATGCGAGAGGCACCGGGAGCCTCTGAAAGTCTTCTGCAAAGAGGATGAAACCATCATCTGTGTGATCTGCCGGGAGTCCCGAGTGCATCGGGCTCACACGATGCTTCCTGTGCAGGATGCTGTCCAGGAATACAAGGTAAATCATTTGGGGTTTTTCCATCTCGATGTGCACTAGGAGCCACAGCAGCACCATCAGGGCTTGATGTACCCCTCATGGCATATTACCATCAGGCTGTGAAGCATCTTGCCCTCACTCAGGGAGGTAGGCTGGGGGCAGAACTATTGTCCCCTTCTGGGTGTTTGCCTCTGCTCTTCCCCGAAAACCAAACTGTCCCCTTTCAAAATGACAGCAGAGACCATGCACCAGTGCTTCTGCTGTCTCAGTTTTCATCTGAGAACCTGATGCTCTGTGGCTTGAAGTGGTGAGGTTTTAATCCTGTCTTCCTCGCTGCAAAATTCAAGCCTTTGTCCAGCTCTGCTTACCGGACATCTTCTGATCACAAGATGCTCTCTAAACCAGCAGCAACGTGGGCCAGTAAAAAAGGGGATGTTTTCTTGTTACATCAGTGAATTAAATCAGCTCAGAGAAAGAATCCAATGCAGGCAAGGGCTAGCGCAGAAAGCTTTTTCCACTATGCGGCATTTATTTCCATTTAAAGCATTCCCAGGTCTTAAGCTCAGGATTCTTCTGGACCAAGAGGGACGCAAGGAGAAGCTTTGGAGTTGGCCACAGTGCAATTCCCTCCCCAGAGTATTTCTTAGTCTGTCCCACTCTCCAGAGACATGGGGTCTTATTTTTTCCTTCCTCAGGGACAAATCCAGGCTCGTCTGCAAGCCCTGAAAGAAGACAGAGACAAACTCCTGGGGATTCGAGAGGTTGAAATGAGGAGAAACTGGGAGTACTTAGTAAGTGTTTTTTATCAGGAGGGTTGGAGGTCTGGATGTCTCCGTTTGGCTTTAGATGTGATGGCGGTCATCCTGCTCTGCCTTGGGGATGGGGTCCCTTTGCAGGTACCAAACCAACCACTACCTGACTTTTCTCTGTATTGTAGGAAAAAAATAACAGGCAGAGCCTGACACCCTGCCAGGGACTCGACTGCTGAATGCAAAGCAAATTATGTACATATAAAGGATACAGGATATTTCAGACACTGACTCTTTCTAGGTGTGCAGCTACTGGCACGCATGGGACTTTGCTGCGTCCTTCCCCACCCTCCTCTTCCCTTGTGTCCTCTCCTTGCAGGAGAAGACCGAAGCTGAGCGGCAGAGGGTTTTCTCCAAGTTCGAAGGGTTGCGTCTCTTCCTGGAGGACCATGCACATCATCTGCTGGCTCAGCTGGGAGACCTGGAGAGGGACGTTGAGAAAATGCAGGAAGAAAACATCACTAGTCTGACAAAGGAGATATCTCATCTGGATGCTTTGATCCAGGAGATGGAGGAGAAGTGCCAGCAACCAGCAAGCAAATTCCTGCAGGTGAGGATGAAGGGAATGGAGCCAGGTTATCACCAGCTGGGTCCAGGCTATTATTTTCTGGCTCGGAGTATTGCCCCATGATGCAGCCAATCCCAGGCTGTGCTCTGCTCCAAAGGCATATCCATGCTGTTGGAGTTTCAGCAGATGTTTTGCTGCTAAGGTCCATTCACTGAATTTTCTCTTCCGTCTTTCCATTCCAGGATATCAGAGGCACCTTGAGCAGGTATGGGGCTTCCTGAGCTTCTCCTTCCATCCCAGGCTGGGGAGGGAGTTTGGACCTTGTGTTGCAACAGGTACAGGAAAGCCTGTACAAAACCTCCCCCGAAAGTCAAATATTTGGCTTTGTGGACAGAGGCTGTGAGCAAAGGTGCCTCTACTCATCGTTGAATGTGCAGCAGGTTTATTAAAGCTCCTCTGAGCTATGGGTATGCACAAAAAATTTCTTGGTCTCTCTCTCTCTGAAGGGATGCATCCTCACCTCTTCTTTCTGTTGTCCCTCTCTAGGTATGAACAGGAAAATTTCCAGCACCCTCCATTGCTTCTTCCAGAGCTGGAAAAGAAAATCAATCACTTCAGGGAGAAAAGTATTGCTCTAGAGGAGACTCTGAGGAGCTTCCAAGGTATTAAGCGTGGGCTGGGGTAGGGAGATGGACCTGTGTGAGCATAAATTGTATTTTATTGTGATTACATAGGTGATTTCAGTGTTCTCTGTTTTCACGCCCATGCTGATACCTGCATGTTATATCAATGAATGTCTCTTTACTCCCCTCTTTAGACATCCTGATGTTTGAGCTGCCGGAAAAGAGTAAGTCCACATTTCCTGGAGGTGGGGGAGTGGGGAGGACCAAGAGAAGGCTGAGCCTGTCATGGGATGGGTCATGACTTGGAGGATCATCTGGGGAAGATGCTGCTGTGTCTGAACAAAACATTGAATAGTAGGAGGGGGTAAAAACACCATCAGGAGTCAGGGAATCCTCACAACAATGTGCTGATGGATTAATTTCTTTCAATGGAGCTGCTAAGCTGCATGAAGACTGAGTCTGCCCCTCATGTCAGTATGTTCAGGGAACAAAAACCTAATTTGGCTTTTTGGCACAAAAAAAGGGGGTAGGGATCACCTGCTCATCTGCTTCAGGGCTCGTTGTCTTGCTCCCTTGGGAATCTTCTTCTATGCTTGCCTGGGTACTGTGGGATGGGAAAAGCTACCAGTGTCTGATCTTGCAGCAAGGGAGTTGGAACCCAAAGCCATGGGAAATGGTTTGGTTTCCTTTTGATGCTCTACTCTCTTCCCCTTGCAGTGAAGGTGACCCTGGATCCATCCACAGCTCATCCACAGCTCATCGTGTCAGAAGACAGGAGGACCGTGAGGTGGGAAGAAGCCCAGCAGGACCCGTCTGCTGAGGGGTTTGGCACTGATCCCTGCGTGCTGGGCTGCGAGGGCATCGCATCAGGGAGATGCTGCTGGGAGGTGGAGGTGACACCCAAAGGCTCCTGGGCTGTGGGGGTGGCCAGGGAGTCCATGAAGAGGAGGGAAGATGCTGCTGTGAGCCCTGAGATGGAGCTCTGGTCTATGGGGCTCTGTGAAGGTCAGTTTTGGGCTCTGACCTCCCTTGAGCGTATCCCACTATACCAGATCCAGGTCCCCAGAAGGGTCCGGGTCTCTCTGGACTATGAGAAGGGTCAGGTGGCATTTTTTGATGCCGATAAAAGGGCCTTGATATTCACTTTCCCAGCAGCTTCATTTAAAGGGGAAAGTGTTCATCCCTGGTTCCTGGTGTGGAGCGAGGGATCCCAGATCACGTTGTGTCCCTGAAGCTCTCCTTTCTTGCCCTAAACACAAGATTTACATCCTCAACATCTCTATTTCCAGCACTTTGGATGACTTCTGTCTACTAATTTCCTATCTGGCCTTTCTGGCCTCTTTCCATCCTCAGTGATCACAAAGGGTTGAGCATCTCTGGCTCAACGTACCATATTTTAATCCCCAAATTGGGGCATCAGTGGCTGACAAATGGAGCCACATCTGCCCCACAGTGTCTTGCACCAGCCTGACTGCTCCTCTCTCCTCTTATGGTTTTAGATGAAGTAAAAAGATTTACATGCTGTAATGTTCTTCTGTGTCTGGTTATTTGCTGCTTCTGGGTGTCAGGTTCAAGCTGGGACTGGAGTATTGGTTGATTTATATATTTTATTTATTTTTTTGGTCAAGCACTGGAGCAGGTTGTCCTGGGAAGTGGTTGAGTCACCATCCCTGGAGGTATTTGAGGTGTAGATGTGATGATTAGGGACATGGCTTAGTGGTGGACATGGTAGTGCTAGGTTAATGTTGGAGTTGCTCTTAAAGGTCTTTTCCAAGTTAAATGAGTCTGATAGAATCATAGGATCAATGACTGATTCTATGATTGTTTAGAACTCGTTCCTGGTATTCGCATGAAAGCCTTGACTGTGCCTCCACCCAGAAAGGTCCACAAGCCCCATGCAGGTGAGCTACGCACATCCCTGGAAACCATGTGCCACACAGCTCTCCTGCTGGCAGTCCCAACCAGAGGGAAAGACACGGAGGAGAAAATAATGTATTTTTTATTATTAATGATCTACATAATGGAGCTTTTACATATTAGTTCTTGGAGAAGAGAAGAAAAGAAACAGTCGAGGTTCAGGAGCTTTGCCATGTGTGAACTTCCCATCAGCAAAGATACTGCATTGGTAAGACTCCACATTGCAGTGCTGAAGGCTGGGATAAACCTCACCTGACATCAGAAACTCACAGTGCAGATGTCTGCATTTCAACTGGCTGCCCCAGGATTCTTTATAAAGGAGAAAGTGTCTGGTTTAGGGCAATTGCACCCTCTTGGAGGTTGGGGGGGAAAAGGTGAAGTTTGAACCCCTTGGTTTGGGGGTGACAGCTATACTTAATCAGGCAAACCTTTCTGCTACTGTCACTCTGATCCACTCCCCCCCCCTTCCCACTATTTCCCACTTCTATGCCCCAGGCTACCCCCTTAGAGCTTTTTTCCTCCCTCTTTGCCTCCTTTTTCTCAGGCTTATCTCTTCTCCCTGAACATCAATCCCTCAGCTTCATGAGGAAGAAGGAAACATAAAAGCCCCAGTGCCCTTTTCTTCTGTTCCTCATGGTCCCTGGGGGGCACGCAGTTGTGAAAAGTGTGGGGGGATGCTTCTCTCCATGTCTCAGGGACACAGCCTGAGCTGGGACCTGGCGCCCACCACCCAGAGCCATGGATGGACCCTCTCCCCAGTGAAGGAGGCATGGGAAAAAATGAATATGAGCCCCCCCTCATCTGCATCAAAGAATGCCACTGTCCCTCCAGCATAGTCCAGGTGGATGCTGACCCGCCGGGGCACCCAACGGAGGGGTAGGAGGGTCACCTTGCGGGTGGTGAGCGCCCGAACCTGTCCCCCCCACTTCTCCACCCCCCAGATCCCTCCTTGGGGGCAGATGCTGAGATGCCCCTTCCGACAGATGGACTCACGGGCCACCCCCACAGCCCAATCCCCCCTGTCCCCCACCTCCACCTCCCAGCAATGCCGGCCGGCCACAAAGCCCTGGCATCCCAGCACGAAGGGCCAGTAGTCAAATCTCTCTGGGTTATCAGGTAGGTCCCGTCGTCCTTCCCCACGTCTCACACTTTTGTGGTCCTCAGAAAGGATGAGGTCGGGGTGAGCTGTGTTGGGGTCCAGGGTCACGATGGCTGTGGGGTGGGGGAAGGGGTGTCAGAAGCAAGGCTGAGCATCCCAGGGATGCGGTGGCCTTGGAGGGGGCCAGCAGGACCCAGGTTGGCACCCAAGGACCAAAAGCATCCCAAGATGGAAGCGTCTCCAAGAAGGGAAAGGGTTCTATACATGAAGCAGAAAAGCTGTTTTTAACCACCCCAAAAAAAACCCAAAAGGAAAAGGTGCACAGTAATGGCAGCAGACTCATGAAGAAATCCCTGCACACTTCAGGCTATGTCAAGCCAAAAAGAAATGCTGAGGAGACGAGAAAAAAAAATGGAGAGAGATGTGTGGGATGTAAACCAGCAAAATCTCGAGCAGGTTGTCTCCTGCAGTAAGTGTCAACCACAGGACAAGACCAGACTGGTTCGATTGAGTATGTGATTGGAGAGGGGAAAAAAAAAAAAAAAAAGAAAAAGGAAGAAAAGATAAAACCTTGAAGACAGGGCAATGAATTGGGTCAATCTATTTCCATATCTGTTTCATGGAAATAGTTGGGTTTCAAGGCAAGGGCTCTGCCCTGGGGTGGGTTTTCCTCCGGCATTATGCTGAGGCTCCAGCTGTAGGGCTGAGAAAACTTGTTGGGTTGCCCTGATTTTCGTATTCTTCTTTCAGCATCTATTTTTGGCTACTTTGGGCTAGGTGCACCTTCATCTAACAGGTACAACAGCTCCTGTGTTCTCATACTCAGCAGAAGCCAATTTCGGCAAAGGCCAGGCTGGAGGGGTGACCCAAGCCAGAGAGCAGCCCATCCTTCATCCATGAGCATCCTTCAGGAATTAGGGCAAAGCACGTCTAAGAGAATTATAAATCAGGCATTAAGTGGGTATCAAATTATCATTTCTTCTGACCAGGAATAGCCCTTTGGTCTTCCTCTCCTCCATCTCAGGGTTTTTCTCTGCAGTGTTTCTGTTCACAAAGTGTATCAAGAATGAGCTAAATGCAGCTCAGCTCTTCCAGTTCTCCCCAAAATATGGCTAGTTGTTTATTTTTTTTTCTCCTCCTCAAACCCTTCTCAGTACCTTGTAGCTTCTTCAGAGTTTCCTTCAGAGCATTGTTCCTCCATGAGAAGTGACAGACTCTTTCTTCTGACTCTGGAGAAACTTTCACTGGCAGCTGGAAGGTCACTTTCCCACACCTGAGGAGGGAAAAAAACAACCCCTCACAAACAAAACAACCCACACTTTTCAGAGTGATTGTTATCATTTCAGGAAATCTGATGCCACCAGAAATGAGGTGATGGTGATTCTAGAATGGTTTTGTTTGGTTTTTTTTTTTTTAACCTCACCCCTTTGGCAACCCAAACCTCAAGAAAAGCAAAGGCCAAATTTTCCTGTTGGATTGATACTTTTTTTTTTTATTTTATTTTTTATGTAGACCATAAGAAAGGTCCTGCTTGGGAGGGAAGACTGGGCTAGAGAAAAGAGCCAAGACTTGGCAGTGACATTAAAGCCAGCCTTTGCCGTGCAGAGGTCATTTTCAGGCTAAAGGTCCTTTGATCAGCACATCCTCAGAGGTGATCAAGAGAGGAAACCCTTAGGAAGAGCAGGGACAAGCATGTAGCAATGGTTCCCAAAATACCCCTCCAGACTCTCACAATTCCCCTGAAGTGGAGCTGCATGCAGCAGCCACCAACGAGTTTTATCCTCTATGGTCATTGCCCTTTCAAAAACTCATGAAACAGCCTTTCAGTGAAGCCACCTACCTGCTGACGGTGCTTTTCACGTCCTAGGGAGAGGAGAGAGAAAGAAAAAAGGAAGCTCAGTGTGAGCTTTTTCTCTTTAAACCACAGCTGAATTTTTTAATTAGGGATGGACCTCTTGGGTCTCTGCTCAAGGCTATGTCCAGGCAAGGTCTGAACATGTGCAGGGATGGAGATGCCCACATCTAGAGGGACCCTGATCCGGGAAGTGACCATGCTCACAAGGAAAACACTTCCCCCCGCCGCCCCAAATCTAGAAAAAAAAAATATCTTGCTGCAACCTATCCTTTCACTGGAAACCTGTAGGGCACTGGCTGTGTTTGGTCCATAATCCCTTTAGACCATTGCAGATTACCAGGGCCCCCAGCAGCACTAATAGATATTAATGGCCCTGAACAGCCCCACCTGAGACCCCATGCAGCCCCTCCCATGGCCCAGGGGTTCTATTTAAGCTCAATCTTGGGTTATCTAATCCTTTTGCAAGATGTCTTGGAGGAACATGGCCCTGGACCCTGCTGATCCACCCCACAGGCTGCATTCCCAGCTTGCCTCCTGCCCATGGACCTACCTGATGCTCCCCCAGCTGTTCCCCTCTCTCAGGTACCACAAAGATGGGGTGAAGGCTGGTGATGCTATCATGCTCAGCTCCCCATCCTATAGGGAACTACCAGCCCCCACCATTCCCTGACATAGACAGTGATTTCATTCCCTTTTTTCTGTCTTTCCAGGCTACAAATGTCTCCTTCCTCATCCCCTTGGGCTTTGCAGATCTACAGAGGTAATAGGAGCAAACTGGAACTAGGAAAGCACAACCAATTAGGCCAGTAGCCACCTGATGGGGGAATTGTGGGTAGTCAGGGCTACAATTTTTCCTTCAAAAGCTGTAAACTCTCTCCTGGATGAATTGACTCACCGATTGCTGACTCTTGTCTTCTGGTCCTTGTGTTGAGGTGTCCAGCTGGGAAATCTCCTCTGAGAATTTGGTGGTATTTTTTGCCTGCCTCTTCTCAATCTCATTTTTCAGGTCTTCCAGCTGTGAAAGCAAAAAGAGCTCACGTTTTCCTGGAACCTGCAGTGTTCCTAAAATCTGAGCACGATCTGCCAGGGCAGAGCTTCTATCCTCCCCTTTTAAGATGCAAATGAAGGAGCAATGGGATAAGAAACACCATGAGGAATTCATGGAAAGGCATTTCCCACAGGAGGAGATCACCTGTGAACCCAAATCCCTACTAATTTTTCTTGAATTCCTGGAGAAATCCATGTGGAAAAAGAAAATCAAACCTGATGCAAAAAAAGCAACACAGGTTTGGGAAGAAAGCTGCTGATAAAAGCCACAAACACTCTTGCTTGAACTTGGGCAGAAAGCCATGCTACTCCTGAACTTTTTTTTTTATTTGCAGTGGTGCAAAGCAACCAAAAAGGATCTAAAGAAATGACCCTAAAGTTGTTGGTGTATTACTGCCCAGGAACTTGAGAGGTCAGGGAGATCAACACCTACCAGATCCTCCAGTTTTCTGCACTCCAGGGTAGCTGTCCTTCCTCGGAGACCTTCTCTCTCTTCCTTCAGAAAACTTAGTATCTGCCTGAATTTCTTCTCAAGTGAACTAAAAAAACCTGTTGTTTTTATCCCTTTGATGGGGCTGGATCTTTCTCTTCCTGTTCCTTCCCAGTCCTGGGTAAAACTGCAGCATGGATATGCTGAACCTGCAAGTCAGCTCTTTGCACCATGTCTCCTGGGGTGGTGGTGACACCCTTGGCCAGACCTGCTGGGAGCATCATTTTTTTCCCTTGTCAATCTTCCAGCTTGTTATCCTGGGGAGCTGTTGAGGGCTGTCACCTTGCTGCTTTTGTCCTCTTCATTTTAGGGATGGGCCCTTGGCAAAACCATCAGCCCTCCCAGAAAAGGGCTGGAGACAAAAGATGTTCAGGCTGCCAAGATGGTGAGGAGCTCTTGAGGCTTGATGGGACCATATTTGGGGAAAGCATAAGAAAAAAAGGAGGGAGATGTGCAACCAGAGCCCTGTAGATGCTGGAACTCAATACACATAAAGGGGCACAAGGTGGGGTCCTTGGGACCCCTGCCACAAATGTGCCTATAGCAGCTCATCACGGCATGTCCTCCAAGAAGTGTTGTCCTGGCTCTGAGCTCACAGGGAAATGTTTCTAAACAATTTCTAACCCACTGCTCCTTTATTAAGCTCCATGGATAAATATATATATTATTTTTTTACGTGGCAGCAACTGGGAGCTTTAGAGACAGGGTAACTGTGACCCAGCTGAAGGGCTACCAGCTGCTGCTAACTCCCCCAGCTGCAATCACCTGGCCAGGTTTGGAGGTAAAAGTCTCATTTCCAGCACACTATTCCCATCAAGAAGAGCCATGGGGGAGTCGCTTGCTTCAGGAACACCAAGACTGGAAGCAAATGCCCTGCAACCACTTCCCAGGGAAGAGTGGCCTGGGGTGAGCAGGTTGGGAGGCAACCTGTCCTGCCAGACACAGAAGGTGGGTGCAATTGAGAGAATGTTGGCATCTAATGATACACCTCCATCTGAGTTGGGCTGCTTCGCTCTTCTGTGGAGAGCAGCTCTGCACCATCGGCAGAGCCTAGGGCACAGCTCCCTTCATCTTAAAATTAGGTCCCTACAGTTGGGCAAATGAGTCACACCCTAAAAGCATCTACTAAGAGCCTGGAAAACCAGCTGGGGTGGAGACATCTGCATTGCATATTCCTAGAGTGAAGGGACGCTTTGGGAGAGAGCTGGAGCTGGGAGAGAGCTGGATGGAGATCAGAGACATGGAGGGAACCTGTGGACCTCAAGGAGTCAGAAAAACATTGATCTCTGCCTCCAAGGAAAGCATAGAGTTTTACTGGGGCCTGGTGTTTCATGTCTTTTGTTTCTCAGCAGGTGCCTCTGACAGAAGTATGGTGGGACCATGGTGTTTTGGGGATCTCCAGCAACCCACAAACATGTCCTCGCAGAAGAGCTCAAGAGCTTTTCCCCTGATTCACCCAGGTTTTCTTCTAAGGTCCTTCTTGAGCTGACAGTCTGTCTATTCATATTCCACTCTGCCTTTCCCAGCTGGGCTTGAATCAGTGTCAGGACATGGACTCAACATACAAGGTGATGTGGAGGATCATGCTACTCCCTGTCAGAGATGTGGCAAAGGGATAGGGGATGAGAAGGGAGAAAGAGCAAAAAGTATTCAATGTTGTTTGCTCAAAAGTCTTTCCCAGTAGCCCTGATCACCTATTTTTTAAATAAATCCTCTTGCTTGAGCTCCTGAAGTGATTTCAGGTTGGCTTTGCAGAAAGCTGATGTCTATCCTGCAGCAGGATTCCCCCGTCTTTCCCAACTGATGGGACCAAGTCACAGCGATGCACCAGACTGAAGAGCGTGGATGGGGGGAAGATATCACAGCATGACAAACAGCACTGAAATACCACTCGTAAGTTTGCCCCCAGTGGGACCTGTGGGGATGGTGAGATGGAGCTTCATCACGGGGTGCTCATTCATATCTCGTCTGTTATTCTGAGCCCAACATCACCTGTTCCCTCCCACTCTTGTTTCTGGTTCCTCTTCTCAGTTCTATAATCAATAATGTGTATTTATTTTGGTGATGCCTCTTCCTCTTTTGGGTTTTCTCAGAAGAAAATCAGCAGGTTTTGAGAGAATCAATGCAGGTGAGTTAGGTGAAAATGCCAGAACTTGTATTTCACCTGTCCACTCCAGCTGCTTTTGTAGTCAAGGAATATCTAACTGGCACAGCCACAGGAGCCTGTGGTATGGTTTATCCCATCTTGTCCCTCCCAAACAGTCAACAGGGAGAAACAGGCTTTTGGGAGTTATCCAGGAAGGTGGACATGTATAATGGTGTGGAGAATTGCACTCCAGGTGGGTTTGTGTCCCTTCAAAGCCTGCAAAGGGGGCTGGAATCACTGGAGTTCCACCCCAAGAATGCGGAAAAGTAAGCAAGGTGGCCCCATTCTGTGCAGCTTTTCTTAATTTTGCTGACCCAAAAGCTAAGAAATCCAGAATAATACATCCATAGCAAGGCAGCAAGTGGAGAGTATAAAACAAAATGTTCTTTTATTTAAAATAAATATCAGAAATGTAGACATAGAGACCAGCTCCCCAAACCAAGCCAGTTTGTAGTGAAAGGCCACCTCCCTTGGCAGAACGGACTCTGGATCTGCCTTGCCATTGGTATCAGAAGGAAAACATCTTGGAAAAAGATATAAACAGGAGCATTCAGTCCATTAAAAGCAAAATAAATTTAAAAAGACCACACATTTGAAAGTCCTGAGTGTTCTCCATCCTTTATCAACCTCTTGGTGTTCCCTTCCCTCTGATGTGCTGACTCCATTACTTTATCCCGGCTGTTCCTCTCTCCTCACTGCTGTCTGCTGATGTCCCGTCTCCCCATCCTTGCCATACAGATGCCATCCCAAAGCTCACAATGGAGGTGGACGTGGGAGAGGAGCAGCAAGTTCTCTCAGCGAGATGCTCTGAGCAACCACAGCAAACTGCTGGCATCACACAGGAGATGTCCCGTTCGTTAAGGTCTGATTAACAGACATCTCAAGGACAGATTCGGAGGGGAGACTTGAATCCTACCCAGTCCAGAGGGGACATCAGCTGCCCAGTCACTGAGTGGTCCTCTGAGGGTGGGGTTTGGGTGATTTCTTGCAAACGAGCCCCCATCCCCATCTTGAACCAGGGGAAGACCCTCTCCCCGTTGAACGAGGCTCTGGTATAAACCAAGATGGGACCATCATCATCTGCGCTGAAAAATGCCACCCGCCCCCCTTCATAGTCCAAGGAGACCCGTATCCTTCTGGGAAGTGGGTTCAGGCGCAGGTTGGTGCGGGGGGATGTGAGGGAGTGATAAGCTTCCAGGGCCCAGACCCCCTCCTTGGGGGTGAGGCTCATCAGTCCTTTCCTCTTGACTGATGCTCGGGCCACCCCCAGGGCCCAGACACCTCCCTGCCCCACCTCCACCTCCCAGAAGTGCCTCCCCGAGGTGAAACCCTCACAGCCCAGCACGCAGGGTTCAAAGTCAAATCTCTCTGGGTTGTCTGGAAGGTCCTGCTGCATCAGCTGGCCCCTGGCTTGTTTTTGGTCCTCAGAGAGGTGAAGGTTGCGGTGAGCTGTGGCCGGGTCCAGGGTCACGTTGGCTGCAGGACAAGGGAGAACCAGAGTATTGGAGGTAGGGCTTCGCCCCAGGAGAGGCTGGAGATGTTTCATTTCCTCCCAGCATCTTGGACCAGCCCCGTTCTCCTGCTTCTCCCAGCTCTGGATGCTTCGTGGGGGGTATGGGCAGGTCTGGGGCTGGCATTAACCTTGGGGTTCCCCAGCAGAGATGCCTCTCAGTGGAAGGTGAAGGGGGAGAGGACAAAGTACGGAGCATGGGGAGGGGATGTGGGGTAAATTCAAGGGGAGGGAAGAGGAAGCACCAATGCTCTTCTCGGGTGTTCCTTTTCTTTGGGTCCCAGAGGGGCATTTGACTTTGTTAGGACTGTATCTCAGCCCCTGGATACACCAGGAGCATCAACGTCAGGATGCTGTCACCCTTCCCTTCCCCTCCCTGGGAATATTGCATTGTTTTTGCCATGGGAAAGCCAAAACCCCAGTCTCTCCCACCCACAACCATCGACTTACTTGGCTCTTGCAATTTAAACATCAGGCTGTCTAAAGAGGAGAGAGATTTCATAGTATCAGGTTTGTGTGTCAGGCAAACTGGTTGCAGTTTAGCTTTATTATGCAGGCTGGGGAGGCGAAACAGCTAAAAGGGAGACTTGGGAGGGGAAATATCGAGTGTGTGAGGGCTTGGCTGGGTGCAAAGGCTTTGGATCGACTTGCTCTGGTGCAGGTATTGATGCTGTAATAGCTACACAACTCTCCCAAAGCCAGGGGAGATGAACCTCTGGGTCAAGCTAAACTCATCTCCAAGAAAACACCGCAATAGGTTTCTTCCCCTGTTGTGGCATCCCCTCCTTGGCTTCATACCCACATGAGCTTTAATTTTCCCACCAGCTTGGAAGTGATGGGAACAACTGCACCAGCAGCTCTGAATTTTTTTTTCAGGTGGGACATGGGAGAGGAGACTCCTTGTTGAGCTTGTTTTTCTCTCCTCTCCACTCCCCAACTATTTTTGCCCCAGGAAAAACTGTCTAGTGTCCTCTGCATAAAAGTTTCAGCTGCATTTATTTACAACAGCTACTAGGTGGGTTTTGCATTAGCAGCCAGCACACGANTTTCCCTGCCCTGTATCTCTGCAGTTTGTGTCCCCCAGGCAGTCGCTGAACGGATGTTTCTGAACACAAAGCACCGTTGTGGGAGGCCGAGCTATCAACTGCGTCCATCTGGTTTGAAAACCCGACCTCAGGATTCACCCAGGTGGCATCCAGACCTCTCCAAGCATCAGAGTGTTGGAAAAGTGAGAAGGAGACACGTTACCTATTCAAGAGTCTTCTGATGTCCTAAAGGCGGGAAGAAAGAGGAGAGACAGTTGTGGAAGAGGAGCAACAAGTGTTGCGTGTTCTAACAAAAGTTATATTTTTGTGGCAATGCAGTAGCAAAGATCCCATCTGCAGCAATGCTAGAAGACACCAGGGAGTTCCCATGGGGCCGAATTTGGGCTCCCAGGTCTCAAGCTTTGCTCTTTTCCCCACCAGCCCTGATGATCTGGGCTCTCACCTGCAGGAATTGGCTCGCCGGTTGCTGGAATTTCCCCTCCATCTCCCATATCAGGGTGTCGAGATTGGACATCTCCTCCGAGACCTTCGCCACTGCGTCCTCCTGGACCCTGGTGATGGCCCTGTCCAGATCCGCCAGCTGGGTCAGGAGGAGGCGCTCTTGGTCCTTCAAAAATTGATGCAATTGCTGGAATTCACACACTATCTTCTTCCCTTCATTTTTGGTTTTCTCCTGCCAGGATCAGAGACGAGGGCAATGGGGATGAACAAGGGGCAGGAGACCTCCCTGTGCAGCAGAAGGCATGCCGCAGCCAACTCTATGACTCTAGCAACTGGCAAACCAGCAACACTGGCAAAAACTGCTCTTGTGGATTATTTTGACATCATTCTAGTTTCTGTTAGTGTCACATCTCTGAGGCTGACCCAGTCTGTGAGGCTGCAACAGCCCCAGACCTTTGCAGAAGGAATCACGGTAGCCTCAGGTCAAGCTCTGCAAGATGGGCAGGAGATGATGGGAGCTACAGAAAAATCCTACCACCCCCAAGAAAAATAGATTAGTGCTTCAAGGCCACCAGGCTGGTCTCAGGATACCACGTCCTCAGTGATATTCAGTCAATACAAGGGTCAATTTAACAGCAAACCGTCTTGCTGGGGATTTAGGTGGTAGCAGGGACTATTCAGGAGGCTTAGCCTGGAAGCAAAATGAAAAAATGCCTCAACCGGGCTCTGTAAGAGAGATTTAGAGAGTTGGGGGTGGAACTTTCCCGCCCGTGTCTCTGTACTGGGCTGGGGACTGTCTGCTCCCCCAGCTCCCTTGCAGAGGAGCTGCAACCGTTATCTCCCCGGTGCAGGCTCCAGCTAATGTGAAACCCCAGCAGATAAACAAGGTTGGCTGGTGCCCAACAACGCACTGCAAACCAAATATGCAAGATCCGGCCTCGAAATACACCAGCAATACCGGGGTGGGTGGAGAGACCCATCCTCCCCCAAGCTCCTGCTGGAGGGCACTTACCAGGTATGAGTTCTTCCTCACTCCGGTTTTTCTGCTTTCCAGGTATTTTTCTCTCTCCTCCTTTAAAGCCTGTAGGCAGGCTTGGATTTCTTCCTGAGGAAAAAATAAATGTTCTTGAAACTGAGAAAAAAAAATAAAAATCCCTTTTTTCACTACAATTGCTTCTACTCTCCTCTTAAATGGGAGAGGCTTTGCCTAAACACTGGGTGCAAGGAGCAAAACTGGAGGAGGAGGAGGAAGGTCCACAAGCGACCCGTGCTGCTCTGAAGATTTGTGCAAAGAAAATGCAACCTGCAAGCACCAAGCTTGCTGCAAGCATGGGGGAAAATTCTGCAGAAGAGCAAAACACCAACAGTAATCAACAGCCCATGCCCCAGGAAGCATGTAAGAGTAAGATAAGCGCATAGTGAGATTTCCCTCAAAAACACTCCCAGCCTCCAGAAATTGGTGGCTCTGGGATAAATATCTCTGTATTTNACAAGGCAAGGTGCCTTCTCCTAATCCTGCTCAGTACCTTGGCATTTCCTCAGCGTGCCTCTCACGAGGACGTTTTTCTGAACAAAATCCTCGAGTCTTCTTTCCAGATCAGAGGAAATCTCCACTGGAGGGTTGAACTTCATCATCTCACAACTGCAAAGAGAGAAAGAGGACAAAGAGTGTGTGATACATTTGATTGCTCATTTTGTTCTCATTAAATAATCCAGGAGAAGCTATGGGATGGGCTGAGGATAGGGACACTTATCCAGGAGCACATACCCCCCCCCCCCCCCCCCCCCCCCCAAAA
>VXBL01004880.1:14665-38686 GCA_013400195.1 Aramus guarauna | reverse complement strand
CAGAGGAGCTGCAACGTTATCTCCCCGGTGCAGGCTCCAGCTAATGTGAAACCCCAGCAGATAAACAAGGTTGGCCGGTGCCCAACAACGCGCTGCAAACCAAATATGCAAGATCCGGCCTCGAAATACACCAGCAATACCGGGGTGGGTGGAGAGACCCATCCTCCCCCAAGCTCCTGCTGGAGGGCACTTACCAGGTATGAGTTCTTCCTCACTCCGGTTTTTCTGCTTTCCAGGTATTTTTCTCTCTCCTCCTTTAAAGCCTGTAGGCAGGCTTGGATTTCTTCCTGAGGAAAAAATAAATGTTCTTAAAACTGAGAAAAAAAAAAATATCCCTTTTTTCACTAAAATTACTTCTGCTCTCCTGTTAAATGGGAGAGGCTTTGCCTAAACACTGGGTCCTCTGCAAGGAGCAAAACTGGAGGAGGAGGAGGAAGGTCCACAAGCGACCCGTGCTGCTCTGAAGATTTGTGCAAAGAAAATGCAACCTGCAAGCACCAAGCTTGCTGCAAGCATGGGGGAAAATTCTGCAGAAGAGCAAAACACCAACAGTAATCAACAGCCCATGTCCCAGGAAGCATGTAAGAGTAAGATAAGCGCATAGTGAGATTTCCCTCAAAAACACTCCCAGCCTCCAGAAATTGGTGGCTCTGGGATAAATATCTCTGTATTTAATAACCCACAGTGGATTTATTTAGCGTGCATTTATATAAGTGCTTTTTGAACCCACAGGAACCTTCAGCATCAACAACCTCTTGCAGCAAGGAGTTCTTCCTGTTAACGCTGCACCATGTTGCACTGTGTTTGCACGGCTCTGCCAAGTGCCCGACTCTTTGATGAGAAAGATGGTGAAAATAGGTCTGGTCAGCAGGAAAACAGAAAAGGAGCAGAGGAGGGAAGAGACAGGAAAAAGTTATTTCTCTGTATCTGACACTAAAGAAAGAGTGAATAGAGGAACAAATATGCAAAATTGCCCTCAATAGCTGATGTAACCGTGGAAAAAAAAAAAAGAATTCTTGGGCATTTTTACATGTTCTGAATATTTATCATTGTCAGTATTTCAGTACAGTTGCTCCAATATCAAAGTTCAAAGAGGAAAAAGGCTAGCAAGGTATTCTTTTTATTCTCCCAGGCTATTGGCAAAGATGAATAAATTAGAGAGAGGAGGAAAAAACCCTGATAGGAACATTGTAAAAAACCAAATGTCCATGCAATCAGATGCAAACAGGAAGCACGTGGGTAAGTGACACCTAAAGATCCCCGTTTGCAGCTGCACCACAGAGAGCGGATGCACCTGAACGGCTGCACTTCACCCTGGGAAGGGATTTTCTGTGAGGTGGGCAGGTACAAGCACATCCCCAGGCTTTACCTTATATTGCTGGGCAGCTTCTTCAACAGGGACTACAGTGTGGAAACAGTGAGCCTGGGACCTGTCGCACACCACGCAGATGGGCTGCTGGTCCTCTTTGCAGAAGAGCTTCAGAGCCTCCTGGTGTTGCCTGCACAGATTCTCCCATCCTGCTGCTGCTCCTCCTCCTGCCCGCAGGCTCAGCTGCCTGGCAATTTCGGCAATATTTGCCAGCTCTCTGCTAGGACGGAAACTCTTCTGCAAAGCCGTCTGCCTGCACTGCGGGCAGGAGAAATGTGCCTCCTGCCCTTCCCAGCAGCGGGTGATGCACGCCCGGCAGAAGTTGTGGCCACAGTGGATGGAGACGGGGTCTTGGAAATAACCCAGGCAGATGGAGCAGGAGGCTTCGCTGTGCAGACTTTCCGTCGGGCTCTGCGTAGCCATGGCTCTTCACAACGTACCTCCAAATGAGCTTCAGTTGCAGGAAGAGGAGGAGGATGTTCCTTCTTCTGGCTCGGCTGATTTCTTATTGCAAATGGGGGAAATCAACCCCCAGCCCTAGCGCTGCGAAACGGAGGCATGGGAAGCTCAAAGAGGAGTGAGAAGAGGGAAAGCAAACGCGATGCTTCGTCCTCGCCTCCTGCCAGCCTCCCACTGGTTTCGGTTCAGCTGATTTTTCTGAGCCAGATGTGAGTTAGCAGATAGGAGGCTGGAGGGCAGGGCTGCTCTTCAGCAGGATCAGGACAGGCTGGAGAAGTGATTGGGGAGAAATCTCATGACACTTGGAGTGCGATACCCTCTTTGCACCAGGAGCAACCATGGAACGGGACTTTGGGGGTGACAAGTTGTCCCTGAGTTGGGGTGGGACCGTGCACCAAAGATATCAACCCCATACAGGGCTGCATTAGCAAGAGTGGAGGGGTTTCTCCTGTGTACGGGGACCAGTTTGGGGCTTCCCAGTACAAGGCAGATGGTGTCAGGCCACCAAATTGAAGCCCAGGATGGATGGGGAGAGATGGGGATTATCCAGCCTGGAAAGGAGAAGGATCAAGTCACTGTCTGCAACTGCCCAGCAGGGTTAGAGAGAGGGCAGAGTCAAACATAAAATCTCTCCAGTGCAGTGGGGCTTAGACAGGAATGAGGATGATTTTTCCTTCCTCCAGTTATTTTAAGCAACTTCCAAAGAAAACCCACAGGGAAAAAACAGCAACAAAAAACAAACAAACAAAAACACCAAAAAAACCCACACAAGGCAGAAATTACTTAGAATTTCATATTTACTTTTAATTTCCCATCAGTGAAAGTTTGCAGACCCCCAGGAACAGTCATTCAGTGATTAAAAGATCAAAGGGCACAGAAATGTCAACAGTTCAACATTGTTGAATGTCAAGGTAAGGAAAAATTGGGAAGGATGGGAGAGGAGTAGAAGGGATTAAAGCAATGAAATCTGTGTCCCAGAGGCTGTTGCACAAATTACGGGCTTCGTTTTCCTGCTTGTCCCAGGGTGATATTCCCTAGAAAAATCCTGGAGAGTACCCAAATGTTAAAAAAAAATCCAGAGGTCTGCCCAAGATGATCGCTTCTCAATCTGCTGCTCTTGAAAAGCCCATGAGAATGAGATTCGAAGTGGACACCGGGACTCATTTGCTCCACTTTATTCTTTACCGTCTGTAGAGTCCTGAAATGCAGTCTGGTTTCCTGGATCAAACCAAAGGCTTGTCGAGAGCATGTAACGTCCATCTTGCTGCCCATGCTGTCTCAAGGAGTCAGCTGGATCCTGGACTCCCAAACCCAGAAGAAAGGCAAGATTTTCTCTCCATTGAAAGAAGTCGGAGGAAAAGCAAAAGCCAAGGTTTCGTTACTGGCATCGAAGAAAGCCACATGTCCCTTCTCGTAATCCAGAGAGACCCGGATAGTCCTTGGCCTCCCGTTCAGAGTCTGAACTGTTTCGAAGGAGGTGAAAGCTTGAAACCTGTCCCCACAAATGCCAACAGCCCAAATCCCCTGGGAAGGGTCGAGGTTAATCCAACCCTTTCTCCATGCCGAGTCTCTGGCCACCCCCACAGCCCAAAATCCCCTGCTCCCCAGCTGCACTTCCCAGTAGTGCCTCCCCACCGTGAAGCCTTCACAACCCAACACGGAGCAGTAGGTATCAAATCTCTGGGGATAGTTGGGCAAATTCTGTGGCGTTTCATCCCATCTCACGCTCCTCCGGTCCTCAGAGAGGATGAGGTGGGGATTTGCTGTGTCCGGATCCAGAGTCACGTTTGCTGATGGGAAGGAAAGCAGGAGAGAAGCAAAACAGCACGTCAGAGGGAAGGTGATGGTTATTTCCCTCCATCCACACCGTCCTGTTTTTTTTTCCAGGGATGAAATCTTGGCCTGACCAAAGACTTTCTCCACAAAAATATGCCATACAGATCTATTTAAAGGCTCTAATGATTTGTACTATTTTTAATTGTGATCAAATGGGAATAGGAATTCATCTTGCCACCCACCAGGAAAGTGTGAATTCCTTTCTTTTGCTGTCTTCTTCTCGCTTGAGCCCCTTTTTCACCCCAGTATACCTCCAGTCTCCTGAGACTTACCCCATTGCACATCCAGTTCAACTGGGAGACTCTCTGGAAGGAGAGAGGAGGAGAGAAGTGTTGTTAGTTTGTTTATGGAGGAGGAGGAGTGTATTAGATATGGGTAAACACAAGGAGGTGAGCTTTTCCCCTTGTAAAACAAGCAGAATCACCAGATGAACAAATTCAGTTTATGGCTAGAGGAACCTTCAAACCCAGTATGACCCGCTTTATGAGGGTATTTCTTTAATTCAGAGTTGACCTCACCAATTCCTGATCAGAGGAGGGAATGGGACAGTTATCTGGACATGG
The DNA here is from genome assembly GCA_013400195.1 of Aramus guarauna. NCBI lineage: Eukaryota > Metazoa > Chordata > Aves > Gruiformes > Aramidae > Aramus > Aramus guarauna. Next base: position 34,459 of record VXBL01004880.1, on the reverse strand, counting down.
ACAATGGTCCCAAAATAGCTCTTTCAGGGCTTATCTACGTATACACAACCATCCATTTGCAATGGGTTGACTTTGCATGTTGACTCCCTCGCTAGACATTACCTACAGCCTGTTTGGTTTAAATAGGACCGGAATCAAGAATTTGATTCATTTCCTTTGCGTAGCTAAAGGGAGGGACTCGCTCTAGTCCTTCACATTACTTAAGCATTCAGATGTGTGTGTAAATATGCCTGGGAACAGTTACCCTCCCTCTTCCAGCTCCAGCCCCCATAGGAGGGTTATTGAGTAACTCATCGTTAGCATTCCTTAGCCGGGGCTTTACGCTGGTAATTGGCTAATGTCCACTCCTCTCCAGCTGCAGAAGTGTGTTTAGATTTTCCCCTTCCTTTGTACCTTTGAATTTCCTCAGGGCTTCCTTCAGAATGATGTTTTTCTGAGATAAATCCTTGAGTCTTTTTTCTGCTCTGGGAAGCTTCTCTGTCAGTTGCTGGAAATTCCTTGCTTCACACCTGGAAGGAGAAGACTTTTGTATTCCTTCCTTGCTGAACGAGCTACATAGAAACCCTGCTTAGAAAAGCTGCCAGGTGAGCTTGTTTCTCCCCAAGCATCAGGTTAAGTTGAGACATTGCTGGGCATATTAGTGGTCCCAATGTCCGTGTGGAGGACATACGCTTGCTCTGGACCTCCTCGATGGTGGATATTGGCTTCCTCCAGCTGAATGGAGAAGGTAGTGGGACATGATCTCGCTCCAGGGCCATTTTCTCCCTAGGTTCTTCCTCACCCTGAGCTCTGCGGACACTGGTAGAGAGGACAACCCCTTCTTCTCCCCCATTCCTGTCCGCTTTGTGACACTGTGGTGGGGACAACCGTCCCCTGCGGAAAGGGAGAGCCACGTACCTGGTCAAGGCACTCCTGGCATCCTAAAGGAGAGAGAAGATGGGAATTAAACTTTGAGCGATCTTCAGGCCTGTTTATCTTTCTTATCTCCCTCAGCTGTTGTTTGCGAGCATGCTTTGTTTGGTTTAGATTTTCTCGTGCCAGGAACAAGCAAGATCAAGGACCTCTTGTACTCATCCAGTGTCCCATTTGGTCCCTTCAATTTGATCCCTGGCTAGAAGAAATGTTCAAATGCACCTGGTGGAATATCTTATCCACTTCCAAAGACTGCTTCTGCCTGTATCCTGCCTGACGTGGTCTCCTGGGGAGGGAAAGTGTGGTTGTATGCTGGGTAGCCTCACCTTGGACTTAAGCCAGGATTAATTTCTTAGCTCTTGCCATAGTCGTGCAAGATGTGTATCAATCTCCCTCGCTTTGCCTGGAATTGGGAGCGCAATAGTTGGTGGACACTTCCAAGATGCTGAAATACTAATTCTGGGGTCCTCCTCTTCATGGGTTGGATATGACATAGCATAGCTCATCGATGTTGATATACAATGTGTGATATGGTTTCTTCACGAAACAAGCATCTAAATAAACCACTCAAAATGTCAAGGCAAAGAGACTGGGGAGAGGAGGAAGACATCACCACCTCAAGGGCACGTTTAGAGCATTGGAAACTCCATTTCCCAGCTCCTTGCTCTCACCTGCAGCGATTTATTCTCTGGCTGTGGGCTCATTCCTTCCAGCTCCTGGATGAAGTTACCCAGGTAGGAAATCTCTGTGGAGATCTTCCTGTCGTTCTCTGTCTGCGTCTGCACTATCTGCTTCTCCACATCCTCCAGCCACATCAGGAGGAGACGTTCCTGCTCATCCTGGAACTGGTGCAGCTGCTTAAACAACAACTTCATTTTCCACCTCTCGGCTCTTGTCTGCTGCTGCAAGGAACAGATAGGGAGGGATGAGAAGAGAAGAAATCAGAGACCTACAAAACCTGGTTAAATAAAACAGGAGCAAGGACTGTTTTTTGGCTCTGATGCCAGTCTAAGACACATGACTCTGGGTCCCCTTTGAGCTTTATGTGACTGATGCCCTGTGGAGTCACAAAAAACACCTGGCCCTTTTTAGGGGGTTGTTGTTATGTTTCAGCTCAAGAAACATGCGGGCAGCGTTGCTTCGTGCCTTTCCCACAGCCTGGAAAAGACCGGGCATTGCATGCAGGCATCTGTGTTTGATGGGACAAATCCTGCTGGGATAGTGTTTGAGGACACCGGGGTGAGAGGAGGAGGATTCAGATGTTGTGAGACCCTGAGTAGGCTGTTGGAAACAATCCCTGGCACATGCAATTCCCCAAAACTCCCAGGTACTGGCATTGAGGGCAGTAGCTGGATGGGACAGACTGAATCCAGGCCAGGGACCACAGCATGAGCAACCAGCAGCACGTTCATGGTGTTTTTCTTCCATCCCCAATTTATTTAGCAGGAAAGCCATTGCCCGTCTCTGCTCACCTTCACCCCAGCAGCCTGCCCGTTCTCATCAAGCTGCAGTGAAACATCTGCCGTGCTTTTTTGCTTCTGCTTTTGAGGAAATCACAATCTCTCACTTCCTTAGAGCAACAAATTCATGCCCCCCCCCCGCCTCCAACCTCTGGTAACCCAAAACGGGGCTGGGAGGTGGTGGAAACATCTGACGTGAGGCACTCTCCAAAGGCAATGTGTCTGCATCTGGATGCCCCAGAAAGCCACCACCCTCACCAGGACAGCTACGCAGCAGTGGAAGAGCCCCATCAAGGTCCGAGTTGGACACAAGCACCTCCATGGACCTCATGCTTGGTGTGGCTGACCCATCCCAGGCTGGGTGGTAGAAAGCAGCTCCTGGGGTGCATCAGTCTGTGGCAAAGATGGAGAAGTCTGAAGCACCGTTCCTCTGGAGCATCATCCCACCACCTCATCGTGCAAATCTGCCCAGGAGGACACACGTGTCCATTTCCTCTGTCCAAAATGTGGCTCAGCTAAGCTGCAAGCACCTCCCTTCAACCCTTTGGAAACCACCTTGCTCTCCACTCGCGTTTTGTGGCTGCTGATTTCCCCTCGAGAAACATCTGCGTTTCTTTCATGTATGCTTCACCAAGATGGAGAAAGTGCAAGAGAGATGGGCCCATCTGGATGGAGAAGCATGGAGGCGTTCTCCTCCTCGCTGTAAATTTAGGAGCCAGTCCAACATCTTTTAACCTGAGGATCAGACCTGCAGAAAACATCTCTGTACAGAGAGCAGCAGTGAGTACCTACCAGATACTTCTGGCTTCTCTTCTCCCCAGTCAGTTTTAATTCTTGCAGCCTTTCTCTTTCATCTTTGAGGCTCTTCAGTTTGCTTTGGATTTGCTCCTGAGCATAAAAAAAAAAAAATATATATATATATTAATCTGCAAGTTGTTGAGGAGAGGGATGCACAGCTTCGATGTTGCTCTAGCTAATTCCTGGTGTGTTCATGCATGAGACCACCAGAACTTGGAAATATTTAAATATTCTTTATTCACCCCAGACCTTTTCCATGAAGCATCTTGTGAATGAAGAGCTAAACAAAGGCAGTATTTAACATTGCAGCCTCATTTACACCCCTACTCTGGTCTTTGCCAGTTCCTTTTCCTGGTGTATCTCTGGCTGGTTATTTTCTGCGTTCACCGTAATCTGTTCTGCCTCGGTTGGCTCATTTTATCCCCTCATGAGCACAACATCAATTTTTTTCTCCCCTTAATCAGGTTCCCCAAATTGCTGCAACTTCCCATCATCTGCAGAATCAGCGTTTCTGCCCAAACTTGTCACCTTCAGCTCCTTCTGCAGACCAAGGAATAACGAATATGGATAACGTCCCTGGAGTTTGTTTTTCGGAGGGGATAATTGCACCTTAGAAACGCCCGTTTTCTAACACCTACTCCAAAAAGACCTTCCCATGCCAAATGCCGATGGACGTTTGCAGTGCACACATCCCACCCTGACCCCCTCTTATTTTTTATCAGCTCTTATTTTTTATTTTCTCCCTCCTGCCCCTCACTTCTTCTTTCACACATGTACCCTCCCCATCTTGTTTCGTGCTCAGGGCATGACTAACGTCACCTTTCACCTCCCCAGTCCCAGTCATTTCTTCCCCTGTGGGCAGGATGAAATGTCACCGAGCTTCCTCCGCACAAACACCAGCTCCTCCTCCTCCTCCTCCTCCTGACCCCGTTCTCCCTCAAGGGAATTAAAAATGCCTCCCAGCTTCATCGCGGTTATCCTGAGATGGTTGCTCAGAAATAAATTCCTTCAGGGAGAGATTCACGGTGGAAAAGACAGCTCATCTGTGATTTCCAAGGCAATTCTTGCACACAAAAATTACCAGCAAGAGCCCTGCGCAAAGTCAGTGAAGGTGGGGTCCGGTTCTGCTAATTTGGGTATTTTCTATCAGCTACCGGCCTTCAGCTTCCTTTGCGGTCTCCGGAGAGGGTGACAGCAAATAAAGCAGCGGCTTTTTGTAAAGGGATCCAAGCTGACAAGATCACCCTGAGAAGTGTGGATTTAAATCCCAGTTTGGAAGTTGTGGTGAAAATCAGGCTTTAACCCATTTGTGCTGGCCAGGGGTGACCCCAAGAGTGGATTTTGCTGGTGGGCTGGGTCCCACCCAGCACCCTCAAGTCTCTGCTTGCCCCTGCATGCCCCCAAGCCGAGCTGTGCCCCTCACCGTGCATCTGGGCGCCTGCAGACCGGGGTGACTGCATCACATCCAGGCAAGGCTAGAGCCAAGGCAGCAATGCAAAGCAACCCCAGCTAGATGATCTACCAGCTCAGCCCAACCTGCTTCATCCCAACTCTTGGGAAATCCTAAGGGACATGCTTCCCAGTATCCTTAGGAAGGTGGAGCCCCTGGCTAGTTGGACCTCAGCCTCCAAGGGGCCAAAAAAACCCCCGAAACCTCAAAGTACTGCACTGTGATTTCTTACTTTGCACTCCTGGGCAGCTTCTTCGATGGGGGCGACGGTGTGAGCACGGTGAGCGTGGGAGCGGTCACACACCACGCAGATGGCCGTCCGGTCCTCCTGGCAGAAGAGCTTGAGCGGTTCCTGATGCTTCGGGCACAGGCTGCCCGCTTCGGCCACGTACCCTGCCCTCGAGCTCAACTTTTTGGCAATCTCTGCCAGGTTCCTCAGCTCACGATTTGGTCTAAATTTTCTTTTCTGAGCAATTCCTCTGCACTGGGGGCAGGTGAACCTCCGGTCTGATTTTCCCGAGCATCGTGTGATGCAGTCCCGGCAGAAGCTGTGCCCGCAGTTGATGGACACGGGGTCACTGAAATAATCCAGGCAGATGGAGCAAGATGCTTCTTTCTGCAGACTCTCCAGCGGGTCGCACTCAGCCATGGCTGAAGAAGAATAACACGATTACTTTCACTTCATTGAATTATGTTTTTTTTTTTTTTATCTTTCGGCGGCAGCTGAGAGTTTCTTTCTCGATTAGCTATCTGAACTGAGAGGTCTTGTTTGAAAAGTGCAGCCTCATAAAGGATGTAAAAGGAAGGAGGGGCAGAGGAAGGGGAATTTCAGGCTGTTTTCTGCGTGAAACGCAGTTTTGCAACACTTCTCTGAAACCTGAGTCACTCCAAAAGGCGTTTCAAGATCTTCAAAAGTTTGCTGCTAAAGAGAGAAGAGGGAAAAGAAGTTCCTCGTCCTCACCCATGACTTCTGAATCCCAAATAATTGCCTTTGGCAGCGAGAACAGATAATGGATGCCACCGCTCTCTCCCTCCCCCTTGCCAGCATCTCTGTGTAGCCAAAACACAAAATTACAGAGAAAAACAAAACAAAACAAACCCTTCCTTCTGTCTTTTTCCCAGGTGTTTTTTAGCCCGGCTGGAGGAAAAGCTGTGGGCTTGATGGGCAATACCCAGGCTCAGTGCTGCTGCATGATCCATATTGCAGAGCTCAGCATTCTCACCCTTAATTTAGGAGGTGATCCCAGCCCACGTGACTGGGAATAAACCTGGTCTGAGGGATCTCCAGGTCAAACCCCGCTCAGGCTGAATCAGCTCGATGGATATTTTAATTTTCAGCTGGGGCTGATCAGACAAATCAAGTTACAGTCCTGTGAGACATTTGTGCATCGTCATGTACCTCTTGCCTTCCTCCGTACGGGCTCAAGCCCAGGAGTCGCGGGTTTAATTGCAAATGAGTAATCTAAGCTTTGCTTTCTTCTGGATCACCTCTGCAGCTCTGGCCGTGCAGGACGCCTGCAGCTCCCAATCTGCAAGGAGTGACTCGACGGAGGAAATGAATCACGCAGCACCAAAAAAAAATAAAAGAAAAAAATGGGAGAAGTGCTTCAGATGTCCTCGGTGAGATAAGTCAGGGCGTGCTCGGGGGGTCACTGTGGTCATTCGCTGCCTCAAGACCAGGCACCAGGATTGGACCCGTCCCGAAAGGATTTTGGCAGACGTGCTCTTATACGGACAATTCTCCACCTAGGGAAAAGGCTTTTCCCATGCAAAAAATGTTCCCACCTACACGTTTGAGCGTGGGATCTGTATTCTCCAGTAGCGGATGTTCATCTTGCATCCACCCACCGTATCCCGGTGCTGCCGCAAGCGCTGATCCCCACCTTCAGCATCCTCCCTTGTGTCTGCGACCTGCAAATACAACCATCCCCCCTCCTTTAGCCAAAATTTGGGGAAATATGAATTAACACCAGGCTCACGACAGGGTTATAACCCTCAGCAAACCCACCCAAGCTGGACACCAGGTTTCAATGCTCAGCGTCGAATTATCAGCAAGTCCACGTTCCCCTCGGTTGCTGTATGAGCGTTTCAAAACCCCGGTCCATCCATTTTTAAAATCTTCATTTTTCTCCTCCCCGCAAGGGAAGGAACTCAATGTACCACAAAGCCACATCGGTTATTTTTTAGGTGATAAATGGCTTAGCTATTTTTTCCAGTACATTGCAGGAAATGAAGCTAGGCTGACCAGTCTAAATTCACCGCTGTCTCCCTCCTTCCTCCTTTTTTACCACGAGCAAACTTGACCTCTTTTTCCAGCGGCTTTCCCGCCATCCTCCGCCGCTTCTGACATCACCTCGGCCACCTCTCTGACCTCGTGGCTCCTTGCCAGCAATTCAAGGTGATTGGAAAACCTCTAATTCAGCCATGAAGATGCTGGTCTTTTTTTTTTTTTTTTTTTTTTTTCCTCCACTCCAGCCATAATTTTGACCCCCACTGTGGTTATTCTACACGGTACTGAGCAGTACCTCCAGGTGGGTTAGCGATAAGATCCCAGCAAGCCCTTTTCATGAAGGCTAAAATAACATAAAATGTACTTTTCCATTTTTCACAGGTGTGGTAACAAAATAGCAGGTTTTTATATTTTCCGTATAGCCGCTATGATGGTGCAGCTCTTGTTTTCCTCTGACTTTGCATGTCAACATGAGCTCTTCTGCCTTAGGATTTCTCTAAATTACGAGTTAAATCTCCCTCCAATATGCAGAGGGGAAGATGAAGAAATACAAAAAATAAAAGGACAAATAAAAGCAAGGAAATGGATGTAGAGAAAGAAAAGTGGCAGTGAGGGGAATCTGCGTTGCAGTCCTCCTTTCTGCCTCCAAAAGGGAATGAGAAATGGGCTGTGACGGGGTCTCGATTCCCTGTGCGATGCAAACGGGGCTTGGAAATCTTCTGTAAAGGGGAAATGAGGGGGAAGGGCTGTGATTAAAACTTCTATAAAAGAAAAGGGGCTGTGATTCTCACCACCGGCTCCAGCTCTTTTCTTTCCTTCAGCAAAACGCAAGCCTTTGCTTTTAGTAAATACACGAAGAGTTGGAGCCTCTGCCGCTTTCACGAGTGGGTGTTTGGGGAAAGAAACGGAGATTTCTGCCCCACGGAAAGGGAAAAAAAGTTTCACCGCCCAACGTGGGGCTCGAACCCACGACCCTGAGATTAAGAGTCTCATGCTCTACCGACTGAGCTAGCCGGGCTGCTCCATCCTGCCCGCCCCCCTGCCCACCACCGGCCCTGCGGCCCCCGGGAGCGGTGCAGGATTCCGGAGCGATCGTGGCAATTAACGGCACCGGGAGCCCGCACGGGCCCGGGGAACAGCCGGTCCCCGGGGAGGGAGGGGGGGAACAGCCGTGTGTTACCCAGCGGCCATTGACCCGCCCTGCTGCAAAGCGTGTGTGGAGGGGGGAGGCGGTCAAGGCGTTCGTAAGAGTTAAAAGTGCTTCTGTGAAGGTGGAGAAAGAGGAAAAAAGGCGGGAAAATGGGAAAAAACAGTGTGTTTCTGCCCGGTTTCGAACCGGGGACCTTTCGCGTGTGAGGCGAACGTGATAACCACTACACTACAGAAACGCCATGTCAGTGCATTGCCCCCCAGGACCTACGGCCGTCCAGCCCCCTCCGGTGCGGCGGCTACCGGGGATTGGAGTCTCACCGGAGGCTCCGTGGCTCCGGCGGAGGAAGAGTCCGATGAGGCAGTAAAAAGAGATATAAGCCGCGGGTAAAATAATAAGTTAAGNGCCAGTTCGTTGCCACCCCCTGGACCTCCGAGTACAACGAGGTGGGGGGGTAGACAAGCCCGCTGCCGGGCGGCGGAGGCGGTGGCGACCACAGAGACTACGGGGTCGCGGTGACCTCTGTCGCCGCCTCCCTCCGCGCTGACTCACGGACAACGGGGGCCCCTCGGTTCCCGCGGCAACGCGGGCAACGGGCTTCCGCCCGCTCCGTTACTTAGCAACGCGCCGCCGGCTCCTAGCGCGCCACTTCCGGTCAGGTGCCGGTAAAGGGGCGGGGTTTATAGCGGGAGGCCGGAAAGCGGAAGCGTTGTGGCGTTTCCCGTCCGTTGGCGGAGCTCCCACCATAGAGAGCAGCAGCGGCGGGGGCGGGAGGGCGGACAGAGCGTCTTCCCCCGGGACCGGGCCGGGGTCGGCGAGCGGCGGGGCAGTGACAGGGCAGCGGCCCGGCGAGGGCGGCACCTCCGGGCCTGGCTGGGCCGAGGCTGGGGTCAGGCCCGGCGCCGGGGATCGCTGTGGGGAGCGGTGAGGCCTAGAGCCCGGCCCCGCTNGCTGAGGCAAAGGAATAGCGAAGGGTAGAGCAGCGCCCGGCCCGGGACGGGGAGGGGGGAAAGAGGAAGCGACACCCCGAGGCCTGGGTGGCACCCGGGTGGGGACCGGCCACCCTTCCGGGTTCAAGCTGGTGCCCACCCCAGCGTAGGGAGCGCCTGGGGGTCGCCAGGGCCCTGTGAGGAAGAGGAGAATCTCTCGGCCTTCCCTCCCCATGGCGGCCACGGCGGTTTTAGGAGATGGGGTCCCTTCGGGGGGCTCTAGCGGGCGGCTGAACCCGGTGGAGACGCTGCAGGAGGAAGCCATTTGTGCCATCTGCTTGGACTATTTTGTGGACCCCGTTTCCATCGGCTGCGGGCACAATTTCTGCCGCGTCTGCATCTCGCAGCTGTGGGGCGGTGAGGCCGAGTACGAGGTGGGCCCAGGGGCCGCGGCGGTGGGTGGTGGAGAGGTGGGGATGGGCGACGTGCTGGAAGAGGATCTGGAGGATGAGGAGGATGAGCTGGATGAGGATGAGCTGGACGTAGAGCAGGAGGAGGAGGAGGAGGAGGGCGGTGCGGAGGAGGAGGAGGAAGACATGTGGAGCGAGGAAGAGGACGACACCGATCTGTGGGAAGATCCCGTGGAGGAGGACATGTGGGACGGTGGGGTCAGGGGAGAGCTTTACTTTGGGGACGAGGACTATGACGAGGATGTGATGGAGGAAGACGTGGAGGAAGAGGAGGAGGTGGAAGAAGAGGAAGAAGAGGTGCAGACGCCTCCTCCCCCTGTCCTGGCCACGCGGCCTCGACGCCTCCAGACCTTCACCTGCCCGCAATGCCGAAAAACCTTTTTCCAGAGGAATTTTCGACCCAACCTTCAGCTGGCCAACATGGTGCAAATCATCCGGCAGCTGCACCCGCACCCCCAGCGCCTCGCGCCTCCCGCCGCCGGTCCCTCGGTTTCAGGAGCTGCCGTGGGAGTCCCGGGGGTCCTGGTAGCGGTGGGGGGTCAGGGGCCACCAAATCTGTGTGAGAAGCACCAGGAACCCCTCAAGCTGTTCTGCGAGGTGGATGAACAAGCCATCTGCGTGGTGTGCAGGGAGTCACGGAGCCACAAGCATCACAGCGTCGTCCCTCTTGAGGAGGTTGTGCAGGATTATAAGGTACGAAGGTTTGAGGGTCGGGATAACGGGGCGGTTTGGGGTTTTTTGGGGGGGGAAACGGAGCCGTCGGCGGGAGCCAACGGCACAGGCTGGGCCGTGCTGGCGGCAGGCAGACGGCGTTGGGTTGGAGGCGGCGTACGGGTGGGTCTCGCCGNNNGGGCACGACACAAACGGGCTGCGTGGGTTGGGGTGCAGGAGGCCGGGAAGCCACGAAGCCGTGGCTGGGTTGATTTGGATGGGGAGGGTCTGGTTAACTGCAGGGAGGGAGGCTTGGGGACCAGGTGGGGACGGTAACGAAGGCAAAGCCCACTGGAACGGGGAGAAATTGTCCTGCTGAGAAGTGAGTGAGCTCAGCTGGTCCCGCTGGGCTGGTTTTGGGTGAAACCCCTCCGGGCTGTGGCAGGTTGAAACAAGGACCCACATCGTGGTGGGTCCACACCTCACCTGAGCCCAGGTGATACTCACCTGAGGGTCTTCAGAGCCTGACCATGACTTCCTGGTGGCAGAGACCCTTCGTTAGGGGATTTAATGGGGCACCTTTGCTGTCTCAAAGTCATCGCTTCCCGCTCGGATGCAGCCGGGGAGCCCGAAACGAAACGCAGCAGGAGGACGATGGTCGCTGAGCCCTTCAGGCTGCTGCTTTCCCTGTCCCTTGTGGCTTTGAGATCATGTCTCGCTTCTTGGGGCCTTCTGGAAGGAAGGAGCAGGGTTTTTTGTTCCCTCCATATGCAAAGGCATCTTGGAGTTGCTGCCACACATGGTTGCTTCTCACCTTGTTCTCCCTCACCAGAAGCTCTCTGGAGCTCTGGCCAGCTCCCATCGGAGTCGGCACCCTTTGAGCCCCTCAAGATTTTTGGGGGGGTTGGTAGCTGGGAGGAGGTTTGGGGCGAAGGGAAAGATGATGACAGGGCGTCCTCTCCCTGTGTCGGGCTGTTTCATGGCAGGTTGTCAGAGCGTGGCTGGCAGCACTGTTTGCTCTTGGGTCGGCTCAGTCCATTTTCCCCTTTTATTTGCGGTGGGGAAAAATGCTGTAAATACTTGAGGAAGCAGAAAAAAAAAAATGTCTAAAGGGCAGAGGGAGGGTCCTGGGAGGGCAGCAAGGCAGAAGGGGTTGGGTTGGGTTTTGGGTTGGTTTTTTTTTGGAAATGCCAAAGCTTATTTAGCACAAGGAATCGCGCCTGATGAAGCTGGTAGTGGGTTTGGTTTTGGCTTAAGCTGATCTAGGACCACGCTGCTACCGAAAGGCTCAGTCTAAACGGATGGGCTAAGCCTGCCCTAGGTTTGTGCTGAGTTTAGAAGCACGGTTCCCTCTCTGGGCCCTGATTCCAACCCAGTGGGACACGTTCACAATGGCTCGAGCCACACATCAAACAGTCTGTGCTTGGTGACTACAGATCCAGCGTCTGCGGATGTTCCCCGATCTGAGCGGGGCAGGATTTTTGACTTTGTAATTAAAAGCAGCTCCCAGAACGAGCACTTACGGAAAGCAGAAGGGAAGTGGTCTGAAATCTGGGCAGGAGGTTTTGTTTTCAGCCCTGCCACAGATTTAGGGACGGAAGGAGGGATGTCTGAGATGTCTCTTTCTCTCAGAACAAACTCCAGAGCCACCTGGAGCCGCTGAAGAAGAAGCTGGACGCAGTCCTGAAGCAGAAATCTAATGAGGAGGAGAAAATCACGGAGCTGAGGGTAAGAGCCGGCTGCTCCTGGCACAGCGGGTGATCCTGCGCGTGATTCCTTTCATTCATTTCCCATTTCTCTGTCTTCTACCTTTCACCCTGCCAAAAAATAATCAGCCCCGAGCTAAGGAGGACGCTGAAATGCCAGCGCTGGGAGCGTGTCTTGGCCCGAAGTCTGGTGAGGGGGATGAGCAGGGAAGCTTTTTCCCTCTCCGCCTTGCGGATTTGAGCTCTCACGGAGGCGTTGCAGTCCCTTTGCTGCAATCACTGGGATCACAAGGGCTGGAAGCTGTTTCCCTGCTGAATTAGAGCTTAATTAAGGGGGTTTTGTGCCTGAATGTGTTGTGGGAATTGGTAGCCAGGGAGAGAGGAGAGAGGGGAGTCCTTTGGGTCTGCTGCTTGAGCTAAGGCTGCCTTTCCTCCCTCTTCCCTGCTCCACAGGACAAGATGAAGCTGGAGATCAAGGAATTCGAGTCAGATTTTGAGGTGCTGCACCAGTTCCTCATCGGAGAGCAGGTCCTGCTCTTACATCAGCTGGAGGAACGCTACGAGAGCTTGTTGGCCCGTCAGAGCAGCAACATCAGCCAGCTGGAAGAGCAGAGCGCAGCCCTCAGCCGGCTCATCGCCGAGGCGGAGGACAAGAGCAAACAGGACGGGCTGCAACTGCTCAAGGTCTTTATTTATTTTTTTTCCATCCCTGGGATGGGAAGAGGGGAAAGTCATGCTCAGGGATCCCAGGAGGAGGGCAGAGCCTCTTCCTGATGGTTTTTGAACCTTTTCCAAAGGGCTTTAAACTCAGGTGATTCATGTAGTCGCTCTCTGGACCATGAACCCTTGCTCAGAGCTGTGCCGGAGCTGTAGGAACTCTGGCCCTGCTTTATGGCGAGGAGATAACGTTAGCGGTAGAATTAAGCAGAGCTGCCAAGAGGGCACTGGACCTTGCTTCGGAAAGAGTCGTCTTCAAGGGAGAAGCCCTTGCCTAGTGGCCTAGATCCTTCCCCATCCCTCCTGCCAGGGATCCTGCAAGGTCTGGGGGATCAGAGGGGAATTACGGGATGCCCCAAGAGATTTGGGGTTTGCTGGGGTGCCCGTATTAGAGGGACAAGCCCCTACTGAGGGGTGAATCCACGGGAGATGTCTCTCAGTGGAATATTCCCATTGCCTGACCATGGGAGGGGGACTCATCCTGCCCGTTGGGGTGCTGAGCCGTGGCTGCTAAGAGGATTTAGCGTAAGCCACGGTGGCATGGGCCTCAGTCCTCCCTAACCTTTTCTTCCTTTCTCCCCACTGCCGCCTCCTTTTGCAGGACATCAAAGGCACTTTTATCAGGTGAGTGACTTTCCATTGGCATCTGTTCAATGTAAACAGCTTTTGGGGGGGGGAACATGAGTTTTTGTTTTAAACGCTGTGCGGTGGGTGCTTTTTCAGGGTGGGGTTAGGTAATGCAAGGGCAGGTTTGGTTATGGCCGGCATCAAAACAAATGTGATGGTGGGAACTCCTGGCCGATGGCCTGGAGGGGTATAAATGGGATTTTTTGGGATCTAAATCAGCCCCCAGCTGCTCACCGGCAGGTAACGGGGCTGCGTTGGAGCACGGCCCAGGTCTCCCCGGTGCTGGGTGGATACGGCTCCATCCCTGCCCGAGATTCGGCCGCCTCCTGTGGCCGAGACAGGGTGGAACCTCTGGCTGTACCAGTGTAACCGGTTGAGCCGATCTCTGCCCCGCTCTGGGGTTTTTGGCTGTGTGCAGGGCATCTCGTTTCTCCTGTTGTGCCTTTACCTCTCCCCTGAGCACGCTGAGTCCCCCCCTTTTTTTTTTTTTCCTTTCCCCTTTCCTGGCAGATGCGAGAACATCAAATTCCAGGAGCCCGAGATGGTGCCGGTGGATGTGGGGAAGAAATATCGCAACTACTTTCTGCAGGACGTGGTGATGAGGAAGATGGAGAAAGTCTTCAGTAAAGTCCCTCAAGGTGGGTGAAACCTGGTTCCTCTGCCCCAGGGGATGACGCAGCTTCTCGGCGAGGTCCTGGGGAACTGACCCTTCCCAGGCTGGGATCTCTCGTGTATCCCCAGCAGTGTTGGGGTTCCCCCTCTGCCCTCCCAGACTTCAATCCCCTTTTTCTGCCGGTCCCCTTAATACCAGCCTCTTCTTCCTCTCCACACCTTGCTCTGTCCTTCGATCTGGATTCTCCCGACACAGCCGTCTGCTCTTCCTGTCGCAAAAAGCAGAGCTGGATCCAGAGTCGCTGACGGTTCTGTGTGGGGCTGGGATGGGACCTGTCCCAGAGTTGAAAGAGAATTTGGGGGGTTAAAGGAATTTAAATGCTCAAATTTATTTTGAGAGGTTTAATTCTATCCCAGCCAAAACCAGTACAGACCCACAGCAGGGGCTATTAGTCACAGTAGCCACTGGTGCTGCAGTGGGTGAAGATTGGGATTTGGAAACTAAGAGGAGAGGGGAAAAAATCTTGGGATTGGGATCTGCAGGGAGGTAGACGTGACCGATGACCCCCTAACATCCCCGTCTCCCTTCCAGCTGACGTCACCCTGGACCCCGACACAGCCCACCCCCGCCTGAGCCTCTCCCTGGACCGACGCAGCGTCAAGCTGGGCGAACGCCGCCAGGATCTGCCGGACAACCCAAAACGTTTCGATTCGGATTATTGCGTGCTGGGTTCCCAGGGCTTCACCACCGGTCGTCACTACTGGGAGGTGGAAGTGGGAGGCCGACGAGGTTGGGCGGTGGGCGCAGCCCGCGAAACGGCTCGTCGTAAAGAGAAAACAGTGGGTCCTCACCAAAAACGGGAAATCTGGTGCGTGGGCACCAACGGGAAGAAGTACCAGGCATTGACGGCCACGGAGCAGACAGCACTGTCGCCCACCGAACGGCCCCGGCGCTTCGGCGTCTACCTGGACTACGAGCGGGGCCAACTCTGCTTCTACAATGCCGAGAGCATGACCCACATCCACACCTTCAACGCCTCCTTCCACGAGCGCATCTTCCCCTTCTTTCGCATCTTGGCCAAGGGCACCCGCATCAAAATCTGTGTCTGACCGGCCGTCCCTTGCCCTCCCCGCCGGCCGCCTCTACCCACGCCGGATCCGGCCTCACCCTGGGATCCGGCCTTGCACATGGCCACACTCTTCCCCCTCCTCCTCCCTTGAATCCCTCGGGATTCCGTTTTGGGATCCAACGCTGCACTTGTTGTCTTGCACTTGCTTGCTCACAAGGCCTCTTCCCTCGACCTCCCGTCCCTCCTGCCAGCTCCTTCCCGGGATCTCGCTGCCGTCGCACCGCTGATCCAAAGCTGGTTTTGTTTGGAAGAGGGCAGGATCTGCCTCAGAGGCGTTTTCACTTCGCTGCTCCTCTCTCCCTCTTCCTGATTTTCCAGCCTAAAGTTTTTTCCAGTGTGTTTTCCGCCCGTGTTGTGCCCACAGTTGAGTTTTGAGGAGCGTCTTGGCTCTCTTTGGACGCAGAGCTTGAGCACCTGGAGGAAGGGGTCTGTGCGTCGAGGAGCTTCTTGAAACTCCACCATCTTCCCCAATTCAGTGGCTTTCGTGTCCCAGTTGCGCCGAGGTGCCTGGATTTGTTGGGATTTGCCTTCTGAGCATCTTCAGCCCCCAGCTGGTGTTTGGACCGAGTCGAACCCGCTTTAACCTGCGATCTTCTCCTGTTCCTTGCTTTCCCTGTCATTTATTTTTTTTGTTGTTGTTGGGGAGCGGATCTCCGATCTCCTCACTCCCCCAATTCCCTTCGTAACCATTTCTTGTGGGCCTGGCACTTTATTCGGGGCCGAGGAGGGTGCAAAGAGCTGGTTTTCTCCTCCAGGGCCGGCACGTCCT
Organism: Aramus guarauna; assembly: GCA_013400195.1. Lineage (NCBI taxonomy): Eukaryota > Metazoa > Chordata > Aves > Gruiformes > Aramidae > Aramus > Aramus guarauna. Next base: position 18,848 of record VXBL01004880.1, on the reverse strand, counting down.
GGCCGCAGGGGTAGGAACTGGCCTCCTGTTTTCCCCTTGCAGCTTGAGAGCTCTCAGAGTTGGGGATATTTATTTTCTCTCTCCCTCCCCCCCTTTTTTTTTTCTTCTCAGCTGTTGTTGAGTTTCCAGCTGAATCCTGTCCCACTCGAGAGACTCTGACCGCACCGGTTGTGTTTTATTATTTTTTTTTTCTTTTTTTGTTGGTGGATTGGTATTTTTTTTTCCTGTTGGCGTTACAGAGCTAGTTCAAAATATTTTTGGCTAAAATAAGAATTAAATGGAGATTTAGTTTTATGAAATGTCAAGAAATAATAATAATAATAAAGAATAAGGTTGTAAACCTGAGTCTCTGGCTTATTGAGATCCTGGTGGAGGCCTGAAAGATCTGGGAGCAGTTTCCGAACAAGTCTGGCTTAAATTGCACACAGGACCAGGGTCCAGGTCCCCCGGCCTTGCCATTACTGAATCGTCCTGGTAAGCTGATGAGCTTCTTAAGTCTTGCCTCATTAAATCTTGACCTAATCCCTCCTAATTAGATTAGGTCAGGCCCAGAGCGCGGTGTCCGTATCCCGTCCTGAGGCAGCCGACTCGCTCTTACCTGCCCAAAGAGCCCGTCACAGGCAGCGGCCGAGCTGGCCTCACCGAGGGACACGAGTCCCTTCCAGCTTGGTGACACAGTTGGCCTCTGGGTCTGCCAGCCAGGAAAGAGCCAAAAAATGTCCTAAAGGTGCAGAAAATGGCACTTTGTGCTGCTGGGTTGAGAAGTTCCGTGTTGAAACCTGTCCTTTGTTAACAGCCACTCTGAAAACCCAAGGCCTTGCTTTTGTAACCGTTGCTTCTGCTTAATTTTTATCTGTTTTCTGGGTTTTCTTGGGAATTGTGTTTGTTTTCCCAGGTCCGCAGCTAACACCACCCGTGGGAGAAGAAACCCAAGTCCCTCGCTGGCCAGAGAACATCTTCCAGGTCCTACCACACTCCCTGCGATCGAGTAATTATTTCCCTCCGCTCTCATTTTTCTACATCACAGGGTTGAACCCACGAGACAATTGTTTCCTGCTGCTGTCCAAGTTCTGCTGCTCACCCCCAAGCCCCGTCCCACCACCATGTCCCCAACCTTGAAGGTGCGGGGACAACTTTTTCTGGAGATAAAGCCTTCCCCAACGGGAACATCAGGTTTTTCCTCCCTTAAGGTTCCTGATCTGGCACCTGCGTCCGGCCGGAGTAAAGCTCCAACCCCAGATCTTCCACGAAGCTCCAGGTTGTGGGATGACCCAACAGTGGCCAGGAGCTCAATAGAGCACTCTTTTATTGATGTTTTTTTATTTTTGTACACAAAATTTATGGTTTCTCGCTACTGCCTCCTCATCTGGTTCCGATGGTGACTTGCCACACCCGGACGAGGTTATCTGTGTAGCCAGCAAACAGGGTCTACGGAGAGAAACCAGATTTGGGTCGTGGGAAAGGTCGGATGGGAAAAGGGCCCCCAAAATCCTCATTCCGTGGGGCTGGGATGCCGGGACAGGGAGAAGGGGGATGGTTTTTACCTGCCCGTCTGCGGACCAGGCCAGGGAAGTGCACTGGGGTGGTTCAGCTTTGCTGCTGGTGCTGATCACCTCCTGCTTCAGCTCGTCCACGATGATTTTGCCTTCCAGGTCCTGCAGGAGAAAGAACGTGAAGGAATGAGGGGTCCCATGGCCGAATCCCACCCAACTCTGGAACGCCGTGAAGGAGCAGAGGGTCGCTCAGAAACAGCCTCTGGATTTCCGCATGGAGATGCAGTCGGATGGCATGGAAGTGTTTCATCACGGCGTGGTGGCTCCGCCCTGCGGCCACCGTTACCCCCCTGGGCCAGTGGCTGAGGCCATGTGCGCCCTAACCCCCCCCCAGGCTGGGGACACTCATCCAGGAGAGTTCCTCCTCCAAGATCTGTGATCCAAGGATCTCGACCGTGAAGGTGACTCCAAACCCGGCCCAGCCCAAAAGCCGAGGAAAGCGAATCCTGTGGAGGAAGCCGTGCCCAGGTGGGGACGGAGCAGTGACCTACCCAGATCTTGATGCTGGGGCCGGTGGCGGCACACAGCCAGTAGCGGTTGGGGCTGAAGCACAGGGCGTTGATGATGTCTCCTCCGTCCAGGGTGTAGAGGTGTTTGCCTTCATTCAGGTCCCACAGCATGGCCTGGCCGTCCTGCGGGGCAGCAGCAATCAGAGCAAACCCCAACGCTCATCACCCGCCCCAAAAAAGCCTCTTTCCGCCCCAAAAAAGCCTCTTTCCGCCCCAACCACGGCTAAGCTGGACCACTTCTGCCACAAGCCAGCGCGGATACTGAAAAGTTAAAGGACGCAGCAGGAGAATGCAAATGAAAAGAGCTGAAGATGGTCCCTGGAGCTACGAGAGCATCTTTGCCGCGCTCTTCCCTCCTTGCTTGACATCTGCTACTAGGGCCACCGAGGTAGGGCAGATCTTTGGGCTGTCGCCACCCCGCTCGAGCTGTGACCGCAACGTGGAGCCCGTTCTCAGGGTGGGAGACGCAGACGTGAGGCAGAACCGCTGGCAGGACGCCGAGATCTCGTCTCAGGGTCTCAGCCTGCCCCCCATGACACGTACCTTGCCACCGGAGGCACAGAGGGAGCCGTCGGGGGAGACGGTCACTGTGTTCAAGTAACCCGTGTGCCCGATGTGGTTAGTCTTCAGCTTACAGTTAGCCAAATTCCAAACCTGGGTGGGGAAAAACAGGGGAGCAGGAAAAAAAGGGGGTTAAACACTGCTACTGCACCCCAACCTGGAGATATTGGGAGGGGGGAAACCTTCCCCGGAGCACTCTGGCTGCTCCAATCCTCCCCCCGCTGTTACTGATCCCAGCTCACCTTCACCAGCTTGTCCCAGCCGCAGGAGACGATGATGGGGTTGCTGCTGTTCGGGGAGAAACGCACACACGACACCCACTCCGAGTGACTCTCGTCCTGGGGAAGAGGAACGACGCCGGGTTCATGACGAGGAAACGCGGCCGAGTCTTCCCCACCCCGTCCGCGGGGCGCTGCAAGATCAGACCTGCCGCATCCCGTCGCTCTGAAGCTTTCCCAGACATCCCACCGCCTCGTCCCCCGTCCCTCATAATTGCAGGACTTTGTCCTCAGAACCCCCCAGGGAGAGGTCAGCAAAGAACGTCTCATTTCTAATCATCAGGACAGGGCTGGGAGACCTGGATTCCTGATCAGAAGTGGTGGGAGTGGACCTAAAAAGTCCACGGAGCTCTTGTCTTTTGACATGGAAACCTTCCCTGGCTCACCTGCACCGTGTACTTGCAGACACCCAAGGTGTTCCAGAGCTTGATGGTCTTGTCCCTGGAGCCCGAAACAATCTGGCGGTTGTCAGAGGAGAAGGCCACGCTCAGGACATCCTTGGTGTGGCCCACGAAGCGACGGGTGGTGGTGCCGCTGCAGGAAGACAGAGATAACGGGAAATCTCATGCATATGTTCTGCCAAGGAGGGGGAAAATTCAAATTTTTGAAGGAAAAAGAAACACAGAGTAGTCTATAAAGGGTAAGAGGAGTGATGGTTCCCTCTTTCCTTCGAAAGAAGAACTTTAGAAGGATTGGGGGAATCGAGAGGAGTTTATCCCGTGTGCACGCCTGACTCTGCAAATCCTGACCTACAGATTTCCTAGTTGTACTAATTCAGCCCAAAATGACACCAGAAGAAGAGCCTGAGCCTCACCGATGCTTCTCTCCCATCATAATTGCAGGACGTGTCTTCAGATCCCGGAGGATCAGCAGACTTTGTCAGGTCTAATCATTGAGAGAAGGAGCCAAGGAAGAGCAGCTGAACCCCCCGGTTCCCACCTCTGTGCCAAATCGTGGCACCAGCCACAGAAAACTCCCCCTGCTTGGATTTATCTTCTGACCCAAGAGCAAACGACGCGTTTCAAGGTGCGGTGGTGACCCCATCCCCTCTCCCAGCATCCAAACGAAGCGGAAGGCTACAGCCCCCTGACCCAAAACACCCTCATCCCCGTGGCTCACGTGGTGAGGTCCCAGAGCCGCAGAGTGCCGTCCCAGGAGCCCGAGAGGGCAAACTGCCCGTCGGAGGAGATCACCACGTCGCTGACAAAGTGCGAGTGACCGCGCAGAGCTCGCTGCGGGATCCCGTAGTTGGTCTCGTCACGCGTCAGCTTCCACATGATGA
>VXBL01004875.1:0-10454 GCA_013400195.1 Aramus guarauna | reverse complement strand
CCAGCCCTGGAGACAGGGCAGGACAGGCAGAGGTCTTCCTACAGCGATCCACCCTGCATAGCTGCACAGTAGGGGTTTGTCAGCCTCTGGGAAGTGCTCACACGTGTGAGACACTGTGGCTGAGAAATGTCTCTGGGACTGGGAGTTCCTCACAGAAAGGAATGGGGAAGCTTGATGCTTTTACAGTAAGAGCACAGCCCCACGTGACATCTGTCAGAGCTGTGCCTTTGGGGTTTCACCGTGCAGACCCCTGCACACACAGCTAATCCTGACACTTCCTAGTTTGCTTCTTGGCAGCACTTGTTCATACTGTCATGTCCATCAAGTCTAGCTGCAGTTGCAGGGAAAATAAAATGTTCAGGAGACAGACGTAGGTGATGCTACAATTACTGGCAGTAGTCACTATTTTCAGGTTTCCACTCTGTTCCATAAAAGCAACCCTAACTGTTCAAGAAATTCTATTTTAATGCTTGGATGTCCTGCACCTGATCTTTCTCTTTATTTGACAAATGTAGTAATGGAATTTAAGTTGAGCAAAATGCCAAATTTTTATTTAAGTTTTGTATTTTTGCTGCTGCGGCCTCTGCTTTTGAAGTCTGGAGGTAGCGATGAAAAAGCCTTTGACAGTTCAAGAGTCAGTACTTCTCTGCAGCAGAAATGTCCAGACAGGCCACAAGGTTTTTGTGATCAAATGGGTACCGTGGAATCGCCACTGGGACACTCTGATAAATGGTTCAGGTAAAGAGCAAAGGATGCACAGACGGGCTGCCAGTTAGGATTACATCCCAGATGAAACAGACTTGTGGTATTCAGTGTTAGTGCGCAAGGAGGAGTAATCCTCGTTTTTGGTCGAGTGTCTATTACATATCACTTAACCTCTCTTTGAGGACATGTTTTACAAACTTTCTGGTTTTCTCCTATTTGTGTGCTACTACTTGCCTAAAAATAACACAACCTCAAGTTTTTCATGCACTGCTCTGGTACCTGTTCTGCAGAAGCAGCCATCCTAGGCAGTGTTGAAGCCACTTCTGTTGATTTAAACTCAGTATTTTCTCTTCTGTGGTTCTCAGTACTGGATTCAAGCTGTGGAACACAGCTGGGACATTTAAAAGGTGAAGACAGGCATTTCTTCTGCTGAGTGCTAAAACCAATTATTTCTCAAAAGCACTAGCAAACTTGGCATTTCTACAGGCAAGTAACTTGGCAAGTTCAGAGAGAACAATCAATTTCTTGCATTCAGCTGCTCAGCTGTGTCAATTTGAGGTATTAATTTCAAGTGCAGAAAGGAGAAATATTTCCAGCACTCCTCTACAGGGAGGAGCAGCCTGTACTTGCTTAAGCCATTTGAGGCCTTGTTTCTCCTAAACCTAGCCTTGCTCAATCCCATACTGTCCCAAACTTGCCAGCTTCTTCTTATTTGCATAGAGATGCTGTAAATAGGAGGTTTCACGTCTTTGTAACTCTGCCACACAGACATTTAAGGAACACAAATATGGAACAACTCTTCACTGATGTAACATACACATCCTTAGAAGCAAATTTAGCTAACCTCAGTTGATTTTTAACCAAGTCAGCCTTCAGAGTAAGCACTTCTAAGGAGTGCTCAACTGATGAATGGTCAAATTGATAGGTAGAACAGAAGTTTTCTTGTTTGAAACTGAGCTAGGTTTGCAACCAGAGTGTGGACCATCTGTTCTGATTTACCACACTAGTATTTATAACATACAATCTATAAATTATAGCCATAATAGTCATTCAGAAAGGTCAATGAGAATTATCAAAGCTGTTCCAACTCTAGCATTTCCATAGATTTTAGTTACTTCTATGTCTCGGAGGGGATACATGTCTGAAGTTGTAAAAAACCTCTCTCTCATCCTGAGACTATTGACTTTATGACAAAAAAAAAACCCATTGGATCTGTACGTTCGGTCCTCATGTCACACATTCTGTATGTCTTGCTGCTATATGTGTGAAAAATACATGACTTCCACAGTATCTTGTTCCCACCAGAAAGCGCCCTGGGAATTGCTGCAAACTCATTTCTAGTCTAAACACCTACTAATGAGGAGCTCAACATTAAGGCAGAAATCCCTTCCTGAAAAGCATAACTTTGTGTTTGAAGACCTGGGCTATTTTAGTCACTATTCTGCTGCTGCAAAAAATACCTTGTTGCTAATCACAGGCCAGCTCCTGTGTTTTTAAACCTTAGGAGCCCTCCCTGCAAGTTTTTACTAACACTGTTTGCTGTGAGTAAAAATCTCTTAGCTTCAGCAGGTCTGCTCAGTTTAACATAGGACTTGTTTGCTGTAATGCAGCTTCAGGCAGCAAACTGTAAATATATTTTCTCTAAATAACATTTAAGGTAACTCCAGTCGTTATTCACTGAAATTATTGGCAACAAATTTTTTCAGCAGAAAAGCTTTCACATTGTGTATGGTATGTAGCCTAATACATGTATATGTATAAGCGTTCCCACACTCACCTTTAATCTTTAAAGAACAATGTTATTTACTTCGCAGGAACAAGACTAGTCTCCATGCTAAAAGGTTTTAGATCACAGTAACAGACTTACTCATCAGGAAGAAAGCTCACATTGTGCACATTTTTTCCCTGTGTGGTTATTACCTGGATCATAACATTTTGATATTAAATCTTTCCAATAGTATTTCCACCATATGAGTTTTGTTTCCTTCAATAAATTGTCAGTTCTACCACCTATTGGCTTCATTACTTAAAAAGCAGAATGAGCAGCTATTTTCTCCTCAGTTCACATATGGAAGTAAAGGTACATTATGTCAGTATGAAACATTGCATTCTTTGGATTTCCTAATGGTTTGGTAATAAATTGCATTGATGACAAGAAATTACAGATCCACACAGGAGCCTCTTCTTCATGTTCTGAGAACTGAAAAGAAACCCAACACCTGGATGAAATCTTCCTTTATTTCTATATGAGAAGTGTAAGGGTGTCTTTTTAAAACCAGTACAGTGGCTCAAGTGGTTTCATCAGTCGTCATTTGTGCCACAAGCATGGACAAGCTACTCTTCCACTGAGGGCTGATACATGTGGACTCGACATGAGTAACACCACAGGGGATTTTGTCCGGCATTTCTCAGCCCCCTGTCCAGTTGCACAGACTTCTGCCAAATACAGGCCAGAAAGCTAAAGATTTTCCATCCATGCCTATGTTGGTTGAACTTCTGTGGCTATTCAACAAAATCAGTTTGTCTGTCTCCGAGAGAGCTCTATGGGAGCTAAGTGCCCTGGAGTCTTCCTGCTGCCAGCAGGGAAAGCAAGTATTTTAGAGAGGGGCGTCATCAGGCCTCATTCAAATTCATTTCACTTTTTTTCTTGGATAGGATTTTTTTTTTTTCCTTTTTCGGGGTGGTGCAGGGGGAGTGATTAACTTTGCATTGCTTTCTGCTAAATCCATTCTTGAAAATGATACAAGAACAGGTCAGCTTCTTTCTTCCAGAGTCACATGCTATTGTCAAAATTGTCAAAGCTAACATTCCAGCTGAAAAGAGCGGTCTGTCTGCTCTATGAGGTCTGTCAGCTATTCTCATCTCTGCTAGGGATTTAATACATATCTCACCCTAGACTAATCTAGAATGATTTGGTCTGAGCTGAAGAAACTAACTGAAGAGGGTCTGTGTTTGAAGCAGTAGGTAAGACTGTCATCTCTTGATGAATTTGAGGTGGTATATAAAGTCACAGGTAATGACTGCATGCATGGAAATTGTATTTTGTATTTGACTGATGCACAGGATTAGCTTTTACGTTTGCAGTAGAAAATACTTCCTTAGAAGTATGAAAATGACATCTTATGGTCAGATTTGAAACACCGCTGTGTCATGGTCCTGCTGCAGCCTGGCTGTGGCCCCTGATGTGGGTTCAGACCGCAGCCACGGGCCAACATGCATGTTATCAGGGATTACGTGGTCCAGGCAAAACAAGAAACAGACATCGGTTTACTTGCAGGAAAATGAAGTTGTTAGTTCGGCCTGAAAGCTCCTTTTACGCAACAGGGGGATGTTTTGATGAATTGCCTGGGGCAGAAAGCAAAAAGTGCATCCATGGGCACATTTTCCAAAGAAACATTAGGTCTCTTTGCCATTAATTCTGTATTTATGTTGCTGCTCTTTAGAACATATCTGACTAATTGCATTTATGGTTGTCCTCAGAGAAGGGGAGACAGATGTTTTAACAGTTTGGCTAAATGTTATATCACTTCAGGCTCTGACTGGAAAAATTAATGGTTTTCCAAGTATTGTGCCAGAGTCATGATTATCTTATTACTGAATATGCACCCTGCTAATGGGGCCCTTCCTCTGATAACAGGATTGAGAGCTTGGAGACTGAGAGCACAGAATTTTTAAAGTACATCCCATGTAGTTAACTCTATTTGAGATTAATTGCAAAGACCAAACAACAGTCACTAAAAGCCTTCTGTTAAAGACAGATACAGATTTTTTTCACAAGTAATTTATCTAATTACAATTCAGATTTTGAGCAGAACATCGTTTTTCAGGAGGAAATGACAACTACAACTTTCTTCAAACAACCACATTTGACAGTAGTGATGAAGGGAAAAAAGAACTCTTTTAAACTAATTCAGAGGCATAAAGAAGAACCGCAAGGTCCTGTTTACATGTTCCAGTTTGATGTTTGGTAGTACAGAGCAGTACTTAGGACTTTGTCACTGCTCCTACAGCAACACTCATTGCTCCTGTTTTTGCAGCCCATTCTTTGCTTGTGGGTAACTTTTCCTTCTCCTCCAGCTGATGGCTGCTTTCAGGACTTCGGACATATGTCTGAAGTAATGTGTCATCTGTGTGGATTTTCCAGGCTGGTTTTCTGGTTTTATGTCCTAAGTATTTGTCAGACACAAATGAAAGAGTAGTCAGTGCTCTGCCATTGCTGCATTACCCCGCATTACGAACTGCTGCTGTCGGAACAGGCAATTCTAATCGCCTTTGGCTGCAGCTGAAACTTGCTTTGCCAGAGCATTTTTCAAGATCGGGTTTCTCACTATACTTTTGGGGGCTGGCAAAATGGTCTTGTTTTTATTCAAATATTCTGGCCTCTGGGATATTTACGGCAGATCCACAGAAGTAGTCAAAACCAAAATACATAGAAGATATGAGCTACTTCAGCAATACCTTGGAGTGCAAGCGCCATCAGTAGATTATGAAAACCCAGTTTTCACAGTGCTCACAGAACAGTGATTTCTTTGGCAAAGAGAAAGCCAAAGAGCAGCACTGGCTGCAGCCAGCCAAAGTTGGTGCTTCGATGTCACAGAATCAGACAAGATTCAAGACTAAAATCAATAGGTTCAGTTACAACTGCACAGCATGGAGATGTATGAGAGATTCTCACATCTACTTAACAGCACAACTCAGCTGCCTACATTCGTCAGCGTACGCACCAGCCTCAGGAGCTGGGGATGCAAGCTATGGAGTCGTCTTGCTGTTGACTCTGTCAAGCTCTGACTCCCTTCCTTCTCTCTTCCCCATTTCCCCTCTAGTTTCACAAAATCATCTCCTTTTCTGCTTCCATCAGCGTAACACAACAGTGGCTTACAAAGCACAGGGTGGACAACTTTGTTTTGGAGTGACAACGGATTGGTCTTTCAAATATAGAACATCATCAAACAACGTATTCAATACCTTAAAGCAATAGTAAGATCATCTATATAAAATTTATATGAAAATTTTCAATGTGCTTCATGTGGTTATGGCTTAATTCTTAGATTATCAAAGACAATATCTGGGCAGAGTAAAACAATCATAATACTAGAAGCTTACCAGGCAAATAAAAGCATATTTAGAGAACTACACCTAATGGCCTTCACATATAAAAACTTGCCTTTAAAAAAATCTAAATAAAAATATTGAAAAGTCTGGAAACTAATAATTAACTGGCTTGGATATATTTTTTTTAAGCTACATAATAATGTGCCTCTCTATGTAGCGCAGTCATCAGCCTTCAGCTGCTCTCTACACAAGAGGTATTCGCGCGTGCCAGCCAAGGCCCTGCCTTCCCAAAATCCATCAGGTAGGAAAACCCACCTCCCACTGATCCTTTTCCCATGTCCAGTGTCAGCCACTTGTGGGGCCCTTAACCCTGCTAGGACTCATCCCCACTGCCTGCCTACCCCATGGACCTAACCATCAGTGGCTCCATTCACAATAGGCCTCTTGCATGGACAGCTGCCACTGTGTTTTCCCTGGGACACCCCATCCCACACCCATGAGGTGTCCCATGGCCGAGGAACAGCCCAGGGCTGCTGCTGCTTCTCCTCTGCTGCTGCATCAGCATTGAGTGATCTGGCGAGTGCCAACCAGCCACCAGGCAGATGTGGGTAAGCCATCAACAGACATCACAGCTCACCGCCTGGGTTTTTGCATTGTGGAATACATCTGCTCGCTTGAGGTGAGCCTCTGGCTGATGAGTTTAAGGATGGAGCAGGGGGGTTGGGGAGCTCAGCTTGAACTGCTTCTTTTCCCAAACCACAGGCCAGCTTGGGAACAGGCTGCTTCACAAAACGGCCTTTGAAGAGATTAAGGGGATTCTTTCTCTGCAGTCCTTCCTCCTGCCTAAATAAGAAACCATAGCTGCCCTTGCTTTGAACTTTGATACTGACAGTTTGCCCTGGGGTGTTGAGCCTCCTCACATCTTCCACATCTGTCACTTTGCCAGGAGCTCACATAGATGACTTTAGCATGAATATAAGCCTGGCTCAGTCAATACATGTGTAGCGGCTCTCTGTAAGTTAGCTCCAGTGTCTGTGAGGCCACTTTTGAGTTCAAATTGTCTTGAAGCAGCAATGAAGCTCTACTGCACTATCTCCTCAGTGACTGTGTGTATCTCCTCAGCAGCAAGAAGAGCATGTTGAGCTTCATAAAGTCCATGTGAAACATTTGATTCCACCTTTTTCTTTGCAGACTAAGATGACTGAAGAAGCTCAGGACTTTGATGTCCTGCTCTCCAGAGCACTTGCCACATTTTTGTGGACTTGCTGCCATGGTTTTGCTGTTGTTTGGCACAGGTTGGTTCTCTGGAGATTCTTTATGGGCCGTGCTTGTAGTCAGGCCTGATCTGTTGGTGGCTGGGAAAATACTTCTTAAGACTTCATAGCAGAGCTTTAATGTGTGTAATCTATGATTTCACCATGACACGTGGCCCTGCAGTGCTTGCTTTAACAGCTGATGTATTATGAGATTGAAAAGTGTCTTATAATACAAATTCAATAAAAGTATAAATGTATATATCATAGATCTATCCATACATAGAGACACAGCAAACACAGAAGCTTAAGCAGTGTGATAATTCACACAGGTGATAAATAATACATCCACTCCTGGCAGGAAAGGTGGCATGTTGATAGTCAGTTGTCTCTCCTCTCTCTCTCTTCTCCAAATGAGATTTTTTTTATGGTCTGAGAGTCTTGGAATACACAACTGATTCCAGATTTGGAGGGTTCTTTTTTCACAGAATCACAGAATAGTGGAGGTTGGAAGTGGTCTCTGGAGGTCATCTGGACCAACCTCCCTGCTCAAGCCAGGACATCTGGAACCCATAGCCCAAAACCATGTCCAAAAGGCTTTTGAGTATCTCCAAGGAGGGAGACTCCACAACCTCTCTGGGCAGGCTGTGCCAGTGCTCGTTCACCCTGACAGTGAAAGTGTTTCTTGATGTTCAGAGGGAACCTCCTGTGTTTCAGTCTGTGCCCATTGCCTCTGGTCCTGTCGCTGGGCACCACTGAAATGAGCCTGGGTCTGTCCTCTTTGCATCCTCCATTTAGGTGTTTATATACATTAGTAAGATTCCCTGGAAGCCTTCCTTTCTCCAGGCTGAACAGTGGCAGCTGTCTCATCCTTTCCTCATAGCAGAGGTGCTCCATTCCCTTAATCGTCTTCATGATCCTTCATTGGACTTTCTCCAATATGTCTCTCTTGTGCTGAGGAGCCCAGAACTGGACACAGCACTCCAGGTGTGGCCTCACCAGTGCTGCATAACATTCAGGTAAAAAGTTTGCTGTTTTGCAGGTGGGATGCATTAATTTGTTAATTACACAAACATTATTTCAGATCATCATGATGACACAGTGCAACGTTTGTGGTATTGCTGCCTCTGGCAAGTTGGGCATATGGTGCAGAAACAGTCATCTGAAGCAATGGAAGCTTCTGCTTCCTTCTGTTACAGCGTTACACCCACATGGATATTTATAGCAACTGTGGTTCACACTGGTTAGTTTCCTGGTTCACACATAATGTTCGTCAGCACAGTTCTTGTGACCAATGGTCATGTTTGAATTAACAGTAACTGGCCTTGGCATCACACTTTCCAAGGTGTGTCCCATCAAGCCATCAACTGACCGAAGACTGATGTCCTGAAGTATTTTCCAGTGTCTGTATCATAGTTACAAACATACGTCTAATCTACTTCTCTCTGGGAAGTGGTCCTGTTACGTTACTGATTTGACCTCACCATCAGCGCTGCAAGGTTTTTGTGGTTTTCCCGAGGGAACAGCACAGGCAGCAAGTACAATAAACGTGTGTTTCTCTGCTTTGTGAGTTGCCTGGCTATTGGTCAGGTTTTGCCACACCAGAACCACTCTGGATTTAAAATCTTCCCTGTCCCTTTCCACATATGTGTATGTGTATGTGTACATACAGAGTTACTTGCTCCTCATTTCATTACCATGCTTCCTTCCAAAATGTTCAGGCAAGGTCACGGGGATGTCTGCCCATAGAGAGCCATAAACTCAGATGATTCAGGCTGTAAGGAACATGAATGAAAAAGTGGCTGTGAACAACCAACATGGATTTTCTATAGGCAAATGGTGCCTGACGAGCCTGATTACCTTGAAGAATGAAAATACTGGCTCTGTGGACGAGGGGAGAGAGAGAGAATGTTGATTTCAACAAGGCTTTCAACACAGTCTCCCAATACATCCTTGTAGCCAAATTGATGTCAGATAGATTGAAAAAGAGGACTATAAGGTGAGTAGACTATTCACTGGAATGCCAGACCTGAAGGATGATATAGGCAGTGCAAAGTCCATCTGGCAGCAAGTTACTAGCAGCATCCCACAGGCTCTTTATTGGCAGCCTAACTGGCAGGACAGAGTCCACCTCCTGCAAATTAATGGAGGACATCAAGTTAGGTGAGAGCATTTGGTATGTTGAAGGGGAGGGCCGCTCTTCGGAGGGACAAATAGCTTAACAGAATTTTCATGAATTTCAACCATGGTGAATGCAAGGTCTTACACCTGGGGTGGAATACCTCCTGCACCAGTTCTGCACGTGAGACAGACTAAGCCCCACAACGCTACGGGCTGGGGACTGACTGGCTGGGGAGCAGCTGGATGAAAAGGACNGTTGGAGTGAGTCCAGAGGAGGGCCATGACAATGATCAGAGGGTTGGAGCACCTCTCCTTTGAAGACAGGCTGAGAGACTTGGGGTTGTTCAACCTGGAGAAAAGAAGGCTCCAGGGAGATCTAATTGCGGCCTTCCAGTACCTAAAGGGGGCCTACAGGAAAGATGGAGAGGAGCTGTTTATCAGAGAGTGTAGGACAAGGAGTAATGGGTTTAAGCTAAAGGAGCGCAGTTTTAGATTAGATATAAGGAAAAAACTCTTCACTGTGAGGGTGATGAGGTACTGGAGCAGGTTGCCCAGAGAGGCTGTGGAGGCCCCATCCCTGGAAGTGTTTAAGGCCAGGTTGGATGGGGCTTTGGGCAACCTGGTCTAGTGGAGGGTGTCCCTGCCCATGGCAGGGGGGGGTTGGAACTACATGATCTTTGAGGTCCCTTCCAACCCAAGCCATTCTATGATTCTATAACCAGGGGATCCTGGTGAGCAGTGGACTAAGCACAAGACCACCAACCACACCAGCAGTAATGAAAGCTAACAGCCAACTGGGCTATATCAACAGGAGCATAGCCCAGAAATCAAGGGAAGTGATTCTTCACTTTTACTCATAGCACCACACTGGTGGTGTAATGTACACCACCAGTACACCACACTTTACTCATTACACCACACCTGAACCCCTGGTTCAGTTCTAAGCCTGCAAGTATAAGAAAGATATAGATAAGCCTGAGTAAGTTCAGCAGAAGGCCATCAAGATGCCTGGGAGCTGAAGCACCAGACCTATGAGGAGAGGCTGAGGGAACCAGAGTTGTTCAGCCTGGAGAAGAGATGGTTTCAGGGTGACCTCACAGTCCATGGATACTCCATGCACTGGAGAATATAACCAGAGCTGCAACGGACATATCAGGGTGAATGATAATTAGGTATAAAAGGGAGAAACAATACAAGGACCCTATTCCCATATTAAGAGACTATAAACAAAGTTTCCTGCAGTGTCTTTGGGGAAAATTCTGTATTTTCTCACTGGACTAAAATAAGGGTGGGTGTTAGGAATAGGAAAATTTAAACTTGGAG
>VXBL01004824.1:0-11788 GCA_013400195.1 Aramus guarauna | reverse complement strand
ACTGCTGGAGCCCAAGGCGGGGAGGGGGGAGGTGGGGGGTGCCCCGCGACCTACCCGGGAGATGCAGACGGAGCAGAACCAGTCGCCCTCAGGCACCTCCGTCATCTTGGGCCGGTGGCAGTAGAGGTGGCAGCCGCGGTCGCAGCCGTCACACAGTAGCAGGTGCTCATCATCGTCCCCGCGCCGGCACACAAGGCAGGTCTGGGGGCAGGGGGGGCTCAGCTGCGCTGGCGTGGGGGTCCCTGCCCCCCCAGGGTGCCTGGTCCCAGCAGGAGGCTCCGGCCATCCCTCCCTCCCCTCCCTCCGTCCGTCCGTCCTGGCGCGGGCTCTCACCACTCTGTTGACCGACTTCTCCCAGGCGATGGACTTCTCCAGCTGGTAGATGCAGAGGGAGACCTGGGCTGCGCTGCGGCACCGCTCCAGCGTCTGCCGCCATGTCCGGACCCGCGGCGTGATCTCGTAGGCTCTGCGGCGGGAAGGAGGTGGCTCAGCCGGAGCCGCTCGCGTCCCAGCGGCGTGGCTGGGGGCTTGGGGGGGCGGGTCGCAGGGCTCACATCTCGGTGGGGCCCAGGCTCAGCTCCTCGGGGCTGCTCAGCACGGCTTTCTCCACCACCACCTCGTGCAGGGGCCAGAGCGGCTCCTTCAGGTAGCGCCGCTCCACGTTCTGCTCCAGCGCCGCCAGCCGCAGCACCGCCAGGTCCAGGGGGTTGGTGCGCTCCCGGCACAGCGGCAGCCCATCCCGCCGGCTCCGGATGGTGATGTCTTCCAGGGGCTCCACCTTGTGCTCGCAGTACTGCAGGTCGTCCCGTGTGGAGTCGGGACTGGGACACGTCCAGCCCTGCGAGAGAAGGGGAGGGTGCAGGGTGGGCACCTGGCCGAGGCCACCGCACCGCAGCACCCGGCCAAGGCCACCGTGGCGCCCGGCCCAGCACCTACCCGGATCTGCAGGTCTGCCATCAGCACACGCTGCTCCAGGTCCTCCACCCACTGCAGGATGGAGAGATCGGTCTCATAGGCTCTCTCCATCACCGACCACCGGGCCAGGGCTTCCTGAGACACGGCGGCACCAGCCGCCTCGGGGCGCAGGTGGAAGATGGGGTCTGGGGGTGGAGAGTGGGCTCAGCGGAGGACGGGCAGCGGCCCCCCCATCCCGGCTGGCGCGGGCAGCCCTTACCGGTGGTGGCGCGCAGGCAGACCTCCCGCAGGAACTCCTTGTGCTTGGTGAGGTGCTTGTGCAGCGCCTTCTCCCGGATGCCCCGCGGGTGCAGCGCACGAGCCACCGCCTCCAGCTCCTCGGGGTCCTGCAGCCACCACCAGCCGTTCTGCATCTCTGCAAGGCAGCACCGCAGCGCTCAGCACCCTGCCGGGGGCATCGGCACCCCCTGCCCCGGGGGTCCCCGGGCAGGGCTGGGCTCTCACCAGGGGGAACAGGCTGCTCCGTCAGCTGGGTCAAGTACTTCTGTTCAATTTGCTTGAAGAATTTGGTAGGGGGCCTCCCTCGGCGCTTGGGCTGCCCTGGCAGGTCCTGGAGCTTCTCCAGGCTGCCCCGGCTCCGGGGGCAGGCGCCGTGGGCCCTGGCGCTGGCGTGCACCGGCGTGGAAGCGAGCAGGGGAACCGAGGGGTTGTCCACAGGCAGGCCGTTCAGCTGGCGGGGACGGAACACGTCAGAAGGCCCAGGCACGCACCCGCTTCCGCAGCCCCTGACCCCGCAGCCCCCCCCCAGCTGTTTCGCTTCCTGCGGGCTTGGCCCAGAGGGTCAGGGGCAGCAGGAGCGAGCTCCCCAGGCATGGCCGCGAGGACAGCATCCCAGCCCCGGGGTGTCCAGCGCCCAGGCAGAGGGTCCCATGCTGCTCCCCCCACCCCCCCCGGGAGATTCCCCAACACGGCGCCTGCAGGCTGGGAAGGAAATGGGTGCAGCCCCCCCACCGCCCCGGCTGGGCTCAAGCACGTACCTGCCTGGCTGAGCCCTTGGGCAGCTCGCCACGGGGCTGGCCACGGGGCTGCACGGCGGCTCGCGGCGAGGGCTCGGCAGAGGAGGTAGCGAGGGGGGCTCGGTCATCGCAGGGCGTCCGGGGCAGCAGGTTGAACCAGGGCCCTCGTTTTTCCGCAGCCTCTGGGGCACTCTCCTCCTCTTCCTCCTCTTCTTCCTCCTCCCTGGGGTCCGATGGGGCCTCGAGTGGGGGGAGCCCCGTATCCCCCTTGCCAGGGCTGCTGTCCGGGGTGAGGACGGAGTCCTTGAGCAGGGATGACTGCATCTGGCTCAGCCAGGAGAGGAAGGCGGACTGGCTGAGGTCGTGCTGGCTCTGCCCCAGGGGCACCGACTCCTCCAGGTCCCCGTTGAGGGGTGGGGGTCTGGGACCGCAGTGCTGTGACAGCTCCTCTTTGCTCTTCCGGGGCCGGCCACGGGAGCGTGGGGCCGTGCAGTTCGTCCGGCTGGGAATGGGCACATCCACCAGCTCCTCCTTCACCGGGGAGATGTGGGGGGATGCCTTCTCCTCTGGGGGGTCCGGGGGCGCTGGCTCAGCCGCTGCGAGGGCAGGGGGAGGAGGTGAGATGTGGGGTCCTCTCCTGGCCGCAAATTTCCCCCGGGACCCCCTTCCCAGCTCACCTTCCGTGCCCTCCACGAAGATGCCACCCAGGTGGGGCAGGACCCAGTACCGCCGCCGGTACCGGTCCTGGCCCAGAGAAGCTGCCCGCAGCGTCTGCGAGGAATGGAGCAGCTTCTTGCGGAAGAACATCTGCCTCTGTGGGGAGAGCGCAAGGGTGGCAACGGGCCCTGCAACCCTGCAGCTGGGGCCGAGCCCCCAGCCCCCCACCGCCCGCTCACCTTGGCCAGCTTCTCGATCTGCCTCTCGAGCTCGGGGACGCTGGACGCAGACGTGTCGGCCTGGGGAAGGGACGGAGCTCTCAGGGATGCGCGGGTGGGGAGGAGACCCCCGAGGGGATCCCCATCTCTGCGCCCCCCACGAGCGGTGGAAGCCGCGGTCACCCCACCTCCTCCTCCCTGCAGGATTTCCGTCCACGGCTCTCCTCCTCTTCCTCCATCTCCAGGCCCGTCTCCTCTGTCAGGCGGGAGCTGCGCCGGCGCCGCCCGTCCTCCAGACCTGTAATCTCCGACTCGGGACGTCCCGTTTTCTTGGCCAGGGCGACCTTCAACCTGCCAAGACACAGCAGAGGCGTCTGCTGCCGGCCCCGCTGCCTCTTACACCGCAGCACCAGGAAAGTCACCCCGAGACCCCCCAGCCCCGTGGGGGGGAAGGTGCAGCGGCCACAAGCGGGACCCAGCCGTGCCCGGCGGGACGTGGTGCTGCCTGCCAGGCGGGTGCAGGCAGTGGAAGCCAGGGGCAGCTCCCGCCCACCCACCTGCGCAGCCGGCCCTCGATGATCCACTTGTTCTTCCTGTAGTTGGACATGTTCTCCAGGGTCTTGTCGATCTCGCTGCAAGGAGAAGGGGGCTGGCTGCAGCGGGCAGCTCCGCACAGCTCTCCCGGGAAGGAGAGGGACCCGTGCTGGGCACCAACATGCCCCCAACCATGCCCACAGGCAGGAGGGGCCGGGATCAGAGGACGCGCTTGCCCCCCACGCGCACTCACTTGATGATGAGGGCACTGCTGTTCAGCTCGTTCACCAGGAAGGCCAGGATGGCGGCTTTCTTCTCGGGGGGCAGCGCCTGGAAGGGCTTGGTCCGCAGCCCGTCACACACGTCCTCGCCCGCCCCGTACGCCGTCAGGAAGCAGCGCAGGATCTCGGAGACGGTGTCGCGGTTCAGGCTGATCTCTGACACCTTTTCCCCCAGGATCTTCAGGGACTGGGGCAGAGCAGAGATGGGGTTGGAGAAACTGCTCCTGCCCCACAGGGGGTTTGCCAGGAAGGGGCAGGGGGGAACCAAGAAGGGGAGGACACCAGCACCCCGTGGATGGGAAAACCAGGGCCAGGAACCCAAAGCTGAGCAGGGACAAGCCCAGGGGTGTCCCAGGCAGCGCTGCCTGCCCGCTGTGCGGCAGGCCCCCCGCAGCAGCACAGACACGGGAGCACCTCGAGGGCGCAGGAGGCTGCAGCAAGAGCAGCATCTCCCAAATCTGGGGTCCCCTGTCCCGAGCCTCCAGCAGCTGGGGTCTCGTGGGCACCGACACCCCCAACGGGGCCGGGGGACAGGCTCACCTGGCAGTAGGGCGGCAGCCCGGGGTCGTAGAGCGCAGCCTGCAGCAGCCGCACCAGCAGGTCCTGCACCTCGCCTGCGCTGTCGCCCACCCCCAGCAGCCCCTCCTGCAGCACGCACAGGCTGGGCACATCCTTGGCTGGGTCGATGCCCAGGACCTTGCCGTAGCTCTGGAGGAACTCCACGACCGTCAGGCAGTTGGAGAAGGCGCGGCTGGGCAGGACGAGGCCTGGGATGCGGGAGAAGGCTGGCAGGGGCTGCAGGGACAATGGGGTGGTCAGCACTGGCGAGGCACCGGGTCAGGCTGCCGGCTCACGAGCCCCCCTGCCCTCCAGCCTACCTGGTGGTCCCCCAGGCACATGTCCTCCGTGGGCTTCTTCATCTCCTCCAGGATGAGCTGCTGCCGACGCCGCTCCTCCACGCGCCGCTGGGCCAGCAGACCCTTGTCCACCTTCCGAGGCCCTTTGCCTTTCTTCTCCTTGGGCCGTGCTTTGTCCTTGCCCTTCTCCGGCTTGCCCTTCTTCTCCTTGGCCTGAGGACAGACCCCGGGATGTGTGGGGAGAGCAGCTCCATCTCCTGCCCCCTTCCCAGCCCCCTGGAACCCTGCGGACTCACCTTGGACTTCTTCTTGGCCTCCTTCGCTCTGGGGGCTTTGGCTTCCTGCTTCTGCTTGTTCTTGGCCTGGAAGGGACAAGACTAGCTCAGGGACCCGGTGGCTTTCCTGCGCCAGGGAAGCCCAGACGCAGAGGGGTCCTGGAGCCACCATGAGCCCCCAATAGCCGCTCGTACCTTCCGCCTCATTTTCTTCTTGATTTTACTCATTTTCAGCTTGTCCTCATCGCTGAGCACCTCTGTGAGAGCAGAGAGGGAGGGTGGCGATGGGTCGGCCGCTGGGGTCCCCCCCAGAGCTCGGCTGTGAGGGGCCGCACCAGCCTCCCTGAGGTGGGGAGGGGGGAAGTACCTTGGGCTTCCAGCCTCTTCAGCAGCCGCGCGTCCGTCTTGCTCAGCAAGTCGACCATCTTGACCTTGGGAGGCCGGCCCCGACCGCGCTTCGCAGCCGGCGGCTCCTTGGGCTTGGCCTTCTCAGCGTTGCGGGGTCGCCCGCGTTTGCCGGTGATGGCCTGGATGCGCGAGGGGATCTCCTCGGGGCTCAGCTTCACCCACTGCAGACCCTGCGGCACAAATCCGGGTCACCTCCCGCAACGCGGCATGGCGGGGGGACAACAGGGCGGCTCGGCTGCCCCCAGACCCACCTCCGGCGTGTCCCGCTCCTCGTAGAAGTCTCCCACCGGCATGCGGGGGCTGAAGCTGAAGTGCTCGCGCCGGACGTCCTGCACCACGTTCCTGCTCAGGTACTGAGGAGGAGGAAGAGGAGGAAGGCCGTGAGGGGGGGCTCAACACCGTGGGCCCTGCAGCTCCCAGCAGTGTCCGTCTGCTGCGGCGGGGGGCTCTGGCAGAGCCAGAGTGGGGGATCTGTGGCGGACCAGGACCCCAGGTTGGCCGCCATCCCGCTCTCCCCGGGGACCATACCTTGATCACCTCCGGGAACTGCTTCATCCTCTTCCCGCAGGGCCCGTAGTACCAGGTCTCGCCCTGCCAGCGGTGGTTCCCCTTCTTGATCCGCACCTCGCGCCTCCACCTGCACACAAGGAGCCTCAGCCCGGTGCCGTGGGGCGGCCGGGGGCCGAGGAGGAGGGGGCCGATGCCACGTACCCGTGCTGCAGGGGAAAGCGCACCTCCTCCTGGGTGGCGATGCGCCGGCGGGGGACATCACCTGCGGGAGAGGGGACGGGTCGCTGGGCTCAGGCGCGCTGGCCGGAGGGGGGTGCCCGTGGGGGCTCTCGGCCTTACCTGCTGCCGAGGTGCTCAGCGGGGCGGCCTCCTCGCTCTCTCCTTCTGGCGCAGCCGAAGTCTCCGGACAGCTGTCGGCAGTCTCTTCCTCCTCCTCCTCCTCCTCCTCTGCGGAGGGGGCTGGGGACTCCGGCTCCAGCGGAGGGTTGAGCTCCAGGGACCCCGACTCCTCCGGCCCCGCGTGGCTGCTGCTGTTCAGGTCGATGCCGCCGTCTGTGGAGCCAAGGTCAGGGACGTCACGGCCGAGCGCGGCCGCCTTCCTGCTCCGCCCATGGCACCAGACAGCCCCCACCCGTCCCAGGGGGATGCGGCTGTGCATCCCCTCCCCGGCTGGCCGGGGCACCCACGGCACGGAGGAGACCCCTCGCGGGGGCTCGTGCCCAGCCAGGGGTGGGTGCCTGCACCAGGGCACCGTTCTCCCACGGGCTCCCCACCAGCACCAGCCGCAGCTCCCTGGCGTGGGCACACGGGGGGTGCCCGCTCTGCCCGGACACAAAGGTGCTGTGGCAGCCGCGGAGGCAGAACAAGGCCGGGGGGGCGGCCACCCCCCCCTCCCCCTCGCCGTGGGGGCCAGCCGGTGTGGAGGGCGAGCGGCCGGCTGGGGGGCACCGTCCCATCCCGGTGTGGCACGTACCGTGCAGGGCGGGTGGTGAGCCGGGGCCGGCGGGCAGCAGGCCGAAGGGGCCGGCGGTGTGGAGGGGGGGGCTGGTGGCGCAGCGCAGGCCGGGCAGGTCGGGGGGCTCCTCCAGGGGGGACTTGTCGCTCACCAGCTGCGAGTCGTCCATCGCATACAGGTCCCCGGTGCCGGGGTCTGGGGAGGGGGGTGAGCACCAGGACCTGGGCCGGGGCCACGCAGACCCACATCTCTGTTCCCGAGGGGCAGCAGGGTGGAGTGGGCGCGGGGGGCGGCCGGGGACCCCCCCAGCCGAAAAGGCGCCGGCAGAAGAGGGGTTAAGGGGTTTCGGCGCCCCCAGCCACGCCCCCTCCTCTGGGAAGCGGAGGAGCCCAAAATGGCCGTGGCGGTGGCGGTGATGTTCACCAGCGCGGAAGTTCAGGCGCTGAGTAACAGCCTCGTCACGGAGCTGGGAAGGAAGGGAAGGAAGGGAACGCGGAGGAGGCTGGCGCGGGAGGGACGCGGCAGGGACGCGGGCCCGCCCCTGCCCGCCAGCGCCTGCCCAGGGCCGCCTGCCCGCCGAGGCTGCCAGAGAAGGCCTCCGCCACCGTCATCGCCACCGCCATCACCATCGCCCGCTGCCCGGAGGGGACGGAGAGGGGTCTGGCACCGCTTCCCCAGGCACAGGCAGCACCCGGGCCGGGGCAGCGCAGGGGATGGCCGTGCCAGCCGAGTGCAGGCAGCTGCCCGTCCTGCCCGCCACGGCCCCGACGCCCACCCCAGCCCAGCCGCAGCCTCCCTACCTCTGGCCAGGGACTCAAAGGGCTCCAGGGGGTCTTCGCTGAGGATGGGGGTGTCCTCCAGCCGAGGGGCGATGGGCGACGCGTCCCCCAGGCAGCCACTGCCCGTGCCGGGGGCCAGGACGGACCCCTCCTGCCCAAGTGGCACTGGGCCGGGGTCCGACCCGTTGTAGCTGCAGATCTTCAAATCTGAAGGGAACAACCGACCAAAACCAGACCCTGTGGCAGCGGGAAGTGACGGTGACGGAGCTCGGGGCCCGGCCACCCCGGGGTATCACCTGCCACAAGCTGCCGCCGTTCCCCACGGTGGGGCGGTCGGCTGCCGAACCTCCGCCCGGCGCCCAGCCACCCCGGGGCTCACGCCCGCACCCGTGATGGGGGGAACACCGCTCTGCCGGCGGTGACGCTGCGGGCTGTGCCCGGCCCGGTTTAACGAGATCCCAACACCGACTCTGAGTTGCGATGGGCCAAACCCTGGCCGGGACATGGGGCAGGTGGGTCAAAGGGGCCGCGACTCCCCAGGGAACGTGACGCCCAACTCCACCATCCCAGCTCGGGATCCAGCACCTGCCCGTCGGGGCTGCGGCACCCCGGCCCGGAGCTCTGCCCACCCGCCCCGGCAGCGACGGGCTCCTACCTGGCTGCGCCTCCTCCAGCTCCATGCTGCCCACCAGCCCGCCCCCGTTCTCCGCGATGGCAGGGGGGATCTCTTTGGCTGTGGCGTCGGCATCTCCCTCACCGGCATCCGGCTCCTCCGGCGGGCCCGGCGGCAGCGAGAAGGGCTGGGTGCCGGAGCCCAGCATGGGCGAGGGCTGCGCGGCCGTGTAGAAGCCGGCCGGCCCGTTCTGCATCAGCTCGAAGCTCTGGTCGTGGAAGGAGTCGTACAGCTCCTGCGAGTCGAAGTTCAGCCCCATGGGGCCGGGGGTGCCGTTGCCCCAGAACTCCTGCCCGGCCTCGCGCAGGTTAGTGCCGTGTCCCGGGGACGCCGGCCGGGACCCCCCAGCGACGCCGTTGAGCGGGAACTGTCCGAGGCCAGAGAGCGGGGGGGCGGCGGAGCTGCCGTCCTTGAGACCGCCGGCGGGCGGGTACGGCGCGTAGTCCCAGAGGCAGTCGTAGGCGCGGAGGGGCGGCGTGCTGGCGGGAGGCGAGCTGGGGGTGAAGGTCCCTGAAGTACTGGGGTGAGATACAGTAGAGAAGCCATTGACATTCATGCCCCCGTTCAGACCTGCGAGGGAGCCAGAGGAGACAAGCCGGGTCAGCAGCGCTGCGGGGGCATTTCTCGACACCCTCCCTCACACGGACCCGCCAGAGGACGGACAGATGGACGACCTGCCCCGGCAGCCATCGAGCCCCCTGCCCCAGCGCGACCGCTGCCTGCGCCTGGACAGAGCTGGGCGGTTGCACCCCCGAGACCCCCCGGCACGTCTCCCCGCTTGGCAAGACCGGCCCCACCACGGGGCTTCGCCGGCGTTGGGCTGAGCGCCGCAGGATGCCAGGGATTAGCCAAGCGCTTGGCAGGGCTGCGCCGGATCAGCTGACCGGCCAAATCCACGCAGAGACCCCGTTCCAGCGCAGACGCTTTTCTAGGCCAAGGCGACGGCGAGCACACAACAGACCCTCGGCCCCGGGTGCAGGGACCTGCCGCCGGCCACGCCGCCGCCGCGGTGCCTCTGTGCCGGTGACGCCGGGCTGTGCCGTGCCGCCCCGTGGGGGCACTTACTTTTCCCTTGCGGGGGGAAGCTGAGCGGGGAGCCGTGGGCGAAGGGGCTGTCCCCTGAGGCAGGCGTGGGTTTCGGTCCTGAGGCAGCGGGTGCAGAGGAAAGGCCAGTGAAGTTAAAATGGTTGTTTGTTTCCATTTCTGCAGAGGGGAGAAGAGGCACCAGGGTCAACCGCCAGCGGGGACCGGGGCTGCCGGCACGGCGAGCGCCCGGCCCTGCCACCGGGGAGGGTGGGGACCCTCCGCTCCCGCACCGGGGCAGAGCTGGCCCCTGCGGCAGGAAGCCCGGGGAAGCGCCAGGTCCCCAACCCAGGGCAGGGTGAGCCCCCGACCCGAAGCTGGACGGGAACACGGGAGGGCCGGGGAGGGCGAGGAGCGATGGCAAAAGCCCCCCGGGACTGCGGTGCCCCTCGCCGGGCCCCCAGCGCACCGGAGACGACGCTGCCTCTGCGGAGAGCCGGCCCAGGCCCGGCAGCCCCAGCGGGACGAGCCGCCACCTGCGTGAGCGCAGCTCGTCACTGCGCTCCAGCGTCCCCAGGGACGGCCGTCACCGAGAAACCCCGCTCGCTGCCCGCCCGCGCTTCTTCCCACATTAAACGGAGCGCTCCGCTCCGTGGCGCCGCCATCCCAGGGCCCCGGCACGGGGTGAGACCGCGGGAGCTCCGGCAGCTCCCAGCCGGCAGAGCCGCGGAGGCCGTTTCCCAGTGAAGCACTGGCCCCCCCATAACAGCTCTGCGACCCCGCGGGGCTCCGGCACAGCCCGGCGCTCCCTGGGGAACGCTACGCTCCCAGCACAGAAACGCCTCTGCGGTGACAGACGGTGCCCCCGCTGCAGCCGAAGGGGACCTGAGCCCCCCCCAGGCGCAGCTCCAGGGACGCCTCCGCGGCAGCCGCCCGAGGCAGGATCTGGGCCGCCCTCGTGCCGCAGCCGGCAGCGAGCAGGAGCCCCGAAGCTGGCTCGGCACAGCCCGGGGACGGGCAGGAGCCGCTGGTGACCTTCACCGCCCAGGAGGAGAAACGCTCCCTGCAAAGCAGAGAACCGCGAGGAAGGCTCCCGGCGGGGGCTAGCCACAGGACAGGACCCTGCTGTACCGCCGGCACAGCCGGTGGCCGCCCGAGGGGGTCCCAGAGCGGGGGGCGAGGGAGCAGATGGCGCGAGGGAGCCGAGGCCCTGTGAGCCCAGCAGATGAGATGGAAGCCCTGGTGCTGAGGGGACCCGCAGGGGCACCCCATGGGGCTGCACAGCCGACATCTCCCCATCCTGCCGTGCACGCTGAACCCGCCATCGGCTGAGGCAGCACCGGCTCCGACGATCTCTCCGAAAGGGCCAATGCTGCCAACACGCTCGGCAGACGCGGCGCTTCAGCAGCAGCTCGTGGCACGGCCCGTGTCGAAACCCGGGCGGGGATTTCATCACACCCTTGCCCGCGTCGGCCGGTGCCCTGTTGGGGGCCGGAGGGGCCAGGGCTGCCGAGCTGTCTCCCGGCCGGCTGGTGACACTGGTGATTCATCCGCCAGAGAAACCCGTATGGGCGGTGACGCGGCGGCTGCCACACGCACGTCGCACCCGGACGTCCCGGGGTGGCCCCGGAGCCACTGCCCCCCCACCCCTGCGGCCCCTGCCCTGACCCAGCCAGGAGCCCCCGGCCAGCACGGGGAAACCGGCCGCGGCGTGGCTGAAAAAAGAAAGAGCCTTTCCGGTCCCACCCCGCGTGTGATGTGCCGGCTGGGAACGCCGCTGCCGGCTTTTGGAGGTCAGAGATGGCAGAGGGACGTGTTGGAACCGGACAGGTGGCGGCCGCAGGTCAATGCCGCAGACTGGGACGGCCGGGGCGCGCTCCAGGAGCGGGGAGGGGGCCGCAGCGGAGGCGGCCGCGGGGAGCAGGGGCAGGAGAGCAGCGCCGCGGCCACGAGGGGAAAATAAAAGCCGGGAAGGTGGGAACTAACTACAGCGACGGCAGAGCAGAGACCAGCTGGGTGGGGGGATTCGACCACAGGGCTGGGGTCTGGCCGCGGCAGCACCGGCCGCGGGGAGCGGCTGCCCCAGGACGGGGACCGAGGACTGTGGCACTGCCGCGCGCTCCGGCTCGCTCTTGCTCCGGGGACGAACGGGGCCCAGCCCTGGTGTGAGGACACCACGGGCCCCACGGGTGCCGGAGCCGCCCTCGGCATCACCGGGAGCCCAGCCAGAGCTGGGTGCGGTACGGGCAGAGGCCGTCGCCTTCTGCCTGGGGCTCCTGCCCACCGCGGCCCCGCTCTCCCCCCCCCCGCCAGGCAGCACGTGACCGAGCACCGAGCCGCAAACTGGGCCACAGCACGTAACCGGAGCTGGCCGCGAGCGGGCGAGGCGAGGAGGGCGAGGGCCGGGGACGCGGCCGGTCCCGGGGATGCACCCACAGCAGGACGGAGCCTCGGGCCTGGCAGCGCCGGGGTGTCACCGGCAGACACGAGGCGGGCGCGCAGGGGCTGCTCCCACCGGAGCGGGCAGAGCCGATGCGGCAGTGCCCGCTCACCCCGCAGTTAAAGCCCAATCCCGGCGGCGGCACCCGGCCTGTGGGTGCCAGGCTCACCGCGCTCCCGACGGCTGTGGGTGCCAGGCGGGGACACGGGGGGCTGCAGCCGAGCACCGTCCCCCGGAGCTGGGGGAC
>VXBL01004781.1:0-97240 GCA_013400195.1 Aramus guarauna | reverse complement strand
CAAACCATGTGAGGATGGATGTGTGCGTGCAGGGGAAGGATGCTCGTGGGACTAGCGGCCACCACCTGCATCCCAGCAGCTCTTCACGGAGCTTTGGGTGCTGCCCAGGACGACTGCCAAGCACCTTTCTAACCAGATCCCAGTCTTGCTTTGTCCCCCGAGCACCCCCCAGCTCCTCCTGGCCTTCCTCTCTCTTCCTCTGACTGTTAAAATGCAGCAGCATCGCAGGGGCTTGGGGGAAACCTGAAGCGCTCAGAGACAAACCAGGCAGCGCCTATGTGTGCCCCGTAATTGGGGAATCTAGTCCCTCACCTTTTTTTTTTTTCCATTTATTTATTGAGTATCTTGTATTACATGTTGCACTCTTTTAAACACTAATATTAATAATCTTGGAGAGGATGTGAAGGTACTTTTTGAGGGAGTCTTTGTGCAGCTCAAGCAAAATTTGGCTTGGTTTTCAATTTGCTCTTCCAGAGCAGCTCTTGGTATTTTTAGTTCACACATGTAAGAAATAAGAATGACCTTGACCTGGAATCAAGTCAGTTCAATGTTAAGAAAGCAGCTAATTTCTTTTCTGTACTTCCCTTTCCACAGACAGAAGATGATACAAGCTGTAAACTAATCCAGTTTTTCACCTGACAGGACAGAAAGCAGAGACAACTGAAAGTGACACCAAAGAAAATGAAGTAGAAAATAAGGCCTGTTTTGTTACTCTGAAGTTGAATGTTTGACTCTGGAAAGGACCTAATGAACCATAAAGTCCTGTATCCTGGTGACACTGGCAGTCACTTTGTACAGTTTTTTTCATAAATATATAGTACTCTAATTTTAGGCATTTTACCCTAGATAGTCTTACTGGAAAGCTTTTTAGAAATTCTCTCTATTTTGAGACTGCAGAACCTTGTGATTTCTACTCCAGCTGTTTTCACACCTCATCTTTAACCAACATAATGGGGTCTGCATTTATGAGGAGTGGACAAGGCATGGACAGGAAGAGAATGGACTAAATTGTGATGTGGCTTGAGAGACAAAGGAGGTGTAGGGATGAAATGAGGAGTGAATGGTTTTCTGCCAGTTTAGTGAACTAAGCTGAGTTACTAATACGCATAGTAACTGCCGGGGCTGCTTCAAAGAGAGGGTCTCAGGGGTGGTGGGATTCTCCCACGGTTGGTTTCAAGCCAACACTTGAAAACCTCTGGTGTAAGTGATGGCCTAGAATTCGTAAGCTGCTCCAGGAAGAGTGAGTTTTGGAGTGCTTTTGGAAACAGTAGCGTTTATGTCAATAGAGTGAGAAGGATTAGCAAGTGAACAGAGATGGCTTCAAGGGGAAAAAAATACTTCTTGGGCATAACTTGATTATTGAAGTTGTCGGGTTTTCTGATGGAGTAACAAGAGTGATATGAGCCTGGATGGAGGGGAGAGGCTTTGACAAGTTTGTAAAATGATACAAGCGGGCAGTAAGGCCTTAAGAACACTGAGGTAATAGACTAATGCTTCTAAACATAGTAAATATTGCATGTAGAAACCATCTACTTGAATGTAACAAAAAGACATTTATGGTTGTTTGAATGTCATTTTCATTTTTAAAAGAAAACGCTGTTTGGCTTTGTACTGTGATGTAATACCATCTAACTTTCTCATGCTTTTGTCTGTTTTATCTCCAGGAGATGCTCTAGTTGCTGTAAATGATGTTGATGTGAATTCTGAAAACATAGAAAGGGTTTTGTCTTGTATTCCAGGTCCTATGCAGGTACAGTAGTTGAACATTTATTCCAAATGTCCTCTGTAAAAATTAATATTTTTTCCAGCCTTTTTTTTCCTCAGGAAGCAGAACTTAGGTGAACTTTTTCTTAGAACTTCCCCATCTAGTTTTTGAACACATTGGTTGACTTCAGTGAAATTAGAGTAGAAATTTCAGAGTGTAATTCTGCTAAGTTTTGTGAAAATAGGTAGGTACAAGTAAGTGATTTAAGCCAATGTCCCATTAAGAGATGTTAGGCACAGTCCAGCTGTTACATCTGGTTTTCATCAGCCAGAGTCAGAAAGCACACACAACATTGTGCAACTTGTAGGTTTAGACTAACCATAACACCTGATTTTTCTTTTTTTGCCCAGTGTGAGAATCAAGGTATTCTATGCTTGCAAAATTCTGAGTATTCATGTTTCTCCGAGAACTAGTACATACGTGAAAAATCAAGTTTTATGACTTTTCCTGCTCCAGAACCAACTTCATTACTGTGTTACCACTTGCATCAGAGTTAATTACTACTTGTTGAATACAAGGAAGTAACTCCTTTGAGACCTGCACAAACTTCTAACCAGTGGTAGTTGTAGTCATGGGCAAAGATGGCACGTATGGTTGCTTTGAGAGTTGTTATTTTGAACACTCTGATCTCAGCAAATGAAGGACGAGGTATGTAATGCTGTGATGCCTTGCTCCTGGTGGGTAATAGGGCTGGAGACGTGCAATCTGGCAATAGCATGCATGAAGCAAGATATTGAGCTCTAGCTTAAAAATAAATGTCAACTGCAGAATAGTAGTGGCTATTTGGGAGGCAGCCTGGTCCAGTGGAGCGTGTCCCTACCCGTGGCAGGGAGGTTGGAACTAGATGATCTTTAAGGTCCCTTCCAACCCAAACCATTCTGTGATATTTGTGAACTAGTAAAGAATTAGATTAGCTACTTCAGAATTAAACCAGGAGAATGTTAATTACCTAGGATGTTAGTAGCATAAAATTAAGTATTTTGAGTTATTCTGCTTTAAATCCACTTCTTGGTGGACAGGAAGACAAGGTAAAAGTTGCAACTGATAGACATGAGATGGAGCAGGTCAAAATTATAGTGTCTCTTACAGTATGTCTGTAACCTCTTGGTAGTTTTTCTTCAGGTAGAATATATGAGGTAATAACAGAAATATTTTACTATCCAGAGATAAAAAGTAGTGGAAATTTTAGGTTTTGTTAAACATGCTTCTGTCTGCAACTCACATAGTCTAAGTGCCCGTAGAACTACATCTGCAACTGCAATAAGATTGAGTACTAGTATGTCAGTTTGGGGAGCTTTCCAAGATACTTGACAGTATGAAGCTTGTCTAAGCTACCAGAGTTGTGGTCAGGTATTGGCAGAGCTCCATGGTAGAAAAACCTTGTCTTGCCTGTCTTTGACCAAATATGGAGTTGCTGTAACTGTTATTAAATACAGAATGATTAAAAAAGCAGAGATTATATAGTTTATTTAATTGTATCCTTGCTAGATTAGAATATATATATTACTTGTTGCACAAAACTTTATATAGTAGTTACTTTTAACGCAATGTTAATGTTTACATTGTCAGTAAATCTGTCAAGCAGACAGCGATTACTTGAAATGTGTAACTGTTTGTCATGTTGGCTTTCCAAACCCTTTTATTAAAGTGCAATTATGCCTTTTTTTACTGTGCAGTTTGAGTCAAGCCAGAAGAGTGATTGCTGAAATAGACCTGTGGAGAATTTAAATACAGAGTTCTGGGGTTTTTGTAGTGTAGAACACTGTGTTCATGCTGCTGAAGAAACAGAGGGTTGTTGTTTCTGAGATTTAGTAATAAAGACACCTATTACACAAGCAAAATTGTTAGTGTATTCTCATTCATCATACATGGCAAAATATTGAAAAAGATGCAGTTTAAAGCCGTTTTACTGTAGTTACAAGTTATGTAAATAAGTGAAGTCACTGCTTTTCTGGGTTCAGTGTTAAAAATTACTGGAAGTAATTTCAAAAACTAATTACCTAGATTCTCTCAGTTGCAGCATGTGGCGTAACATCTCTCATTATTATATTTCCAGAATTATGTTTTCTTTACCTCAGTTTAGGCAAACTAGCTTCTAGGCTAGTTTAGTGCATTTATTGAGCAACAGAAATCCAATTTTTTTAATGGCAGAACCGTTTCTGTTTGGGTGCTTGCATGTCACCTAATAAGATAGTTCTAATTCTGATAAAAGCATTGGACATGTCGTTTTGAAGTTCTGCAGCAGTCACTGAATGTGACAAGACAAAGCATCCTCCTCAATCAACGCTTGAGATAGTATGATAAAGTTGTGTTCTGCAGTCTATACAATTTTACATTTCTGTAATCAAAATAGCTGCTGTTTCCTATCACCACAAGACAGAGAAGACAGAATAGGAAGGGGAAGATATGCTAAAAGAATACACTTTTCCTTACCCTGATACTGAACCGTTTTACCTGAAACCCAAAATATTTTCTAAAAATATTCAGCCTGAGGCAGACATTTAGAATCGGAAATTTCAGCCTGAAATTTTTGAGTTACATTTGTGCAAACCATAAGCACATGGAAAACCAAGACTTACGACAGGAAATGGTAGACAATCTTAAAAGGCAGGCAATGCCACCAGCTCTATCTATAATAAAATCCATATTCTAAGACATACAGCTTTCCTGCAGATCAACAGAAAGCATGCCTTTCTGGGTCAGACCAATGGTATAACAGCTACATTTTCTGTTTCTTACACTGACAAATGTTTAATTTAAGAAACAAATTAAATACAGAGTCACCTTCCCATCATGCTTTTCCAGCTTCCAGCAATCCATAGTTAGGGACTTGTTGGATCACTTACAGGTTTGTAACTCTTCCTTTTTTTAAATCTAGTTCTTAGAATCCCTTTGACATCCACAGCATTCTGTAGTAGTGATTTACATAACTGATTTGTGTGTTACGTTCATTGTTGTTGGTTTTCAAACTGCCATCTAATTAGGTGCATTCCTCTGTTATAAGGAGTAATTAACTGTCTATGTCTTATTCGTCATATCATTGCATGACTTAGGAGAGCTCAGTCATGTTCCACTTGTCACATCTTTCCTAAGCGGTAAAATCCCCATCTCTGTATCTTATAGTTTGTTGTCACTGTCACCTTCATCAGTGCCTTTTTGCAGTTTGATTACATTTTGAGAACTGTTGTAAGTACTGGAATGTGTGCATGCTGTATATTTAGAGTGGAATACTAATATTTTCCATGCTTTTCCTAGTCTTTATTTAATTTCCTCTTCTGTTTTCTGCTGTGCATTGAACTGATTTTCTTTAGGAGAAATGGAATCAAAGTTGGGAAAGATGTCATAGTATTGCAAAAGGGTACTTCAGTGGTCACACATTTAATCAGATCCTGTGCACTGCTCAGAATGAAGATTCATTTCCCCTCCACACACACACAAAAGTTTTTTAGGGTATGTAGAACTATAGTCTCTTGGTCATTTTGTATTACAGTATTTTCCAGCCTAGAGGGTCTTTTTTCAGAGTAATTTTTTTTAAAGGCAAGAAATAGATTAGAACTTGGACAGAAGTAGAGAGGAACAGAAAATGTTATGTTTCAAGCTGTTAGATAAAATCAAGAAAATTTGGAAAAGAACTTGTAGTTAAATTGTGCAGAGAAACTTTTCTCAAAATACAGTGACTTCACATCTGAACGATGTGGTATTGCCCACAGTGATGCGGGAGGCAGCACAGATGCCTACAGGAGGAGGGAGAGTTCAAGTTCTGGTTGGCCCAATTTGTTTGGCTGTATGGTTGCGTCTTGAAGACAAGACAGTTATTTTGTTTTCAATTGAGAGCCTAAAAGATAGACTGCTGCAAGAATTACCTATCTGCATCATTTGTGTAGAGTCTGTAGCCTAAGTGTCATGAATAAGTGTCCACAGACAAGATGTAGTAGAAATTAAGAGAAAAATCTATTGAGCCTTCAGGGAATCTGCAAGAAGTTAAACAGGGTATGAGAAAAATCCTCTCAAATACTTGCAGATGGTGTGACGAAGAAAGAGAACTGAGTCACAGAATGCGGGAGAAGAAAGCTGCTGCTTCTTAGCTAGATGTTTCTGCTCCTTGAGTCCTGTTAATATGTGATGTAGTGAATTGAAACTGAAATGATGAGGAGAGAGCAAAGGATGAGTTATGGTCAGAAAAGAAAGTAGTAGCACATGGCACGACAGCAAGATTAAGTGCAATGCTGTTCCAGAGAATTGGAAGAGAAAAGAGGAAAAAAAGCTGATAGCAGCCAAAACAGGGGAGGAAAAGATTAATGAGAAGTGTTGGGAGGGAGTAGAGTGGAATGGGAAGGTGGCAGCCAGTGGCATAAGTGTCATAGCTGGAAGAGGCAATGATGGCACTTCTCTCTGATCTAGTTTGACAGGCAGTGAGTGTTTTAAAGCATCGTTATTTCTTGCTGGCATTCCTCTCTTTAAGTATGTGTATACACATACACAATTTCGAAAATGTAAATTATCTGTATTTAAACATATAAATTACTTCTGCTTGGGCTCTTCAGTTTATTGCAACTGGCAAAATATAAACGTTTTTTGTTGCATCGATCATTACGCTGAACTGTCACTGACTTTAAAGAGAAGCAGAATTTGGTGTGATGTATTATGTTTAGAACTTCCCAGTCAACAGGCATGTTAAGGATACTTTAAGGCAGACAAACAATCTTGAGAAAAAACATATGAAGGAGGGTGCCTACTTAGTCCAAATAGATATATTCTCAGTCACTTTGAACTATGATGAAAACTAAGGTATCATCCAAGAAAATAAATCAATTTATTCTCCTTGGCAATTACAGTTTTATGCTCAGTTAAAAGCTACGTATTCCTCGCATATGCTTCTTTCATATTTAAGATGAAGTGTTCATTCACCAAAAAAAACCCCAACTCTTTCATCACTGCTGGAACAACTAACAAACATAATTTTTGTAAGGCAGCGCTCATAAAAAGGAGGTCTGTAAAGCAAATTGTGAAACATATTTCCACACCAAATTGGATTTTGTGTTGTTGGTGAGCCAAGAAGTAGGCATTTATTCTAAAATTCCTGGGTTTTACTTTATTTGGGAAATAAAGAACAGTAAACATCATGTAATTTTTTGACAAAGTAAGCTCAATCATCTAAACTTTAAGTTATTTTTTGAGAGAATGCTGTTTGTGCTTTGATACTTTTTGCTGCGCGATGTCTTCAGAAGTGATGTAAAAAATTTTTATGCTGCTTGTTAGTTGTTGCCGTATTAAACAATTGTACACAAAAGTTTTATTTGCTGATTTTACAGTTAAAAAAGAAGAAAATTTAACATCGTGAAAATGTTGGCAGATCGAAAGAATTACTACTGTTACAAATTAATAGACTTTTGCAGACTAATTTAAATTTATTTTTCTGTGCAAATGTACCTGTTGATGCACTCAAAACAGTAAAGATGCTGATGAAGGAGCCTTGAGGGTATATACTTATGAAAGTGCTGACATTATGAAAACAGTCAAATATTGTGTGTGTTTGAAAAGCGTGGTAATAGGTTTTGTGTTCAAACAAACCCAGAGCAGTAAGTATGTTTTTCCATTCTCAAAACCAAAACCGTAAGAATTAAGTATGAAAATACACCAAACCACATGCTTACTCACATGGTTCATAGAGCATGTAATAGCTGGCTTCGTCCTTAATAATAGATGGTTCTATAATGCTGAATATAAAATTGGTTTTCTTGAAACAGCAGGAATTTTTGAATGCTTACATCTTTTGTCAGTAAAGCTAAGAAAACTTAATCTCTTAAAGGGCCCAAACTGCATCTATTTCATCTGATAGTAGAAGATTGTTATAAGTACAGCCTCATTTTCACAATTAATTATCTTAATAGGTTAAACTTACATTTGAAACATCAATATTTGAGCCCGAAGGAACTTCTCAGCAAAGGTATAAACAGGCACAGTCAAGTATGAACAATCTGGTTCGGCTCTTGTGGGGAGAAGATGGTACGGACCTGCAACAGGCTATACAAGACGTGCCTCATATTGTTATGTACCTCACAATGAAACTGGACTCCGAAACGTCTAAGGATGAGGTATGTGGCTATCTAAACCTGAAGATTAAAGGTAACAACTGACAACAGCAACTGCTATGCATTCTGATGTAAAAAAAGAATTTAAAACCTTGCTAATCATTTGGAATAGTCTGTACAATGGCTATTTTGACAGAAGCAAGGCCTGAAATTCCAGGGGGAAAAAAGTTAGTATCACTGCTGACATGAATGTCTTTATGTAAAGAGCAGGCTAGAGGTGTTGCCCAGACAAAGCAGAGATAAATTCAGAAGTTCCTTATTGTCTCTCAGATACTCACTGTGATGTTTTCAATACCCCTCTCAAACTTGAACTGTGAAATCTGCCTAGTCAAAAAAATTCCCCCCCCCACGGGAGCTGTTGGCAGTCCACCTACGTAATCTGTCTAGCCCCTCCTGTTTTGAAATGCTAATGTGCCTTTTCTTAGAGGGCTCTCACATGTCTGCTGTTTGCCCAAGAATCAACAGTTGATTGCAACATTTTTGAGCTTCTGAAGTACTTTTCCTTTGTCCTGTAAAGCTTCCTTGCTTCCTTTCACATCTCTTTCCTTTTTGTGTTCCTCAGAAAAAAATTGCCACTGTATGTATAACCCATTCTAACTTTGTGTAGATGTTCATGGTGTAGCCATAGCTACAAATACTCCACTCAGAATGCAGGGAAGATACAGAACCACGTGAAGGGCTGTTTGGCCTCTTCCCTGATCTGAAAATGACAAATGGACACAGTGGACTTTTTAGGACCAGACATTTGGAAAAAGAGTCTTCTGCCCTTTTGCAAATTCTCAGTGCCCCAGCGATCTATATTATCTGTGATGTGGAGACATCAAATGAAGCACAAGTTTTGCCAGTCCCCGAGACTGGGATGAAGGGACAGTGATGGAATGGGAAGCTGAAGAAAGACACTTTGCTTTCTCTCCCCAGGAATTAATCCTTAGACCCAGTTAGTGCTCCATCCCTGCTCTGAGATGTCTTTTTAATTTTTTTTTTTTATACTATCTTTCAACTCATTGAAGTATGTATTACCCTGTTAGTGATGTGTAATAGAGAGAAAGTGTTACAACTACACATAATGGAGTTTAATTTTATTTTCTAGAGAAAGGGCTGGGAAGGAGAACCCTAGAGAATTACAAGATAGCATGATACCATGTAAAAAATGCTGTGAAGTTTGCAGAGTCAAGTGCTTAAAAGCTGGGAAATAATGGATTTATGGCTACTTGTGCAACTTTAGCTCAACTCTTGTACGTACGCAGCATGACATTGCCTTTAAGTATTACGTGTTTTCTGAAAGATGCCTGCCTTGTGCAGAGGACAAGATGGGCAGATGAGTGTGTATAATTAAGGCTTATTAGGCAACCATTAATCCAGTACTTCATAATTCTGGAATGCTTGCCTTTGCAATATAAATCATCCTCTTTTAACATAATATTTTTAAGGTAATGTATGCTTCATGGTATATTGCAGCAAGATACCTAACACTGTAAGCTTTGGTTTGCAGTTCTTTCCAATCCTGTTTAAGAGACTACATTTTTTTCATGGGAGGTACCTTCTGCAGAAATTAGTTTATACAAGTGGTTTTTATAATTTGGGTTTTTTTAATAGCATTGCAACTAGGCAAGGTCATTCTGTGCTCTTTTTCCCACCTGGAGACTGCTTCCATCAAAACATACGACAACTGGTATTTTTCTGCTTTGGTATTTCCCTATAATAAAAATGAAAAGAGCTCATTTAACTGTGAATTAAATAAACTTAAGATATTTTATCAAAATTCACTTATATATTGCAAATAGTTCTTTTTTTTCTTCAATTCTAAGTTTGTAGTCCAAGACCTCTATGTTACATGTATAGAACAGCTATGGACAATTGCTGCAGACTTAAAGACCAGTCTTTTCTTGGTCACTTACATAAACTTTATGACATATTAAAACAAAAATTTATTTCAGGGCCTCTGGCTCCTCTGTTGGTAGGTGAATAGATACGCAAATGCCTAATTGCAATTCCTGTACTTCAGAGTAAATGGAGTACTGTTTTCTTGCCCCATTATTTCTTTACAGCCTCCCAGGAAACAGGATTAACTCTAAATGTTGAGCAGAGGTAAAGAAGGATTGTAATGCACTTGTTGTCCCTTTGTACCATGGAAGAATTGTTTCCTGAGAAGTCTTGGCTGTTACGCAGCCCCAAATAGTTTGTAATTTTTTTGTGGGTGTAATCAAGCTCTTTGTAACATTTCCTAACAAAAGAATGTCTTCTTCAAGGCATTTGTCTTTAATTTCATTTGGTGAATAGTAAACAACATTTATCCTCCGGATGTACTGTTCCAGATTTAGCTTACAGTAGTATGTCAAATTAGCACTGCTGTTGCTATAAACCTATGCCATATTGCACAATAAAAAATATAACAATCCTTTACTAAGCTTCTTTACTGATATCCAAAGGAGACATAGTACGCAGATCACATCCATGGAAACAATGGCAACTAGAACTAGTAACTAATTCTTCTACTTGTGAGCTTTTGGCATCCAGAAATAGAATTAATGAGCTCTAAGACTCGTAAACTCTATCTACTCAACTATAAAGGAAAGTAGCATTAGAAATAACTTAGCATGTGTGCATGCGTGTGGGGTGTCCCATAGGATAATGGTTTCAGTGAGTAAGGTTGATCTTGTCTTTTTTTATGTATTAGTTCAAGGTAGATATTATGATTATAACATACATTATTTGTACCAGCATACACTGGTACATCTTTGTGTTTGAACTCATTTTGGTGATACCACATTTTAAAAGGAATAATGTTCGTATTCTTCCTCTGTGATAGTGTTAATGGCAGCGTGGGTTTGGCACACCTGCAAAGTAGGTATTACTGAGTAGCTGATGAGATAGCTCAGTTCATACAGACACTGAGCATTTCTGTAGCATTTCTCTCTGATTTTATAATTTCTGAATTAATCTTTAAGAATTCATAGTTGTCTTTTCATATATTGTTTCTTAATGCTACGTAAGATGCAACTTAAAGCACCTATTGTCAGTGCCCTGTGAAGATTATAGGAAGTTTTTAGCTGCTCGGCACCACTTTGACACAATTTCTTTGAGCCATTTCTTAGGTTCTCAACACTGCACTGATTTTTTTTTTTTTAGCTGTTATTTAAGCTTAGTTTGAGAAATTAGTAAAATAAAAATAAAGAAGGGAAGCTGTTTGATTAGCCATTAGTTTAGATACTCTGTCCAGGTTTGAGGTTTTTGAGTTGAGGGAGGGTTTACATTTTTCAAGAAATGAGCTACTTCTCGTTTATTAATTCCATTGTCCTTGGCCTATGAACGTTTGCCTTGCTGTGGAGACAGCTGATCTTCTGTTGCAGTATGTGCTGAACCTTGCTAACTCATTAATTTATATGTAAGATGCAGCTGTGACCTTTTGTTACAGTTGTCTTTTCTTTCCCTGGGAAAGCGTACAGATAATTCTCAAATGAATTTTGTGTGAAGGCCCTGGTTCATAGTGAGGAGAAAAAAAGGGTCTTTCTAGCCCTTTGTAGCACTGTAATTAGAAAATGGCAGTTTTTTTCCAGCTGAGGGATTGATTCAAGAAAGAAAAAAATCCTTGTTGCTAATGAGTATTTGAAAATAGAGCTAATTAAATGGGATAAGAATGAAGAGTTTGCCAGGTCCTTCTGTAATGAAACTTTATGTTCTTCTAATCTTGATGAGGGGAAAATTTTCTAACGGGAATTTGCACTGGCTGGATGTGCTTAGTGACATAAATAGGAAAGTTAATCATGTCTCTGTTTCTTTTGTTTCAATGCTCTTTGCATTGGCTAGGCTTAATATTACAGGGATTATTTCTGGCCCATCGTGATTTGCCAGAAAGCTATAAATGGGGGAATCATCTATTTGCTTATTACTATATTGTTATGGTTGCTGAAATAATTAATATAAATTTCTTTTAAATGCTTTCCTAGAACATTTATTTTAAAGAACTGGTCGGAAAAAGAAAAATAAAATAATTGTCACATATTTATCTCTACTGATCTTCAGTTTCAACATGACTTAAGAGTATGCTGACACAGGTGGTCAGAGGTTTGGTGATAAAATCGTTAATGGTGTATATGTTGTTATTTGAGTATATACCTCAGTTATATTTTGTGCTATACATGTAAAGCAATTAGGGTGATACAGAGAGATTGGAGATTTCATATTCTTATTGTTGGCTTTAAAGAACTATATGTTTGATGATGATTTAAATCATACATTAAATATGGTAAGAACCATACAAATATTAGCTATCTCTTCAAATCAGATTTGTTAAGAGTATATTTTAAGCTGTAAAATGCAGTGGCCGTACTGTTCATCATTTTATGCTTCATCATGTAATAATGATTCTAAGTAAGTCCTACTTCTCTATTTTACAGAAAAATTAAAACTGTCAGAAGCATTCATGTGCATTTTAGAACTTTCCAGTATGCCTGTGCAGACCACTGCTTGTTTTTGATACCATGTGAAAGTATATGATAAAAGCTTTCATGTTTACAAAAAAAATGATGCTAGGAAAAAAACTGTTATCTTTTCTGTGGGGGTTCTTTATGGTGATTTTTTTTTTGCTTTGCTTTGCTTAACTAACAGCTAACTTTCTTCACAGCAAGAAATTCTTTATCAGTACCCCATATCAGAAGCATCCCAAAAACTGAAAAGTGTGAGAGGAATATTTCTCACACTGTCTGACATACTGGAAAGTGTTACTGGTACCCAGATTATCAGGTAAAAGTATTTGAAATGTAATGTACTGCTACTTCTATTATTTTATATATCTGTGTACAGAAAAACACACATGGGTCATGCATCAAATTGTAGATAAAACAAGAGTGACTTTCCACCTTATGTGCTGAACCTTGCTAACTAGGACAGTAATGTTTTAACTAGAACAGCATGCCTGAAGTGGGACTGCTGAGTCTGGATGTACATTGATTTGGAGGAATTTCTTTGTCATGTTGGCAATGACTAGAATTTTTAGTTTAGTGAAATTATTTTTAGATCCCTTCTCAGATCCCTTGAAGCATCCTTATCTAAACAAACTGGGATTCTGTGGCACAGTACTATGGCAGACTGGAAATTCTACAACAACTTCAATCAAATTTAAAAAAAAAAATATGAACAAAGATAAAACATAATTCAGCTAAATTCAGGAGTGCCTGCTACTTCTAAATTAATTTTAACATTCAACTAGCAACACCTGAAAGACATTTGTATCCACAGACCAGGACTCTAGTAAGTCTAATAAAAATTACTTTTGAGTTTTTGGAGAGTATAGGGGGTGATGGAGATATGTCAAGAGATTATTGAATATTTAAAGGTAGATGATTTTCTGGTGGAATAATTAGAAGTGAGATAGCAGGTTCTACTTTTTAGTTTCAAGCTTCTTCCCATTGAGAATCAATATATGAGTTTGCATTTCTTGGGGGGTCTCAGGCAAGATTCTCTTCTACACATCAGTGCCTTGTGTGTCAAGACACACGACCTGGACTGGTATAAAAAAGCCAAATATTAAGTGGGATTTTGGGCCCACAAATAGAGAGTGCAAGCAGTAATGCAGTAGTAGTGAACAGCGTTGGCAGTAATAAGGAATTCCTCAGAAGGCAAAAAGCCTGTTTAATTTATTAAAGTTAGGCTTTCCACTGATAAATTTTTCTTTAAAAGAAGTTCTTGAAGTGTTTTTGAATATTTTTTTGCTTACCAGAAAATTAATACTGGATAATTTACTTTTGTTTATATCTCTTTCAATTAATTTTTTCTCAGATTTGTTGGTATCCTGCTCTTTTGAGTAAGAAGTTCTAACACTGTGCTTTAACTATGCTTGTAACTTTCTAGTTAATAAGTTCCTGAAAATCCTCTTACTGCTTTAGTGATCAGCAGGAGTGTGGATTGACTCCTTTAGCAGCAGGTATCAAACACAGGCTTTTCGTCTTTTGCATATACCAGTATTTTAATGCAATGCCACATCAATTAGCACTGAGGTATCTTAACTCCTCCTAAATGCTTATGCATTATTAATGGCAATTCTCCCATATATAAGCATTTTTGGACATGTCTAGATTTTCAAACGCATCCAAAAAGACAAATCAATCCATTGTTTGATCTATACCTATGGTAAAATAAATCTATGTTGATCTATACCTATGGTAAAACAATAGCAAAATCCATGATAACGTAGATTGACCTTTACTGTTAAGGTTCTCAATTTCCTATTTTTGAGTTCTAAAAATATGAAAGCACTTCTGCTGGACTCTGTGGACTGTCTCATCACTTAGAAAAGAGATAACAGATAATCCCCAGCTCTCCTATGAAGCTTTTTCTGTCAGAAGAATAAATTATTGTGTCTGCACATGTATTGTGTATATTTTGGGATGTGGGTGTTTATTTCTTTGTAGCTATTTACATTATAAATAATAACATTTTGTTTGGACAGCACTTTTGGTTACATGAAGGATAAAAATTTTCTGGTGACGTGGAAATACTAAGGTATTTCTTAACTAATGAAACGACACTATTGTTTTATTCAGTACCATCAATTTTACAGTATGAGTGAATCAGTGAAGCAAGTTAATCATGGAGCCATGTCCTGAAAATTAAATTCTTGAATCTTTCAAGTTTACACTAAAGTTACCTTTTTTCACTTTGCAGCAGTGTTATCTTGTTATTTAAAATTTCTAACATGATAGTAAGTAAGGTGGAGTTTTGTTCTAAAGTTAGCGTTTGAGAGATTTACAGACCTTGGTTTTAGCAGCAACCAGTACATTTAATCTGATCATCTGATGCCTAATGTATGGTGTGCTGCTAATTAGAACATTTGGTCTCTCATTCTGATTCACGTTCTAATCGACGTTTTACGGTTCAAATGAAAGTTCTCTGTGTCTTTCTGGGATTGCTTAGCTTCATAGAGCAATCTTCTGTACAAGGAGAGAACATAAGAGTTGAAGTTTATCACTTGAGTAATCTGTTCAAATACCTCTTGGGCTTGTTTTCAAAAGGTATGGAGTCTTTTTAAATGATTTTGTGAGTGATTACTAGGTTCAGAACCTTCATTAGTACCTCCAGGTTCCTCACGGTGATCTGATCTAAGTTGATTATGCTCAAAGCTAGGCAGGTGTATGCCAGGAAGACCTTTAAAAAGAGCATCTGAATCATTTGGAAGATGACTGGCACTTCAGTAGTGGTTGTTCATCCTTTACATGTGTACACTTGAAAATGTTGTCACTACTGGTGTGATCTGTTCGGAATAGAAATCAGAGTATCTTTGAGTTCTGTAATAATTAATATAACTACCTAGCCCAGTTGCATGTATGCGATTATGCATAAGACTTTGCATATAAAAAACACAGAAATCATTCTGCCTTATATTGGTGGTGGTGTTATAACTTTGTACTGTTAACAGAAGTACTTCTGGTTTAATTTTTCTAGTTCCTCCCTTTTCTTATGTGGAAAACTGGTTCAAGTTGTTTACTGGAAAGAATCTGACAAGTTGCTTGTAATTGGCCTTCCTGAAGAAAAGTGAGTTTCAAACAAAATGCTTTGTTTTCCTTTTAATTTTATTTTGTTTCCTATTATGCGTCCTCAGATTGCACCCTTCTATCAAAAAAGGAAGGAAGGGAGGGCTTAAAGTGTACTCTTTACTATAACTAGTTTCTGTACCTGTGATTCCACTTTTTTGATTGACATTGTTCGCATCTTTTATATATCCATTGTTGCAGTTTCTTTTTCATTTTCTCTAAAGGGAATAAGATCTTGTTAGATCTCAAATACATGTAGTCGAGAAACCAGTAGTTTTCAGTGTTTGGTAAAGTCAAGTCCTGATTAGAGAGTACTGAATAACAGCAGTAATGTTACATATTCATGTGTTCTAGGAGGACTTCCCCTTTCAGCTTTACCACTGTGTCATCATGGGCAAGTCACTCAAAGGAAATACCTCATACAGGCCAATGAAGAAATTTTTTTTTGTTTGCGATATAACATGAGTTAAGAATACAGCTCTTCAGAAGATGCCTATGCTTATTCATAGTAAAGATGCTAAGGTGTGTGTTTGAATTTTATCTTTTAGTGTGCCACTTTCTCAGCTGAGGAACATGATTGAAGATGTTGTCAGGACCTTGAAATTTATGTACAGTTCTTTA
Organism: Aramus guarauna; assembly: GCA_013400195.1. NCBI lineage: Eukaryota > Metazoa > Chordata > Aves > Gruiformes > Aramidae > Aramus > Aramus guarauna. Next base: position 81,233 of record VXBL01004781.1, on the reverse strand, counting down.
GACAGGTCAGTTCTTCCAAAAGTATTTTCTTTTCAGTCACTAATATTTCCACTGATGCTCACTGGAAAAGACAGCTAGTACCATTTATTTTTAATGTTTATGTGGAGTTTCTTTGCATGTTCTTTTACATTTGCACAATAAAACTGGATTCTGTTCTTCTCGCCTTTTTGTTTCAGTCTTCACATTAGTAAGACTCTTTTTAAACAGTCTTTGTTACTTGAGAGAGATTACGTGAAAAACTTAACCTAATCAAGGAAAAACTAAGTCATTGTGGATGTCAACAGCACTCTGCAAATGTTATCCTTTGTGTTAAAGCACCGTCTGTAAAACATACATATGAATCAGTGTTATATTTTCAATAAAGTAAACACTCCAGACTTCACAACTTTATTTGGCAGAGTGACTGTCTTTCTACACATTTGGAAATAACCCAGAAAATTTTCAGTCTGACTGTAATGTAAATAAAATTACCAAGGTAGGCTACTCATATGCTGGCATTCAATTCAAGGTTAAAGTGTATATGCCCTAGAGAAAAGCCTAATATTTGTATTCCTTTTTTTTGTGTTGAACAGCATAGAAGTTTCTAGAAAGAACAATTCTCATGTAATGTCAGGCCTTATCTTTTTCTTATGACCTTTTTTTATGTCACTTCATGACAAGGAGCAACTTCTAATACCTGCAACTATTTAAATGCATCTCAGAAAAAGTTTAGCTTTCAATGTGAGGTATGAAGTACTTGGTTTTGATAGAAGTATAGGAGACCATTTGGAACAGTAGAAATTTTTTTTGCATCTTCTGAAGAAACTAACAAGATCTGTTATACACCAATAATAGTTAAATTACTAAAAGAAAGGAAGAAAAAACCCACCACCTTAATTTTCAAAAGGATGAAGTTGATCATTATCTCATCTTAAGTTGATGTAAGATATACTGCTTTCAGCAAGGCAGTTTTTTTCTTTGCAGGTACTGCCTAGATATTAGCCTAGTGGGTTTTTCAGTAAAAAAAAAAAAAATCCAAATGTAGTATCATGCTGTAAAAAGACTTCTATAGCACAGAGGGTTATATAAACAAGCTACAAGTTTCTCGATGTTATTTTAACTTGGAGTTCATGTTTGTTCAGTGCTTTTTGCCAGGTGGAAAACGTTTCTCGCCTGGATCATTTTTTCAACCTGTTCTTCCAGCGTGCGCTTCAGCCTGCAAGACTCAAGTCAAACGCCAGTCCCAGTGCTCAACACTACGATACCTGCAGTGCATTATTCTTAGACAATCTCCCGGGCTTGCGCTGGCTGACGTTGCCTCAGGAAATCAAGGTAAAGTCATTTTCCGATCTTTCTAGAAAAACTTGTGTACCAGAGGCCAGAAAATTGATGCAGTTATCTTCTGATGTTATTGTTTAATTTATGGAAGTGCTTTGGCCATCTGAGACCCCCCCCACTTTCCTGCAGGATCCTTTATTTAATGTTTGGAACTACGCAATCATTCCCACAGGAAACAGATTTCTATTATGAGTGTAGTGTGGTGACTTCAGAGTTATCTAGGAAGAGAACATCATGGTACAGGAATTAAACTTTATTTAAAATAAATATATATATACACACACATCTCTGACAACTAGCATATGCAGTATGGAAAGCAGCCACTGGTATGTAGCTTTATGTGTGATTTTGACTATTTAAGTATTTTTCCAGGTAGAAAATATTACTCCAAAAGCCCATGCATAACTTGTAATTTAGGAGAGTTATAAATGGCTGTTGCAGAATCAAAATAAATATCCATACAGCATTTGTTTGACAGCATACAAGTATAGCTTTTCTGCACCATTTCACTGTGTCTGGTTACCTTCCAACTAGAAATTGAGTTGTGCTTTAAGCAGTAGTAAGACAAAAACTAGATCACAGTAAATAGCATTATAGCTTTCAGTCTTAAACCTCACTTTCATGACTGTAAGAAGTTAAAATAGAGATTATTAGGATAATTATTAGTAAAGTAATATTTTTAAAGAAAAATAATAGATTTTATATACATGTGATGCATAATCCCTGTCAAGTCTTCTCTGAAGTGGTTTTTCATATACACCATAGAATTGATGGTTTTAGACCAAAATATGCAGAGGTGATATTTCTCCAACTTTAAAGAATTGTAACAATCTTCGTACAAGAGAAAACAATCCCAAGATTTCAGCAGTGGAATTCTAAGACCAAGATATATTTCATTTACTGAGAAATGATTTGGAATTAAACATTCATTTGAATTACACTAAATGCAAATTGAATTCAGTCTGAATTATGCAAAACGAAGTCTGCAACAGCACTTGCAACTAGAAGAACTGTGTCTTACTGGGTGGCAGGTTCTAGAACGCAGTTCCAGCATAGTTTGGCTCTGCATAGATAAGCAAGTCCTAGCCATGTTGTCCAGTAGTTGGCAGACAAGCTTCTAATACCTTTTATCAATGTAGTAAGTTCTGCGAAGTGAACAAGGTACAATCCTCAGAGAATGTGGGGGAAAATGCATATGAAATTACATGTAGGACAAAAGCTGGTAATTGTCTTATGTACAGAAAGCTCCTCTGAAATGTTTCTTCTCATGTTTTTTTTTTTCCTGTTGTGAATCCAGATCATCTTTCAATCTTTTTTTTTTTTTTTTTTTTTTTTTTTTTTTTTTCTCTTTTGTTTTTTTTTTTTTTTTTTTTAAGCCCCTGTGGACATTTTTTTGCTAATTATGGTGTAAAATACGTTCTTTAATAACACAACTGTGTTTGCATTTGTTTAGAAACAAACCAGAAGACTTTCCCTTACTCCTTCAAAAGGCTTGTAGCTTCCCATTTTTTTCTCTGCTTTCATGTTACAGTTTGTTATAAAGTGATTTAGCATCCCTGCCTAAGGGTTATGTGCTCCATGTAAAGCATTGCTAGAATGCGTTTCGATCTGACAGTAGGTTCAGTTGTAGATTAACTGCGTCTCACTAGGAGCAGTTTGCTGCTTTATTTTCAATTATACTGGAAATACAGAAATCAATGTGTACTTTAAAGACATGGTGATCATGAAATGATTGCTTTGAAGTTTCTTATCAGAAAGACCTTCTGGGACTTTTGTGTGGCACAAAGTAGATGAAAGTTCTTCCTGGATGATACGGTATCTCCCTGAAGATGATATAAGTACCCTGCCTCTTTACTGGATTTTTTTTTTTCCCCCTTCCAATTTCTGTAATTTCATCAGTATTAATAGTTGTCATTCTCTTGTAGGTTTTATTAATGTTTCTTATTTTAATGCTATAGAGATTTTTTTTTCCTATTTAGCTTTTTAGCCTCGTAGCAAAATAAGGTTAAAAATGAGACAAAATGAGGCTTCTTCACTTTATTAAATTTCTAACGACTTGGGGCAGCATCCATCTCACCATCTTTTAGAGCTATGATATAAATGCCTGCAGTTGAGGTGCTAATCCTGGACTCTTCCTATTATTTAATGGGGAAAATCTGGTACTTCGATAGTAACTCAACTGCTTGACTTCAGCTGTCTACTTTATTATTAAATGAATTGTGCCTCAGGACTCCTGTGACTTCATCTGCATTAACTATGAAGAGACCCTGAAGTGAAAGGACTAGCTCAAATAGAGACTATCTACATTGTAGGTATTTAATGAAATGCAGTCATGTCATAACTCCAGAGCTAAATCTACTATCCAGGTGAAAAATGCAGGGGTGTGCACATAGTCCCGTAACACGCCCATCCACTCACATGCAAAATCCATGCAATAAAAGGGAATAGAATGTTTATGCAAGACGTAGTTGTAGAATATGGTCAGTCAGCAAGCTAGTATATATTTGAAATACAACTTAGTCCACTTCTAACTGTTGTCACACATTTTTTCTTCCATGTTCTGTTTTTTTTCTCTCAAGTTTCTGTAGAGAGACTCTATTATGCTTTGGTGTCTAGTTTAGCTTGCAGGTTGTTTCCTTCTTGTAAAATTGGTGGGTTTAACGGAATTTAGAAAACAACAGAGTTTATATTTATGATTCAGACATTGCTTTCCAAAATTGTCTGAGATCATCCACATCTTCCAGAAAAATGTTGTTGCAGAAGATTCCAGTTAAGTTTTGGTGAAGATCTTTATATTCTGTAAGAAATATAAACCTAAGAGTGTCAGTTCTTTGTTCGGCAGAAAGCCATTTAAATTTTAAATGGGGAGAAGCTGAGAGACTGGTTAGTTGTCGACTGCCAACGGCCTCGCTGACATTTCGCTGTTTGAAAAACTGGCTGTATTTCAATTAGAGGCAGGCTGTTAATACAGCCAAAGAAGTTTGTACTGATGGGGTTTAGGTTGTTTTCATTAAGTAGCACATTTATATCATGAATTTCAGTGTCTAGTACCATGTTCTTTAAGGGGAAGTGTTTTTAGTAAAACTTATATTAACCAACAGCTCTTGTATTTAGAGAAATAAACGAGCTTAAAGTGGCTTCAGTACAACAAAGTTAATGTGTGAGAAAGTTTTGGCAATTTCCATAGAAACAAAAACTAAATCCATTGTGAAAAAGATTTTTCTAATAACTCAGTTGGATACAATAGCTTGCCAGATTTGAATTGTCTCTAGCCCTGATATTTTAAAGCACATTGAAAGTAAGAGTGACATCTCCTTTATACCGAACAGTGGGTTCAGCAGGCACACAAGCAGAGAAATTTTAGTTTCAAACAAGAGGGATATACACAGCAATTAAGAAGGAATTTTCTTTAATCCGACAAATTTAGATGTTCTTGATATTACTACCGAAAAGTATGTGCAAATTTTTATCCATTCACTTTGTACTTGTGTATCCTAATCTTCTGAGACAAGCAAGATAGAGCGCACTATGCTATTATTGTAAGTTAATGTGTTGGAAATCTCTATTAAAACGTGCTGTTTAAATATTTCAGATGGAAATTGACACAGCACTGAGTGATCTGGAAGCAGCTGACTTTGCAGAGCTGGTAAACATTTTATTTTTGTTGTTAGCATTGCACAGTATCTCTTTGCATTGGTGTCACGTTCAGTAGTTTAAAAAAAGCACTAATTCCAAACCCATCCACTTTTTTAAATCCAGTGGGAGTCAAAGCAAAGCTATACTGTATTATGCTTGTTTTAAGATAGCTCCATTTTACTCATTCTTTTTTATCATGAATTTCTGTCCATGGTTAACATTATGACCATATTTTATAATCCTATTCCTGTAAGATTAGTCAGTGAAAACCCATGATTTACTATCATTTAAATCTATGGGATGCCTACAAAGACCCTGTAATTTCAACACAGCTGATTGTTGTTACATTTCTCTTTTTGTATAGATAACTGTCTCCTCCCCAAGCAATTGTGAAAAACCTGAAAACCTCTGTGGAGCACTGAGAACATAATTTTCCAGTTTACAGAAAGCAATTACAAATCATGCATATTTTTAATACTGTTAAATGAGAAAATAGTAATTTACTTAAGTATCACTTGCTGTGCATGCTCTTTACTGTCCTGTATAGAACAGTGAGGTATAAACATTGAAATTTCAGTTTTACTTTCTAATGAAAGAGCTTTCTTAAACTCATGTTCCAGACCAGTTATTTTAAAGTTGTATTCTTTATAGGTATATTATAATTGAGCATAAAGATAACTTGTTCAATCACATATTTAGCATAACAATTTGGGACATACATATTCTTAATTACAAAAGATACTTAACAGTTCTTAAAACCTAAAATACAAGGTAGGCAGATATATAGTCCATCTTGCAAAAGAATAATAAAAAAATCATTGGACTAAACTTGGTTGATTATTTACAGAAAGCAATGTTTAGAAGTTGTAGTTTATCACACAGAAATTGATTGCACCCACTTAACTTAAAATACACTATATCTACCTAACTATAGTGTCACTAATCTGAGAGCACTGGGCATCTAGATTAAAAGATTAATGGATGGGTGTATTTTGGGTAAAATGCCAAATACTGGAAAAAATATGCTTTGACTTGGTAGTTTTACTCTAGGAGGGCCTATGGTGTCAATAGTTATGCTTCAGCTACTTTCCTGTTAAGAGCTCTCAGAATTAGCATATCCTAACAAAAATAGTTTATGGACAGATCAGAACTAAGCAAGAAATCTGTTATTTTGAGCTGAAAATTGTAGTGACACAAAAATCAATAATAGAAGCTAAAAACTTGTTATTTCACTTAGCTGTTCAATATTAAGTGCCGTACTGATGATAATAAGTGGTCAAAAATGAAAGTATTTAATAAGATATTGATTACAACTGACTGGAATTAGCTGACTTGCATTTGGTAAATGAAATAAAAATTGTGAATTAAAAATTATACCATGCTTTTTTCCCCACAGTCTGAAGATTATTATGACATGAGAAGATTATATATGATTATGGGCTCTTGTCTCTTCTACAAGGTAGTATTAGTGATTAAGGTCTAAAGTTTAGGAAAATGCATCTGGAAATCTAACCCCGTCACAGAGTAACTCTTTTCAGAACCTCACAAATAGAAAAAAAAAATGTATGATTGCTTTGAACATCTATTTCTAGTAACAGACCTAAACCTCAAACGCCGTAACAGAAAACTTATGTCAGGAAGTGATATGTACTGCATGATCAGAAAGAACAAAATACTTGTTTGAAACTGTTCTATGGGAGTTTTGTGGTGTATGATCCAAGGATTGGAGAGAGACAGTAATAAGGAAGTAGTAAGAGTCAATTCAAGTGAGACTGTACGATACTCTAATAGGAATTTTTTTGTTCATTGCTGGTTTTTAATAAAGGTAATAGGTGATCTATCTTTAATCTGTCTGTGATGTAAAGACTTGAGAAATTGGATTGACAGCTTTTTTCACTGTGGCCTCATTTGTAAATTTATCTATCCTTATTAAATGGAGACAGCGTATTCAACAGCATGAAGAGGAAAATAATAGCCTTTGCTTTAAGAAAACTTAAAATTTAAGGATTTTATCATGCAGTTATGCTGGTAGTATTATGAGACTAAACCATTAGCACAAATGGAACTGCACAGTATCTACCATGACAGTGCTTTAACTGTAATGCCCTTAAGTGCTAGGAAGACTGTTGTACTGTTTATCTCCTTTGGAAATTTTATTAATTCCAGCGAAAGCTCAGTATTTGTGGAGAGACAATTAAAGCACCTTAACTCCCGTTTTGCAAGCTGTTAAAGCCATGCATTTCCCAGCTCGCCCTTGATAACTTGCATATATGCTGATGTTTTATTTGGTTATATTTCAGTATTTTGATTCCTCAGATGTGGGGCAAAAGCTCAGTGTTTATCTGTTGTATAACTGTATACCAAAAAGACAGTCTCTGGCCACAAAGCTTACAATCTCAATGCATGTGGACCATGGATATCTTAAAAGTAGTCTTAAGTGATAAGTGGTGGTGTTGTATTTCTTACTGAATACGCTTCCTTTTCTGTGTTTGTTTAAGGGTTACTTGATTGGTAATCACTTGCCAAAGGAAGATCTTATTGATATAGGTTTATATTGTCGGCACTACTGTCTGTTACCCTTGGCAGCAGAACAAAAGATTGGTCAGTTAGTGATATGGCGGGAAGTATTTCCACATCATCATATCCAGCCATGTGAAGATTCAAGTTTTATGGGATACAGGGAACCTGAAGCAAGATACTTTTTACTTATAGTTGGCTTGGTAAGTTAACATTTGTACCATGCCTGTTCTCTGATGCTCTGTTTTGCTGTTGTGTGTTGTCCATTGTTCAGTAAGATCAACGCTTTCCCTCCATTTTCTTTAGTAATTTTACAAAAATATTTGTATTATAGCTGTTTCTTAGGATAGAATTTCTCAGAGTAGCATTTTTTATATGTTTGTAAAGCTTGCAAGTGTAAGGATAAAGTCTCGTTATTTTTATGCCTTTTCACTTTGGTTGAAAATGTTTTTACTTTCATGATCTTGTATTTTCAGACAACTTATTTCAGAAATGTGTTTGCGTTTTTTTAAATGTGGATTTTTTTTAAAGCAAACAACTAACAAGTTTGTAAGTGATAGTTTTTACGTTTGCATGATTAACTTAAGCAACATAACAAAGATCTCCTTGGACATGATTAGATTAGCAAAAAATAACTAACTCTTCTGGAGATGAGGAAGGAGTGTTGGGTATAGTGCTGTATTTTGCCCAAGTATCAGATGAGATACAACTATAATACAGCACATACTGTATGTTAAACCAGAGGCTAATGTTGCTACTTGTGTGTTTACAGAGACACTTTATGCTGTGTGTCCTGCTAGAGGCAGGAGGCTGTGCATCAAAAGCTATTGGGAATCCAGGACCAGACTGTATATATGTAGATCAGGTCAAAGCCACAATACTTCAACTGGAAGGAATAGATGCCAGTATAGAGGAAAGGCTAGACTCTCCTTCCAATCCACCTTTATCTTGCGCTGACTGGTTCCTTCCCGCAACACGTGAGAAAGTGGAGAGCTCAACCACCTCACCCGCCCTAAGTAAGCTACAAAATACTTCCAAATCAGTAACCACTCCAGCAAGCAAAAGGAGCCTGTTTGGTGACTCTTCCTTAATGACACGTAAGCCGAGCCCTACGCGAAACAGTGGAGGACCAGACCACGGTGACGAAGGTCCTGCAGAAGATGAAAGCAGTAATCCACAATCTGTAGTGGATCAGGTCTGAGAACAAACAGAAATAATTGATCAAGTTCTGGTGGGTTTGGGGAGGTGGCAGTTTTTAAAAAACTCTAACTAAAGTAACTTTTTTTTAAAAAATATACGATAAAAAAACTAAATCTAAGAGCCCCTGCATTCAGTAGAAAATACTTCTGTTGCCTTGGGAAGCTTTGGGTGAGCCTCACAGCTGACACTTTTTTATTTTATCATTGCTTCTAAATATTTGTGTTTTCACATGAATAAAATGGGCACAGCTGCCTGGGAATCAGCAAAAATAATTGGAGAATATCCCCAAAATAATAATGGTGTAAACATAAGTTATCAGAACAAATTGCTGTACAACTGCTTCTAATTAATTTCAGTCTAAGATAGGCTATAATATACATTTATATAAGTTGATGCAACTGTTTGGGCCTTTTAAAAAATGCTGTTATTTCCTTTCAAGTAGGTGATTTATTGGTTTGATTCTGTTGTTAGCTGTGTTGTTCTCTGTTAGTTCATCTATCTGTTTTTCAGGTCACTAGAAAAAAACATATCCTACCAAATCCATTTCATTTCGGAAACCTCAAAAAGAACTTTTCAGAGAAAGAGACAGAATTTGTTAACACTATCAAGTAAGAAATTTTTTTTTATTCAGCATTTCATTTTTAATGCCACACTTGGATAATTTTTTGAATATGCACAGATCACAGAAGTTCCTGCATAATTTTATTCTAACCAAAACTTTGCTATGCAAGTATACTCAGAAGTAAAGCTCTTAAATAGAGAGCTTAATTAGAAAAGATGTCTGATTCTCAAGAATGTGTCAGTAGGATATATGTGCACGTCCCACATATCTGTGACCTGGGAAGTTCAAGTAAGAATTTCCTTGGTGTAGAAATAGAAGACTTTTGAATGTCTGTATCCATTTTTGTACTCTATTGTAGTTACCAGAAAAACAATTTAGTCTTAAGAAACAAAAGTATATGTTTAACTGACATTTGTTTCAAAGTTATTTGAATAGTAAATGAATTCTCCTATTTTTTGAAGGTTGACATCTGGTCCTGAGAATACCCTCTTCCACTATCTATTTTTGGAAACAATGCAAGGAATCTTTATAACTCCAACTCACAAAGAAGTAGCACAGCTCGGTGGCTCCATCCACCCTCAGTTAATTGAGAATTTCTATCGTTGCTGTCTTTCAATTCGTTCCATTTTTCAGCAGTCCATGAGGAAAGAAGTATGGAAGCTTTGTTTTCTCTTTTTTCTATTTTTGTTCTCAACTCAGTATTTCAAAATTGTTTTCACTTCATTATGTAAATAGTTCACCAGCAGGTGTATTTGCACATGTGTCATTGTTTTTAAAGCTCCTGATATTTTTACTGTTATGGGCAGGTTCTTTTTCCAACCATCCAATCAAGTATGCTTGCAATTATGGCTCTCTTTTCCCCAAAAAAATGCCCTCAAAATAAATACTTCCTGTCTCCAGTATAGTATTTTCTTATTCTGTTTCGTATTAGGACACTTGTTTGTAACTTACCAAAAGTCTCAGGCCCTGGGTTCAAGAACTGTAAGTAGCAAAAAAGAGGGGTTTAGCTGTTTGAATGTTGGGAGGGGATTTCGGATTGGCAGCAAAAGGAAATTTAGGCCACCTTTTCACAGAAGATGTTTCATATGAGCAGTGACAGCCTGGACTTCCCTCACTGTGCTGTCATTGTGTCTGAACAACCTCTCACGGTGAGAGGCTCGTTCATCTGTAGTGCCTTTGCTCTCTATGCTACCCAAGATGCTTGTGCATTTGCCATCCGCAAATGTCTCTAATCATTTGTTCGCATGGGTATCGGTCTAAAAGAAGACTGGTTATAGCGATTGATTCCTTTTAATTATGCTGCCAGATCTCTTGGACTTTACATTAGGTGGGATGCCAGAATAGGTAAGGCTTTTTCCCATTACAAAGATACCAATTCAAGCCTTGCTCTAGACTTGGCCTGAAGCCTGATCCCAGCTGCCACAGCTTTATGTAGGTACTTGGTATTTAGATTAGACTTTAAAATGGACAGATCTGACGTCAGCAACTGTACTACCTACAAATTTTCTGTTTACTCCAAATGATGCATCTGGAGTATGATGGTGGTAGTAGTAATGCAGAAATCTAAACAACAGGTATAGGAATCAATTTATGAGATACTCTGCTCAGATCAGACATTTTGTGATCAATGCACACTATATTTTGCTGAAAGTCTGGTTTGTTAATTGCCTAGTTGATCTTTATTGACATGAATCAAATTAGGTTAACATTTCATCTCTGTTAATTTTGTGACCTGTTTAGTCCTCTTGGAAAAGAGAAGTAATTAACTATAAACTAAGTGGAATACTGTCTATCAGTGGCATTTTTTAGATGTGACAATCCAAGTGACTTAAATGAGAAATGGGAAATAACAGTACAAATTGAATGAACACAGTTTGCAGACAGCAGAGTAATTTTTTAAATGTTTTCTTGAAGTTACCGAAGAAGTCACTTCTAGTTAGACTGATATGCCTTGTAAATTAATCTAGGAGTTGTTAAGGGTTAGAAAAACAGGTTAATCTGGTGGGTTGTTCTGTCAATTCCATATGACACGGGGGTTTGGCTGAGTAGGACTTTGGCAATGAGTCATGTGTTGTGGGCACTTCTGAGAGATGTAGAAACCCAAAAGCAAGGAGAGAGAATACGCAAATGTTTCTTATCACCAAATTGCTTTTGGTTACAACTGTTAAATAGACAGTTTATAGTTCAAACAAAAAAACCCACAAACCCTGAATAAAGAAACCATTGAACCATTAGGTGTAGGTCATAAAAAGTAAAAAAACCTCACGGTTGGAAGTCAAAACTTCTGCTTTGTCCACAGCTACCTCAGCAGGTGCTTTTCTGGCTTCTTCAGATGTGAGTACAGTAGGCAGCAGCTGGGTTCATTCTGCTCTGAAAATCAGAAATAATTGATGAACATGTGCTGCAGAACAAAGTTTCTCTTTTAGAGAAATTTGAGGTTGTTTTTGCATGTTAGCTCCAACAATTACTGGTGAAATTGGCAGGTTGCATTATGGCATGAGGAAAATGTAAAACAATGAATAGAAGTTCTGCTTGTTCATAGTGCACTACAAAACAGTCAAATATAGAAATGTATTATTATACTACTTAGTCTTTGACATCAGCTAAATATTTTATAATTTAGGATTCAGAGAACTGCACCAATAATGCAAAATTATTGTAAACTGATCAATAATTAATTTTGCCTCACATTGAGAACTGAAATTTAACACAGTTTAACTTCTAAATGTGTACAGAAGTTTTGAGTAAATTTTAAATTGAGCAAAAACAAGCTCTGTAGTCTTAAACCCTAAAGTATATGTCACTATATGTAATAAGCAGCCCTGGCTTCATTTTCTTCTTCATCATCTTAGTATTTTCTTACTCTTAAATAAAATCAGAAGGACAGAAGTTTTAATGCATATGAAAATACAAACCCTCATAGTTCTATCAAATATCCCCTCTTAATACATACTTTTTCTTGAGTATTTTCAGTATGAATAGCATAGCGTAAGATGTGCTAAAATATAAAAAAATGTCGGCTTGGAAATTGCATGATAGAGACCCTGTATTTTTGGCAGGGAAGATTATTAGACTGAATACTAATATATTCCTTAAATCTCTTTTAGTAGCAGTATTAGCAAGAACAGGGTTTGAAACAATTTTATGTGCGAAGGAAAGATACAGGAAGAGTTGTCTATTGTGAAATTTCTTCCACTCTATGAACTAGTAGTAATTTAGAATAAGCTTTATGAATTTAATCGAAAGAAAGTTTAGGGAAATTTAAGACACTTTCTCAGGCAAATATTAGCCATTTTGTTTCTCAAATGCTAAGGTGCATTTCACTTTTTCTTCTACCATTTTGGAGAAATTAAGATAATTGTGATGTTTTGACCATCTTTTCTCTTCAAGATCTTTACCCCCCACATCTTCACAATATTGTAGGCAGATTGAAAGATGTGGTTTCTGGTTCTGCATATGGCAGACAGAAGTTCCTTGAGATTTTTTTTTTTCCCCCCCAAAGAAAACCTTTTCTTTAACCTTTGAAGCAACTGGCTGGAACAGGAGTTTCATTGGCAGATCCAGAGATGCCCTGGCTTAGCAACTCTCTTAAGACAGACTTTGTTTCAAAGGGATTTCTGCTCCTGCTTCCATAATCTCATCTCATTTCTCATGCTTCAAAAGAAAAAAAAAATTTAAAGCTTGGGTTTTTTGCATTATTACATAGCCATTTACAAAAGAGCAATAAATCTCCTTTGACATCAGTGGGAGAAGAGTTAAACTAGTGACAAACCGTTTCACAATTCCTCCTGTGTTTATCTCCATGTCCATTCTGGTCTTTTTCCCATCACGTTTCTGGTGAAAGATACCATGGCTTTATGGGACTCACAGGACTGCTGAGTACCAAGACAGAGCTGAGAGAGAAAAGTAGATGCGGTTTGGTCCTCACTATATAAGTACCAGGAGTTCAGTTAGAAACAACTGGAACTTTTGTAAGGTTTATTCAAAAGCTCTGTACAAAACATAGCCCTTAAAAACTCAATGAAACACAAAAATGTCTTTCTTCTCTATACATCTTGTGCACTTATACTGAGTAACGCAAGAAAACGCTTGGAGCAAAGTACCTCAACTCTTTATTTACAAAAAGAAATTCCTGCCTGGCCAAGTTTATTCAATAGACTTTTGCTATCACAGTTCTTAATTAGGGAGGCACACAGAGAAAGAAAGATGAGAGCTTTAGCTGTTGTAACACACTTCTTTAAAGAAGCTGTATATTCTCAGACGTCTTATTAGAGAAATAGTGTTCAGTTAGAAGGAAAAAAAATAAATCATAAAAGGGAGCATGTGTCTACCTCCATGGGGTATAACAATGGAAAAGAATTGTGAGGAGAAAAGAATTGTGTAAGCAAGTTAGTTGTATCTAAGTCTGGTTTGGTTTTTTTTGACAGCAATCACAGATTCCTGAATAAATCCCATAGTTGTATTTGTAAGAAATTTATGTAAAAAAAATTAAAAAATATTAAAAAATATTCTGTATTAACATCTAACAATTTTTTTATACAGAAAAAGAAAAAAGCAGGCAGTGGGATTTCAGACTTTGAGGCAGATGAGGACCTAGATCTGGTAAGAGAACATGGAGTTTTGTTTGAGTGCTCTCCTGATAACTGGACTGATCCGAAGAAACCACCACCAACAATGAATTACTGGGTTGTGGGGTGAGTTTAAAGACTAGTTAATGTATTTCTTCTGAAGTTTTCTGTTTTGAATATGCAGCTGTACTCTTTAAGAATATATTTAACTGTAGCATCACAGAAATACTTGACCTGACAGACTGAGGGAGCTTTGATTTGGGATCTGGGAAGCTGCATTGTTGTGATGTTCCACCTGCTGTAAAACATGGTGCGTTGACTCAGGTGAGCACCATTCCAGCATGTTAACACCACAAACCTGGCACCTTTTGCAGCGCTGCACAGACATGCTAAAGTGCTGTAATCGTACTCTTAATACCGTGCATTTTATCCTTCTGACCACTCCATTCCCTGCTTTGCAAGTGAAGCCCCCCTCTCTTGCCTCCATGCATAATGCTGATTCAGTGATACAAAGAAGAAAGGTGAACCAATTGCTGCTGGTTGGTTTTTTTTCCACTGGAAAGATCAAATCAACCTACCAGCCTATTTGAGATTTTGGAAAGGGAGTTTTATTTCCTCAGTTTGCTTTCAGAGTTCTACCATTGTCATTGCAAATAGATTGTGATTTCTGTTGTTATTTAAACTTAATTTTAAGTTATTTTCTTAATGATGCGTAGTTATTGCTACATAGCTAAGCCTAATTTGCATGACAGAACAGTATACTGCCCTAGGCATTAAATATTAAAATTAATAAATTTTTTTGAAGTAATTAAAATTAGGTGTAATGAGAAAGCAGTATGTGTAATTTCTTCACAATTCAGAACGTATCAGATCTTGTAATTGTTTTAAGTCTAGGCCAGTAATCCCTATTCTGTAGCCACTATCTCTCATGTTATTCTTTCCTTCATCTACTATACTTTGTGCTGTCTACATTTTAGCTGCAGTAAGCAGACAGTCATATTAGCACTAGTCAGCAGGATGTTTCCTCCTTTTCTACATTCGTCTTCTGTATTTGGAATGCCTACTAGATAAATAGAAAGAAAAATGCAAATGATCAGTTAAATGGAAGCTGTGCTTTCCCCATATTAAAAAAAATAATAAATGAGTATAGGCAAGGGGTGAAAGGAAGATAAATGATTATGCTTGATTAATTCATTAAGTGATAATTTTCAACTAGTTCAACTATTGTGCAAATAGGATAGTCAGAAAACAGCAAAATAGATTTCTGAATATAGCAGAAGAACTTTTTTCTGATACAATGACAGGAAATGTTATCCACAGGTAATTGTAATGGCCAGGAATAATAATGCAGAAACTCTCAAACAGCTTTTGTTCAACTTGTTTGCCTTTTAAGTCAGATGTTTAAAGAGAAAAAAAGAAAACCAATTGTTTTCCACCATGAATGTACATCACTGCAGTATGTGTGCTATCCCTGGGGTTGGAAAAGTTAAAATCTTTAAATTAAACATTTAAAAATGTTTATGCTGAGGTTAATATCTTTTTAAAATTAATTTTTCAGTCTCTGCATTATCAATGTGTTATATCAGGGCAGTCCCTTAGTATTTGCAGAGCTATATGCTATGCTACAACGCTACACGCAGTTATGTTCAAGTATTCAGAGCAGCCCTGAGGAGGATAACTTGGGGGCATTGGTTGATNTAGACCCTATAGCAGCCTTCCAGCACCTAAAGGGGGCTACAAGAAAGCTGGAGAGGGACTGTTTACAAGGGCATGGAGTCATAGGACAAGGGGGAATGGCCTTAAGCTGAAGGAGGGGAGATTTAGATTAGAGATCTAGAAGCTCTTCCCTGTGAGGGTGGTGAGGCACTGGGACAGGTTGCCCAGAGAGGTTGTGGATGCCCCATCCCTGGCAGTGTCCAAGGCCAGGTTGGATGGGGCTTTGGGCAACCTGGGCTAGTGGAGGGTGTCCCTGCCCGTGGCAGGGGGGTGGAACGAGATGGGCTTTGAGGTCCCTTCCAGCCCAAACCATTCTGTGATTCTATGATTAATAGCTTTGCTACTTAAGGTCTTTCCCTAAAAGAACTTACTAGATTGATGTGTGGGAATGTACCTACACAGATGTATTAAGTTTAAAAAATTAGTAAGTATGTGAATACTGGAGCTTGCTCCCAAGTACCTTGATTCCAGCTTGTAGCCTGGAAACTTGGATGACTGCAAACACACCAGTACCACACAAATAGATCCTGAAAACCTGAAGAATATTTTCCATACACAGCCTTGAGAAAACTGAGCAGAGAATAACCTGATTTAAAAATCTAATGTATTGAAAGAAGTAAGATAACACAGGAGAGCCACTGAAATTTGCTAGCTGTCTTACACAGCAGTTGTTTTTAACCTCTTACTGAAACCTCAAAGTACAACCAGAATATATCAAACATTTGAGGAGAAAAACACCTTTGATAACATTCTTTTTTTTTTTTTTTTTTCTCCCCAGGAGACTCATTCTAGATCCAAAACCTCAGGAGTGTTATGTCTGTTTTCATGACTCAGTCACAGAAGCTGCTGTTGAACTGGCCTTTAAACTGTCCTTTGGCTTAGCTACGTAGATGAGCTTCCTGAACATTCAGCCATCCTGCGGAGTGTGGTCATCTCTTTTAAAGTACTTCAATATATAAAGAAATTAACTCAATTCTAGTGCCTACCCATGGTGTATCTTTGAAATGCTTTAAAAAAAACTAAAATCTACCTTGTGGTAATGACACAGGTAAAACTGCAGTGATGATTCTAATGATCTCATCAATTGAATACTTAAGATTTCAGAGAACCAAAGTTCTTATTTTTATATACTGTTGAATTATTTATCCTGATCATAACTTTATTATATGAAAACATCACATAATTGGTACATTCACTGCTGTTCAATGTATAATATGCAATGTAAAATGATAAGCTGATACTCTCAAAGTACTCTCTGAATATCTGGCAATTGGTGATGGAGGAAAAAAACATTTTCCAATTAACTAACAAAATGTTACTGAAAACATTCGGTATTTTTCATGCCCTTAGAGGCACAAAATTTTAATCAAAACAGAAAGAAATCTTTCAGCCAATTCATGGCACTTAGCCACACAAAACTGATGGCTTATCTTTTTTCCCAACTACACACTTGAGCACTATAGTGTGGTTGATGTTTTACTTACTGAGTTTTACTATAAATAATACTTATATTTGTTAAAATACAATTTTGAAGGCACAAAAGATGATGGGGGTTGGGAGGGGGTGATTTTAAGACCTATGCATGGACTTGGCTAATTTTATATTAATAATTTCATAATAAAAATGTATATTTGGCAAAGACCAGTAAAGCGTTATTCTATTTTCTTTAATTAACATGTTTTGTCTTTTGGTTATTTAAACAGTATTTGTTTAGCTAGGTCTTCTGCAATTTACAGCTGGATACTACAAAAAATGTTAGGTTACATCCATATAAGGCAAGAGAAGGCAAGATGTTTGCAAAATCAGAATTCTTCTACAAAATTCAGCTGTCCTACAAATTGTTTAAATATTTGTAATCTACAGACCAGCTGCTCCTAAAGTGTTTTGGTTTTTTTTTTACTAAAGTTTAGTTTAAAATGTAAGATTTTGGGGGGTCTTCTTACCCACAGCCAGCACATTTAGATCTGGTCATCTGCATAGCATTTCATCGTATCAACAGTGCCTTTTTTTTTTTCTTTCTGCTGTTTCTACTTGCTTTTTATAAGTGCTTTCCATAAAATGCATGACTCGAGTTGCATTATAAACAATGGGATCAAAAAGTTGAAGTATTTGGGAAAGTAAATTCAGTTCCATAGGGTCTCATGATCAAATCTTAAGATCGTGTTTTCACTAGTAAATTACACTGTTTAGAGTAGTTCTAAAATAGTCAATCAAATGTTTATAACTGCCCACTCTCACAGAGTGATTCACAACTTGTCTTGAATCACTCAACAGTTGCTTTAATTCCAAGCAGTAGAAATCTTAGGCTTGAAGTTTAAGCATATGATTGCAGGTTTTGTTAATCGGCTGTCTCTAGAATTTATAGTTCCTAGAAGATGAGAGACAGTATTTCAATTTGAGACATGCAAAACTGAGTTGTATTAACAGTGCTTTATATTTGTTCCCTGTCAATTAAGTGATGTGAGATTTAATGTTTGAAAAATACAAATACATAATAGTATGGATGACATCTGAATAGCACCTTTTAAAAGTTGATGTGTGAGGTTTGAATATTCGATTTCATTGTAGATGGAAGAAGGAACACAGGAAAACAAACACTCTTTGCTGCACTGCTTTTCGCAGGTTCAACAGCTTTTACAGAACCTGTATATGTGTGTATGCGCATGTAAACATGGATCTGTATGGAAAAGGGTAATTTTAGTGATGTCTGTCTGGTTTTAGTCTTTTAAAAGCTGGGCTATATGGTTTGAATGCTAAAAAAGGAGGCATTTGAATGCTTTAAGAGGAGGACAGCTAACTTTTCTCTAGATCCTTGCGTTTAGTCAGACCTGGGTTACTCTGCTGCCAGTGTAGTGGGTTAAACTCAGGCAGGCCCTGCACACAACTGAGTCAATGCAGAAAAACCACGGTGAATATGTAGATGTGTGCGGAAAAAAAACAACCTGAAGGAAGGTGTGACTCCTTCAGTACCAGTCAGGTATTTGTCTCTTTCACAAGAAACTGTACCTTTAAGCAGAATTAAGGGCATCTGAGTATGGCACAGTTTTTATATTCAAAGCAGCCTGTAGTTGAGCAACAAAATGTTGCAAAATTTGCATTCATCGTGCTGGTGCTATATGTTTAAGGAATTTTTTTTTTTTGGTGACTGTATTAGTCAACTGAGCAGAGTCTGTATTTTGTAAATTTTTAAGAGTATGTTTATGTTTAAAAAGACCCCCAAAGGATGATAGGATTTCATTTCCTACAGAATGGAGATTTTTATCAGATATCTTTGATACAAATATTTTAGCTGTATGACTCCCAAGAGGATTATAGCTGTAAATCAGTGTATAGAATTAATGTTAAAGGTCATAGATAGAAGCTACTAGAGGAGTTAAAACAGTATTATGGCTCAAATTTCTTTTGTCTTTAAATTGTTACTCATAAAAATTAATAGTTATGTGGTGTACAACAAATCAATGGGTGAAAATCACTAATTTCAAGGGAATGCAAGAAACAAAAGTTAGCATTTAAAACCATCAACAACTTAAAACATTTTGACTGGCCAAATACGGTGTTTCATGCCTTCATTAGTCATAAAGTCAGGAGATGTAGGAGAGGCTAAGTGATTAAAAAAAAACTATCAACAATCTAGAAGGAATTGGTACCTCTGACCTGCAATCGAATGGGTATAATTAACATGACTAACTTGTCAGGTATAATGTTTATTAACTCATAAATCAGTGTGAGGAACGGAAACCCTTTGTTACCTGGTTTTCTACTCTGCGGGCCGGGACAGAGGGGCCAGGTCCCCGGGCTGCCGGAAGCTTCTGGAAGGTTCCCGAGCTCTCTGGGCCCCTTGCCGCCTGCCCCTCAGGGAGGCTGGAAGACATCCGCGTAGTAGAAGCAAATGGCGCGGTGCCTGGGCGGCCCCTTGCGGCCGGTAACGGTGGGGGTCGGAGGCAGCGGCTCAGCTCCAGGATACCTCGAGATCACCGATTTTTGAGGGGGGGGGGGAAGGGGGCAGTTAGGTGCCCGCTGACCGCGTCCTTTTCGGGAAGAGGAAACAGGAGGGGGGAGGCCGGGGTGGTGCCGTGCGCCATGGCGGCCCCGCAGGGCAAGGGCTTGTACGACTCCATCTCCTTCGGGAAGGACCTGCTGGCCGGCGGGGTGGCGGCCGCCATCTCCAAGACGGCAGTGGCGCCCATCGAGCGGGTGAAGCTGTTGCTGCAGGTGCAAGCCTCGTCCAAGCAGATCCGGGCCGACCAGCAGTACAAGGGCATGGTGGACTGCTTCGTGCGCATCCCCAGGGAGCAAGGTAGGCACCCCTGCCCGCTCTCGCAAACCTTGTGAAAACAAAGGCTTTTAGAAATGTCTTTGAAGTGACAGCGATGGAGCAGCATCCATCGTGGGCCCCGGCAGTCACAGGAGTGGGGATACGGGAGAGGAGAAGGGTTACTGCTGGGTACAGCCCCCCAGGGTTGGTTTTGATCATTGGGTAGTAGCGAAACAGGTGCGTTGGTATTTGTGGACGGCACAAAATACCTTTTAAGTTTGCCTTTTAATAGCTTTATTGAAGCAGCATTTATTTGGCATCATGTTAACATATAGGAAAGCATGATCAAAGGAGCAAATGGAAATGCAGTTTTGCATTTTCTTTGTCTTAAAGAGCCTTTGCCTTCATCTACAGTAACACAAGAAAATTAAGTTTGAATGAAGAGCATGGCTATTGCGTTACAGAGATCAACTGTGTTGTCATTGTTTAGCAAAATCTAACACGGCTGGCCAGCCAGCCTGTGAACGTTTTAAAGAGATTTTTTTTTTCTCATAATCCACATAAGATTTGCTCCTGTACTACCCCCTCAGCTCCATTTAGCTTCTTATGCATGTATCTTGGTGTCCAAAGGGATCCTTCCTTTAAAAGAATATAATGACAAAAGCACTACCAAGTTTGTGATACCTGTGTAAGAGGTTTGTCATTGCTTTCATATGGAGAGTGAGCACCCCCTATGGAAGCAAAAATACGTAGGCAGGCTGCTTCAGGAACACAATTTCTACACAGTTCTGTGAAATATTTTTCTATTCTGCAGTTTACATAGATATTCCTAGTCTTAGAAATGTATGAAGTGAGGAAGTTGAAAATCTTACCTATTTCTCAACATTATTGAGGTTTCACTTGCAGTTTTAGATGTTCTTGTGCTAACACTGAATGCATACGTCTGTTGGTGTCGGAATAAATTCAGATTTCCAATACCAAATGCATGAAAAATAAAGGACCTGAAAAGGAACATTTTTGGAACATTATAGCCAAACTTTGGTACTTTGTGTACCAAAGTAGAAACAATAGAAGGAATGTTGTATAATACACTTGGTGCAGTATAAACTTTGGAAATGTTCTTTTAAAGATCCTTTTCTTCTTCCGTAGGATTTTTCAGCTTTTGGCGTGGCAATTTGGCAAATGTTATACGATATTTCCCAACGCAGGCTCTAAACTTTGCTTTTAAGGACAAATACAAACAGATTTTCATGTCCAAAGTGGATAAAGAAAAACAGGTAAATAATCTCTAGCATATTAGTTCTATTTACTAAACAAACTAGATCTGGTCAAGAGCTGTGCAATTCTTTCTCTCAGCATGGTTGGTTATTAGTGGTAGTATATTGGTAAGATTCTGTAATGAACTTATAACAAGAGCGAGTGCGCTTTACTGTGTAGCTTATTTTGAAGGTAATGAGATCTGGGTTTTGATCTTTAATGATTAATGACACTGTGATATACATGCTTATAGCTGCAGTCAGAATTTTCAAAGTTCAGGATACGCAATTATTTTGGAGTTAATTGATGCAAGTGTTAAGATGGATATTAAAAATCTTGGACTCGGACACTTGTGGTTCTGGGCTTTGTCAAAAACCCCAAGTACGTTCTCACAGTTACGGTTGCGTTAACACGTACTCTAGTCTCAAAAACCTTTATGTTCATAATTTCACTTGCGTGAAATTACAGCTGCTTTTATTCTAATGGGTTAAGTTCTTGGGTTGAGTCCCTCAAGTAGGAGTCTGTCTTTTTTTTTTTCCACATTATTTTCTTGATAATTATGAGTACGCAAGTGTCAGAAAAACCTTAGAGATAGTAAAGTGTGTATTACTGCTGTAGATAAGTAATGCTTCACACTAAAAACTGATTTCTTGCTACATGTAAACCTAGAAACGTACTTATCAATAGTTAAAGCATTTTAAGAACTTAATATTGTGCAACGTGCCAGAAAAAGAGCAGTTTTAGTTTATTGCTCCAAAAGGCAATTAAACTTGGGCTATGTTGCCTTACCTTGCAATTCCGTGTATTTGGGAAAAGTCCCTTAACTTGGAGAGATTCTTGAAAGACAGAGAGATCTACACCCATGGAATTAATTACAAGAAATCTTGGTCTTAGAATGTGAGTTGTTGATATTGGCACTTGACAGATTACGTAAAATGCATTCATATCAGCAGAATGGAAAATAAGTTCTTCATACTTAGTTTGTTTCTTGTGAAAATAGTTGGAAAATCTGCTTTATTTGTGTCTGTCTTAGCTTATCTGTTTTAGGATTTCTTTGGTTAGGTTTTGATAATTTAAGCAAAAATCCAGTGTTCTGTGCTTTCTCGTGTTGACAGTTTTTTACTGCAGTGCCAGAAACTTTTCTTGCCACAGGCTTTTCTGATGGTGCTGACCAGGAGGAATGCTGTCAGTCATTAGAGTTTGATTAATCTCCTTGTATTGCATGCAAATTCTTAAGCAGTCCTTTTTCAATTACAGTCATTTTGTATGTAAAGAGTTTAAGGTTGCTGTTTTCTTTCTTTTTTTAAGTGGAAAAAGTAAAACATGCATGATGTAAATAACACAGATTTTATAGTTCTTAAAATCTCCTTTCCGTCTCCTAGAAGTGTTTCCAGATGTCTTACATGTGTATGAGCTTGTGACATTCCATGAATAGCAGTCAAGATTAATTTTTTTAGAAGTACAGTATTTAGCAAAGTAGCATATCCATTGCCGAAGCTCAGGGTTTTTGGCTGCTTTCTTATGTTTTGTGCACGATTGGAAATGGGGAAGACAATATGGTTACATGCGTTAGGCTTTACTTAGCTAGATTATCTTTAAAAAAATATTACTTACTAAAACCTTTAGACTGTAAAGAGCAAAGGAACTTCTGTTAAAGAAGACAGGCTATATCTATGTGCCAGACACTTGGTATTGAAGGTAATACTGGCACAGTCAAACATCTTCAGATTGCAGCTGCTCCCTCTCCTGCTTGCTACTACAACTAGCAACAGTTCGTGCAGCAATATGTGTTAGGGCAGGTCGCAAAACCTTCTGTACAACTAATAAAGTATTAGGGCTGTTAAGCTGTGCTGGACTCGGTGCTACTACAGCTACAGTGTTGCTGTTACCGAACCTGCAAATAAAAAGTGATTTTGGGTACGACTATGTGTTCTGCATTTACTATACAAGATATACCTGCAATACCATTTAAGTCAACGGAGCTGTCAGGTAACACCACCTAAAAATGTTATGTAAAATGTTTCTTCTACTGTGATTAGCTTTTTCTTGCTAGGCAAACAGTATGTGCCACAGTGAAAGTAAGTACACTGATTTTTATATTTCCCTGTTTCCCCATCATGGAGAGTTGATGCACAGTTACTGTGTTGGGGAGATCACAGGCTGGTTGTTACGGAGGACTGGGTGACTATAGATAAGAAAGATACTGTCTGCTATCAGGGTCACAAGAGCACGATATAATTCAGAAGTTGAAAAAGAAAATAGCTTAGAAATATTTTTTAAGAAATGTAAGAATAGGTGGGGAATCTTTACAAGTGGAAATTTTGAAATAGTCCAGTACAGGTCTTACACTGACACTGGTATGTTTCTTTATTATTTTGTAAATAATGCAATGTTTTAGATAGATCTTACTCTTCATGCTTTAAAGTTTCATTTAGTATCTACAACAAAGGTCAGTATTACAGTATTGTAATGCTGTATTTTCGTAACTGCATACAATATTTTTTGTGTTTCAGTTTTGGAAATGGTTCTTGGCAAACTTGGCTTCTGGCGGAGCAGCAGGAGCAACATCCTTGTGTGTAGTGTACCCACTGGACTTCGCACGAACTCGTTTAGCTGCTGATACTGGGAAAGGTAGTTCCAGTTTTATCTGATGCACCTCAGGTTGTTTTTATTTACTTCATTTTAGAGGTAGACCAATATTTAACAGTATTAGAATTCTTTCTATTACTTAAAAATTTACCATTGCACAATTACAAACTTAAAAGTATTAAGAAATGTAAGATCTTTATTGAAAAGGAGAGGATGAAGGTGAACAAAAAGGATTCTTTGGAAACAGTGCTGTAGTATAGTTCTCAAAGTTTTGCATTATTTTTAGATTCTGTATGGAAAAGTTTAACTGAATTTTGCCAACTTTGGATGCCAGAAATTAGAAGAGTTTAATTTTTACTAACCTATGGTTTTATGGGCTGTCATTTAAAGAGCTAATGATCATCCTTGTTCTATATCAAGAATATCAACTGAAGATTTTCAGCAAAGATTTTGGGTAGTATATGTCTCCAGATACATGTTTCATTCATTCAAATAGATAAAATTAATTTCCTGAAAACAGCATTGGGAAGGCTTTGCAGCAGAGAAAAAGAAATCTCTTTCTGTGTTGTTGTTGGCTTTCCTGATCTACTGCAATGGGACAAGTTAACTCTAGTTACTGTCTGTGCTGTGCACAGTCGTCCCAGGAATTGGCTGCTTGACTTTACCTGTTGCTTTCTGTGCTCTGTACTTGGGCCAAATCAGTATTTTCATGATACTTTCAGTATAAGATGGGGTACAGTTTGTAGTTCTTCCTTCAAATGTATTGCTTCCCATTGTTTCACCTGTAGCAAATCCTAAGAGCTTGGAGTTAAATGCGGAATGTGGAAACAGATGAAGAATCTATGGATATGAGAAGTGGGGTTTTTAAACTTTGCACAGCTTGGGGCTAGCGTTCCACTATAGGGAAAAGCTGAAATGAGTAATGCTTATAATAAATTTGACTAAGAATCTGTGGAGAGGAAGTGAAAGCATGGTATTACATAGAAAAAATTATTTTCAGAGAGAGGGTAAGAGAATTCATAGATAAGCTTTCTGCTGAATGAGGGTAAAATTGGAATGGTAGTTACTTGATCTGAAAGAGCTTCAGCAACGGGATACCACTATCTGTTTGAATAAACTGTCTTCATTCATATGTCTCCATTTCTTCTTTATGCTTTGTTCATAATCTACTTCTAGATCATAATGCAATGATCTACTATGTTTTTCATATGATTTTGATAATGTGAAGTGTTTCAGTCATGCAGAGCAGTTTGTACTAATGAGAAGGGCTTCTGTAAAGCGTAACAATGTGCATAAATCTCTTTTACATCAGGTGCTGCTGAGCGACAGTTCCAGGGACTTGGTGACTGTATTATTAAAATCACAAAAGCAGATGGACTTCCTGGCCTGTACCAGGGATTTGGTGTTTCAGTACAGGGAATCATTGTATACCGAGCCTCCTATTTTGGATGTTACGACACCATTAAGGTAGCGTTCACAAACAAAAATACACACATTGTAAATATTTATCATGATATTTGAATTGTTTATTATGAACTAAAGAGGGTGTAAGTTACAGCTTTTGTCTTTATAGTTATTTGTGCTCAACAGAGTATATTATTGAAGAGCCAAGTCATTTTGCAGTAGGATTAACAGCAGAAACTATCCAAATTATATTTGATATATGCTGGATTTGACATACATTCTTCAGAATTTGTACAGGCTTCCATTTTTGTTTTGTTTTGCAGGGATTATTGCCAAATCCAAAACAAACTCCATTCATTCTTTCCTTTTTCATTGCTCAAGTTGTGACTACATTCTCAGGAATTCTGTCTTACCCTTTTGACACTGTCAGGAGACGCATGATGATGCAGGTATGGTCTAGTTTGCAATCCTTTTCTGAAAATTACTTCTGAGATTTTTGAAGTTTGATGTGCTAGTTGAAGTGCTGTATAGCCTTACAGCAGGTGAGACTCTATTGAGAAAAAAAGTGGAAAAATCTCCAGAAAGACAAGAAGAAAAATGAAATAATAGTCTTGCAGGAGCCTGGTAAAAGTTCGCACCTTGGTGAGAGCTCTTAGTAGAAAACCAGGATCTGTTTTCTTTTTCCTACTCAGAAGCCAGATATTTGGAGTAAGACAGGATTGTGGGTAGACCAATATCCTTTACTAGCCCAGCTAATGCAGTTAGCAAAATAGCATTTGTGGCACACAGCTCACAGCTGTTCTTGTGTGAAGTAGAATCAGTGATCTTGAAAGTTCAGTACAAGCTGAGAATTATTTCTAGGTATGGGATGGATATGATAGTGTGTTATTAGCAATTAATGTTGGATCTTGTTGCTAGCTATTAGGTAATTTTACTAGGTAGTTCAGTAGCATTTGAAGTACGTGTAATAATATAAACTCTTGCTATGAAGATTGTCCTCAAACGCGAAATAAAAAACCAAAACCAAACGCAGAAATGCTCTTGAAAAATCAAGACCTTGTTCCCTACATCCCTGAGGAAGTTTTGCCATTTGATAATAGAAAGGAGTTGTTAGATCAAAAAAAAGTGTCTCTACATTTTATTTCAAGGGTATCGTCTTTTCTCTTGGCATTCCAGAAAGTCAAAAGAAAATGAGAATAAATGTCAGCACAGAACTTGCTTAGGTGCTTTCAGAAAAATCCAAGGGGATACTTTTGATTCTTTTGTAATGCCTGCCATACCTCTGGTAATCCGTCATGAGTAACAGAAACCTTGAAGCTTACAGTTGGCAAACACCATTAGTGCTACTCACTTCTGCCTTTCAGACAAAATATGATTTCACTGTCTTTAGATTCTGCTTTATCTGCTTAAGCAGTAGTAGGACTACATTTAAGGAAGGCTGCCTTTATTCATAAGTACTGTGCTTCTTCAGGCCTTACCAAAGAATTGCCTGTATTTCTGGTAATTAGCTTACCATAAGGATAGAGAATAGTATCAAGATGATTAAAAACATAAATTATAATCCCATGAAATAAGGTAATGGGTTTACTAGCACAGAAGATGAGAATGAGAGAATGTATATAATTTTTGGATCTGTAAATAGATTTCATGTGGTGTCCTTGTTTCATTCATGTAGTTTTGAAGCTATTTGAAGTAAATAAAGCTAATTAGTATGATTTTTATCACTTTCTTATTGCAACACTTGTTCTGATCCAAGAGGAAGCCCGGAATTAAATACAGTGCCTTTTATTTCTTCAGTTAAAAGTATATTTGCCAGATGGGATAACTTTCTGAAATAATGAGTACAGTACAGTTACTGCTTTCAATAAAGTTGATTTCTGTCAGCTTAGCAGTAATAACCAAATAACCTTTCATTTGCATAAATTCATGTAATTTCAAACCAAAATATTTTAAATGCCTTTTAGCTATGTTACTACACTTCTTTATATTGATTTGTGTTAATATTTATCATAGATTTATTTCCTGCATTTATTATGTTCAGGAAGGAAATCTATAGTGATCTTAGACCTTGATTCCTAACAAAATGTAACACTGTCTTCATCAGAAAATTCAAACTTCACTTTATTAGCTGCAGAGTATACCACAAAGGCCTGAAGTAGGCAAGATTATCTTTCTGCCATTACAGAGAGTGTAGAACCTTACCTTGATATTGCAGGTGGATTTAACTTAAGATGTAGCTAATTTAAGTCAAATCTTCAACATCAAGTGAAAAAAAGTGTCGCCTTTCCCGTAGAATTTCACATAAAGATAGGGATTTTGGATTAATCTCTCCAAAAAAAGTATACTTGTTTTTTGCTAGAGAAGACAAAACCCAGTGTCAGTTCCTAAAACGCTCCTCAAATCCTGAAGAGATTGCAGTTCCAAAACAGGAATTGTTTGATAGTTCACCAAGCACATCTACAAAAAACCCGCTTTGCCAGAGCTGTGGTGTTACTCAGACGCTCTGAGAGATTTACTGTCGTCATTGTGCTGAGTTCCGCAGTGGGCAGGAGTATTGCCCAAGTGCCCTACTGTCTCACGTTCCTCTGGGCTGTCTCTATCTGCTGTTGAAATTTTCGAAACTTAAAGGAGTTGACATGATTTTCAGTCATACTGCACTTGGAAAAAGCTGAAGGGAGAGCTCTGGACTTGAGCTCTGTCTTGTACAGAAATGATCATATGCGCGTATGGGAACATTCACTGCTTGGCATCCTTTATTTCCTTCACCTGTAAGCACTTGAAGCAAGTTTTAGCGAACATGGTGCTGACGTTTGTAACTAACAAATCCTTCTTTTTGCTTTGTTTTTGTTTGTCAAGCAAATTAATGCTCAGAAACAAGGTGGGCTAGATGAAAACTGGACCACGCTCCTTCTTAGCCTTCCTATGTTTTTACATTACTGTACTAGTCAAGACCTTAACATTTTTTAGACTCTCTTTGGAAAACAGATAGCTGCTGGATGGACTCTATTGATTACCAATGAACTGAAATCTACTTGGTATTAAAATGTTTTGGTGCTACTAAAGAAGGAAAAAAAAATGGGCGGTGGAAGTTTTAATAGCATTGAAACAATTTGTGAGCACCCTTAGGACTGGAGTGACCTCATTTAATTCCTAAGCCTTCTGCTTGCCCAGTAAAGCTTAAAAGAAGCATCAGAAGAAGGATCACAGCCTTTCTAAATTTAGCTATTGGAACCAGCTAACAGAGCATTACATCAGATAAATATTTATTCGTAAAAGATCACTTCTTTGCTGTAAGTGAAACATGAGGGAAAAGTTCCTCTGTTCCTTACTGAAGGCAGACAAATTTTGCTGAGCATCTGTGTTTCTTTCTCAGTGCAGTGCACTAATGATTTGTCCTTATTATTTGTGCGCAGAGCGGGGAGACTGAACGCCAATATAAAGGAACCGTTGACTGCTTTATGAAAATATATGAGCAAGAAGGGTTTAATGGATTCTTCCGTGGAGCATTCTCCAACATCCTTCGTGGAACAGGAGGAGCCTTAGTGCTAGTTCTTTATGACAAAATTAAGGACATTTTAAATCTTGATGTTTCAGAGAGTTCAGGATCTAATTAAAATAGTGAGTGAACATCTATTTTGTTTGTACAGTGTTCATGATAGAATTCTCATCCTTCACATACCATATTTTTAGTTTAAATGTTATACAAACAATACTTCTAAGAAATTATTTGGATGTTTTTGTGACTAAGCATGTGCTAAATTAAATAATCTGTTTTGAGGGAACTGAAGAGCACTGTTTTCATTTCATTGAAGAAATTAATCCAAGAGAATACTTGCCTCTTGTTTAAAATTCTCAGTGTTTCCATTTTATTACTACTAAATGTTACATATCTTGAATTTTGAATTACAGCATGTACTTGAATGTATTTTGGTAACGGCAGTTTCCCTCCCCAGTCAGCAGAGTCTCTGGTAAGTATACCTACATATCAGCCTGCTACAGCTTCTACATGAACCACAGTAAAAGGAAAACCTGTTTCTAGGCTACTGATGTGTTTTCATGGTATTTGAACGCATAAGTCAGGACAGCAAAGGAGTTTACTGTATTTTATTTTTTTTTCAAATTGGTATTCATACAGCAACTAACTCTTCTCTCTGTCCCATCCCTCAAACAACATTGAAAAGACTGGCTGGCAGCATTTTAAGCCAAAACATAGGCCAAAAATATGGAGACCCAAGCACCTAGAGATTTAAAACACTTAATATATTACTTCTTGAGGAGATGCAAAATGGCTGAGGATTCTTCTCAGAATTGAGGATAAATCTTACAGTGTACGTAAATCAGGAGGCTCACTATCTCTGAGGCAATAGTTTTCAATAGGGAAAGGAAAAAGAAACCAAACTTTGTGGAATATTGGTAACTTAGGGACTCAAGAAAGCATTTAGGAGGCCTTTATTTAAATGTTTGGTTTCAACTATTGTTTCCCACAAACCCCTTAGCTCCTTGAGTTAGTACAAATATTTTCTTAGCTGCTAAAAAATCAGATGCGAGCCACAGGCCAAGGATTGGAAGGACTGGGACGACACCAGATCCAAGATTGTTGCAGTAGATGATTGGGGGTGGGGGGATATGCTCAGGCAAGTTTGTGGCTAATCTGATTTGCCTGAATTTTGTTCATGCTCACAGACTGGGCAATCAGTATGACACAGGAACACGCAAACAAGACTTTGATGAAATACTTCAAGAGTTTGGCTTGTCCTGCTTACGATCTCATCTCTAACTCATGAGTCTTAACTCTTGACAAAGCAAACAAGTCCGTTGGCACTTTTCTTGTCGCTATCATGAATGTCTACACACGTCTGCGTTCCTGACTGCAGCATGAAAGCAGCTGGCTTGGTTGCCAGAAACAACACTGCCGCGGCAGCACAAAGCTGCGCAGAGGCTCATTTATCCCGCTGAGACGTGAGATGTGCCAGTACTTCTGCAGTGATGGCTCGTCCCTCTCCTGCAAGGTTGCGCAATTTCTTCTGGGCCTGGCTTAGTTGTGTTGCATAGCTACACAAGCGTATTTGCATATAATCTCTTGGCCCAAGGTTGTTTTTTTTTTCAGGCAGGAGTTAGCCTCAGGTGGTGCTGCCGAAGCGGGGATGCTGCAATACCGTGAATCATTGAGAACTGGTTTTGTAACAGGGATTGAAACAGCAGAGCAGAAACCCAAGTGCGGATTTGTCTCCCTGGCTACTGCAGATGTGACTGGACTCGGTTTGCCTTCCTGATCCTACTGCTAGCAAGGAAAATGAGCTGGTTAATTACTTGTACTAATAGTGTTACAAATAACTATTTGACAGTGGCTTTTCTTGCTTCTGGAGGTTTGAGAGGGAAATGGCATCTGTCGTCTCCGCTAGGAAAATGCTAGTTGTGAAGTCGACCATTGAACCAATAACAAATGGAGAGAGAATCAAAACTTGACAGGGATGCGAGTCTGGGTTAGTGGTTTAGCACTTACTTTTAGGCTCTCCAGTGGAGCAAAATTGTGCAGCACGGTGTCACGTGCTGTGTCAGGAAGAGATTAGATTGCTGTGTGAAATTGAGATGTCATTTTTAGAAGCAAATAAATACTTAGGGAGCTTTTCCAGCCTGTAGGTATGTTTTGTAGAGTTTCATTCCTCCATACTTAAAATGACACCCATAAAAAATGGTGTGACTGCAGCGGAGATAGGTTTCAAGACGTTTTTTCTGGAGAAGAAAACTGACAAGGATGCGGGGTGCTTCTGGGAACACGCAGGCACAAACTCTTCCTATGGCTTAGTGCTGGGAGGGAGAAAGACGGGACTTGAAGGTCTGAAGTCACTGCCCGTCCCTGGCACCAGGAGCAATCCCCACCTCTGCTTCGCACACAAACATCTGGATTTCATTGCTGACGCCTGACTTGGCTTCCGATACAGGGCCAACCCCGCACCTTGGCAGGCCGAGCTCCCCTGGCTGTCCCTCTGCCCCAGGACCTCGGGACTTTGCCCCGCTGCACCTGGGGGTGGGTGGGCAGGGCCCTGGGCCCGCGGGGGAAGGAGGGCTGTCCCCCTGCCTGCTGCTGCTGCAGGTGACTCAGCTGCTGAGGACGATTGTGTTAATTGCCCTAATCATTGCCCCGTGGTAATTGTTATAATGACATTAAATTACATTGTGTGGCAACCAACTTTTAGGTTAAAATGGTAGGTGAGGGCAGGTGGCAGCGTTCAGTGCCAGGCACCACGGCACGGTTAACGCGGGCGGGCCCGGCTCTCCGCAGGCCGCGGCGTCACCTCACGCCCTCCTGCGCTCCCAGCCGCGCAGCTGCCGCCAGGAGTGGGGCGGCTCCTTTAAGGCGGCGGGGGCGTGGCCTGGCGTAGTTCTGACGTCTGGGCGCGGGGTGTCGCTCTAGATAACGCCTTCTGCCTCCCTTTCCAGATCTTTCTCGAACGCGCGGCGCCCGCAGCCGGCGTAGCCCGAGCCCTTCCGGAAAGTGCCGAAGCCGTAGCCGGCGCCTGGCGGATTCCCCGCCGGCCGTCACAGCGCGCCTGCGCAGAGGAGAGTAACTGCCGGTTGGTGGCGAGTGCTCCGCAGTGGGGGTGAGACGGGCGAGGGGCCGGGTCCCAGCAGCCCAGACGGTCGCCGCTGCCGCTGTTAGTCACAGGCCGGCGGGAAGCACCAGGCGCAGCCATGTCCGTGGTTGGTATTGACCTCGGCTTCCTCAACTGCTACATCGGCGTGGCGCGGAGCGGCGGTATCGAGACCATCGCCAATGAGTACAGCGACCGCTGCACCCCGTGAGTACCGGCGCTCCCGGGCCACCCGCCGCCGGGCCGCTCGGCCTGCCCTCTTCTCCTCTTCTCCCCACTTCCCTTCCCCCCCGCCCCGGTGGCACTTCTCCCTGTTCATCGCTGCCCTGGCGAGCCCAGCCGCCCTCTTTTCTTCTCGCTCTTCCCCACCCGGCGCACTAGGTTCCCTGAGGTGGCCGGGTGCTGCGGGGCGGGTGGAGTCGCGTGTGTCCCCGTAGGGCCTTGTCCTCGCCGCGACCCGCGGGCGCTCCCCGCGCGTCTCTAACGCTGCGGCCCGGCGCCGGTTGCCGGAGAGGAGCGAGGCTCTGCCGGCCGGCGCCGAGACCCCGTCCGCGGCCGAGGCTTTGCCGTCGTTCAGAAGCCGCGTGCGGCCGCTGCTGCCGGGCGAGTGCCCCTGTCTCCGTAACACCCGGCATGTTTTAAGTAGGTGCGGAAATGGCTCTGTTGGGGCAGGGTGTCCGGGGAACGCTTGTCCCGTCCCCCCGCAGCTCCTGACTCTTCGCGTCCTTGAAACACCGCGCTGTACTGGGGGTGCCACACGCCTCTTGAGGCACAATGGATTTATTTTTTTTCCTGTCCTTGTAACACTTTCGTTTGGTGTAGCAAAGATCTCGGTTAAGTGCATGTGTTTCCCCAACTCTAGAACGGTTGTCAGGGCTTGAAGCGTTTTAATTAACAATTTTACGATGGAGTGAGACTGAGGAGGAGGAGGAGGACGTTGATTCACCAGGGAAACAGGGAAGTGGTGCGATGAGTTCCTTCTTCTTAAACCTGTTCTTACTTGCACCGCGCTGCATCTGCTGGCCCTGGAATACCGAGGTCTTGCAAGAAGGAGGGGGGGCAGTGGGCAACGTCCGTGATGATGGGATACGCAGGAGTAGGTGGAGATTTTTCTCTTCTGTTTCTATGGGATACGTCTCTGATTTTTAGAGCTCCATCTGTGCGTAATTTTCAAGGAGGATTCAGGAATTCGTAGAATACTTATAAAAATCGGGGTTTGGATGGTGCTTCCCTTTATAAGAGGAATTTGTAGCCAGCAGCAGAAAGCTGTTTCTGCGATGTGAGGCCACAGTAACTTAGTAACTTAGCATAGCTGTGTTGTTGATCTCGGAGAAACGTAGGTTTTGTTTTGCTTTCTTAGTGGGTTTTTTTTTAAAAGTACAAAGAAGTTGAATGCTAAAATGCATACTGTCTGTATTAATGGGAATACTTTTTAAAATTCTTTGTATTACTTAGAAAAATATACCTCTTACATTAAGTCTCCAGAAGACATTATCCTTGTGCACATTTCATGAGAACTGAAATTCTGGGACCTTTCAAATTCTGTGCAAGGAACCACCTGAAATTGTTGCCCAAAGAATCCTCAGGCAGCTGTAGCTTCCTTCCCCCTTAGGATGAAGAGCACTTCCAATTCTTAGCTGTTCTTGAAGTGCATTCTTTGTAGGTAGGCTTCATGTAGATTTCCCTGCATTCAGTAGTTTTCCCATTAATGTCTGAGTAGCTGTACTTTCAAGACACTTGTGAAGTGATAATGAAAAGGGTTTAAAGCACAGTTAGTAAGGTAACTACTGCTTTTAAGTATCTCTGCACTCCAGATGCTCTCTCACTTAAAGTGAAATTTTTTCTGCCTTTTTTCCTTCTCTTTCTCAAAAAGGTAATACAGGAGAACAGAGGAACTTCCTTTCTAATGCTTTTGTCTTGGGGTAAACCAAAAAAGTAAATAGAAATACAACAAGA
This sequence comes from Aramus guarauna, assembly GCA_013400195.1. Classification (NCBI taxonomy): domain Eukaryota; kingdom Metazoa; phylum Chordata; class Aves; order Gruiformes; family Aramidae; genus Aramus; species Aramus guarauna. The sequence continues at coordinate 47,663 of VXBL01004781.1, read as the reverse complement.
TTGTTACTGTTATAGAAGTTTATCATAGTAACTAAACCTTACTTCAAACAGGATTTGAGTGATGCAGACAGATCTAACTCTTAAATCATCAAAACTTTTCTGCTTATTACACATAGCAACATAGTAAAGGAACTCTTTATATGTTCCTGTAAAGGCGCTTACGTCATTTAGATACTTGAAGTTAGCTAATAGTTAACATTGATTGGGTATGTCCCAAATACTTGGGACTTACTCCCAGAAATACGAAGAGTTCATGTTTGTTGCGTCTGTGTAGTGAGGTATAAAAATATCTGAACTAGCTCTGGACAAGCTGGTACACTTTCATGCATGGTGTGGTGTTATTAAGCCATGTAAAGATACTGGGTTAGGTACTAAAGATAGGACAGTCCTGGCTGTGCTCTACAGGGCTAATTGCTCTTTCTGGGCAAGGCTAATTAGTGCAGCCAGCTCCCAGTTTTGGAGCTGGTTCAGCTATCTGTGCAATACTGGTGTGAACAGTACAGCATTAGTGTAAGCAGGCTTCAGCGCCACAGACAAAACCAGTGTAGACTCATGGAATATATGTATTATCACAATTTAATACAGCACTCAAGTCATAGATACAGTGTCCCAGTTGTTAAAACATTCAGGCGATCTTTTATTAATATTGTTTGCCTGCAACCTGCATCCTGTAATCTAAGGCATTGGATTGTTAGCGTTTGTAAAATGTGTATCATCTTTGAAGCTTTGGCACAAGTATTGTAGAAAGAAAGGAAAAAGATTCTGCCGTTAAGCCATCTGTTTCAGTAGAACTTGTACTTTTTAAGGCTTTTGGCCTTAGCATCTCTTTTTGAGACTTTGCTTTTTCTGAACTGGGAGCTCCAGCAAGTCTGTTGTACATGTTTCCAGCACGCCAGGTGTGTTAAACTCATGGCAAGTGACCCTTTTGAGTGCTGTGCCTCACCACTGTGGCTTTGTGGAAAAACAGTTGATTGTTGATAGCTCCTAATTTCTTAGTACCTTTTTTCAGACCACGTGTAATTAGTGTATTCACAAACTGTAATTAAAACGATGAGGTAGCATCTTTCTCAAAACAGTGCATGGAGAGGATTGAAATGTCCTGGTGAGGAGAGTTCCTACCTTCAGAAAAGGCTGTGTGCTGTTCCAAAGCAGGCTGAGGGTAGTGGTGGGGAGACAGTTCACTTGCATTCTGATGGTGGATGCGCTTCCTAAGGAGCTGGTTTGGATACAGCTGAAGTGTTTGGAGCCAAAGAGAACGTGTTTTCTTTTTTGACATCTCTGCTTCCCAGCCAAGGGAGGGAGAAGCCGGCCATCCCCTTGTGCTGGAACTGAGTAATTGAAGTAAACCATGGCAGGAACACTGGTGGGCTAACTAGCTTCTGACTTGACACTTCATGTTCTGCATAGGGGTATTTGCAAGTAATGCTGTCTGTCAACAGAGTCCAATCCCCACACTGAAAAGATGTGATATAATAGCATTAGCTTGTTATTGTCTATAATAGGAATGTAAACCATTTGCACCCGTTCCAAATTGCTCTTATAGCTGACTTTCCTTAATTACTACAAAGTATAATTTGGCACTGTAGCATTAAGTGATGTTAAAAATTATAAAGGCCGTTTGCAAAAGCTGAACTACATAATTGCAAATATAGGGCAATGCATTGCCTGTTTGCAGCAGTTAAATCTGGAGGAGGTTTTGCATGTTCAGTGTGGCGGTACAGCAGAAGAAGTTGCTAGATTATACTGTCAAATTATGTACAGTGCCCTCATTGTAGTGATGACGGAGAGGAGGCAGGAAGCAATCTACTCTAGTGACCTTTATGCATTCATTAAACAATTAAATTTGAACCGTATGAAATCTGGGTTGTATCTGTTACTTCCTACTGAATGGGTTTAGCCTGACCAGTTCCCTTTTGGGGAAGGAGTTCTATTTCAAATTCATAAACAAAGATGTGGCAAGCGTAACTTCCAAAACACCAAAAAAAGTTTCCAAAGGCAGTAGTGAGGTGGCCAGATGGTGGCTGGGAACCTGGGGCAGCCTTGGCTTTGTACAGGAGGGTGCTCAGTGGTAACCTGAGCAGCTGCAAGGGGCAGCTTCCCCAGCCCTTTTGCCTGTTGGCAGTGTGGTCCTGGTAGTCCTCACTCATGGGAAGTGCTCAGTAGAACTGGGCTGTTTATCTGCCTTGGGCTTGGGTGGTGTTTTTTTAATTGTCTCATGATCATTGTTGCTAATAGCACTTACAGTGTGAATGTGGCACTGTCAGACTTCAGGGTTGTTGAGTCAAGAAGACCTGACTGGTGAAGTTCAGATTTTTAAATTAAATGTCACAGGCTTCTTTGGTGATAAGCTGTTACCCAAAAGTATGTATTAATTCTTTACCTTCCTGATAAGATCTGTAGAACCCACAAGCTTGTAAAGAATTCCTTCAAAGGCAATTATAATGAAAACAATTGTGGTCGCTTGTAGTTTCTAAACTAATTTGCAAAGAACAAAATAATTAGAATTCTACTCCAAGTTCTGGTGCTTCATGAAATAATGCTGTTAAATACAACATCCATGTTCTGCTACTTTATTGTCAGTGTTTTAAAATATACTATGGAAATATTTTATGCTGTTTTCTTTTAAAAGTTAATTTCTTTTTTTTTTTTTTTTTCCCCCTGTTTTTGCTTAGAGCTTGTATATCTTTAGGATCCAAGACCCGGGCCATTGGGAATGCAGCAAAGAGCCAGGTAAATGGATGAAAAACCTTTCTTATTAGTTACCTGACTTGTGTCCTGTTGAACTGTGGGAAGTGATGAATAAATTTTATATTCTTCTGTTTTAAAGTAAATTTTATACAATAAGTGTACATTTCACAGTAACAATATACTGCTTCAACAGTATAATCCCTGTATTAATATTGAAACAGTATTTCTGCTTTTTGTCATTCAGAGTAAAAAAATGGGAGGAAACAAAAAACCTAGTTTCTTTCCCAGTAAAAGATTGTTTTTCTTGCTTACTCATGACAGCAAGAATAAATTTCATAATCTCCATTATGAAATTATGGGAGTGGGGAGGAATACTGTGCTTAAGTTTTAGAAAAGTTGAAACTGAAGTTGAAGGAAGCAAGTTTGATATAGATACTGGTTATTGCTTAGAATGTGAAATGAATGCATCTTAGTAATTTATTGTCTCGATTTGGAACTTTGAACAGAATTAAAATTTCTCTAATCTTCTGTAAGTTCACTTGTAGCCTAGGAAACCTTTCCTTTGGGAGGAAAATATGTAAAAATTCCTAATAGCCAGTGTGAATCTACAAATTCAAAATAGGTAGGGTCTTGCCCTCTTTCTTTGCACCAGTGCATCGTGTTAGCACACAGAGGACTTCCTTCCCCTTGGTGTAGAGCGTGGGTATCTGGCAGTCTGCCTGGTGGATATGAAGGTAATAGAGCCTGCTGGTAGTGCTGTGAGCAGTCAGTATATGCAGAGGCTGTATCACTTTCATTCTGAGAAACTTTCCACTTCTTATCTGAGCTCAACCCCTGAACTTTGCTGGTGAGAAGGTGTCTTGTTAGTACTCTTCCCTTGCTATTTAGGCTAATAAACTAGACTAGCTTATCTTGGAGAAGATTACCCTGCAGTAATTTCTTTTGATAGCTTAAATACTGTGTTTGTGGGGATTTGTTTGTTCTGGTCCTTTCTTTACTTAAAAATATGTCCTTAAAGTTGAAATGCTGATGGGAGAATAGGGGTGGGGAGGCTTTATGTCTGGATGGGGTCTGAATTAGAGGAGAACTTTAAAGGAAGTGAAATGTGTTAATTTGTTGAAACTTTATTTAAGGTTAATGTAGGTAGTAACTTCGTTTGCTTGTGCACGCAGCCATGGCAACAATATGTAATATGAGGTATTGCATACTGTATCAGAAAGCTCCTCTAAAATAAAGTACAGTGAAAACTGATGGCAGCAAGCTAATGGATATTAGAGGGAAGTAAATTTGTTGGGTGGTTGTTGTTTTTTTTTTTTTTTTTTTTTTTTTTTTTAATGGAGACCTTAGGCTAAAAACCAGATGCTTCTTTCTTTCCCCCAGCCTTTGGTTTCCAGTAAATATGTGTGGCTTGACATGGGTCTGTAGCATGTGCAGTAAGCCTAACATAATAACAAGAGATCCTTTCTGGGTGGTCTTCTATAGTCTGTGTGTCATGGGTGATTAAAGATAAAAAATATTTTCCACAGATTGTCACAAATGTAAAAAATACATTACATGGCTTCAAAAAGCTGCATGGAAGAGCATTTGAAGATCCTTACATACAAGCCGAAAGGGCCAAACTTCCCTATGAACTTCAGAAGATGCTGAATGGCTCCGTAGGAGTAAAGGTGAGTGACAGCTTTGTATAGAATACCTTTAGTGGTAGGGATGAGCACTTTGGACCTTCATCACTTCACTTCCTACTTGTACTGACTTACGTTTTCCTTAAGAAAACTCTAAGTATGTTTTCAGTAATTTTGAAAAGAAATGTCAGGTGATAACCAGTACAATAACACCTTATATTTTTCACAGAGCCTGCCTTTGCATAGTTTTGCTATGTTTCTCATTTCTCCTTGTAATTCATTCACTTCTTTAGATGTCTAGGAAAATGTAGAGTATTTGTTCTGTATTACATATCCATGCCTTCTAGTAATAAAGTAGTGTAAAAAAGGTATTGCTCCATACAGGTATGCTATAAAATGTTAATTGCTCTCACCCCCAAAAAAGTTAAGTTTGTTTCATTCACCTTCAGTAAAATTGCCTGTGTAATAAATCTGCTGTTACCAAGAGATGAAGAACATTTTATTTCCTGCAGTAACATCTGCTCAAGTACTGTACTTTCTCAGAGATGTCCATTGAGGTTTCTCATCCATTGTATTAGCTTTCTGTAGTCACATTAGTAGCTTGTCACCTTACCTTACTAGATTTACCTTCAAATACATAGAATTAAAATGCGTGGCTATTAGCATCATCTGAGTTGAGATCTTACATAGATGAAGAGACCAGGTTTCAGGAAAACAAGGTAATGCTTTGAAGATGTAATCCAAACAAGTTATTTCCTTCCAAACAAGTTATTTCCTTCCAAACTAAAAGGCTGGAAACTGCACTTCTCAAAGATCAGGCTTTCTGGCTTCAGTCTCTGAAGGTGTCTATGTCTACTGTTTTAATTTAGATCAGGAGTGCACGTCTGAAGCAAATCTTACAATCGTCCTCACTCAGTGCACTTTTTGAATTGCTTTCTGGCAAAGTTTCCCACAAAACAATTCTCAACTAAATGGAAGTTATGATTTATAATTTGTTGAAGGGAGCACAAATTGATAGCATCAATTGATACAGAGTTGTTCGTGTCCGGAGTCTGGTGTTAAACTTAGGTCTCAATGCTCAAAATTACAAAAAATGTCCAAGTTGCACATCTTACAGAAAAGTTGAGATGATTCATTACAGAATTGCAATTCTCTGTTTCAGGTGAGATACCTAGATGAAGAGAGACTGTTTGCAATTGAACAGATCACAGGAATGTTATTGGCCAAACTTAAAGAGACTTCAGAAAGTGCTTTGAAGAAACCAGTAGCAGACTGCGTGATTTCAGTAAGTAGTAATATATCTCTTGCAATTCTTTCTATAGATAACTTTCTGCAAGCTGGTACCATTCATGCCGTGGTGTGATGGTAAGAGGTACAAGTAATGGATAGAAATTGCACGTGCATACCCCCAAATGGACCTTTATTACAGGTTTTTCCAAATGACAATACTTTTGTAACCGTGTGTGGGAAGATTGAAAATTTGTTAAATTAAGAGTGTGTTTTCAGAAAGAACATACTACGTAAGCTGGTCTGGGCTGGTTAACTCCCAAGTGCTACGTATAGTAATCCTGATTACTGTAGTTCCTGTTATAAATGGGAACTGTCTGATGTCTAAGCGTATCTTCTTCAGTTCTAAAGAACCTTCCCAAATTCATGTTCAGTTTCTTTGCTGTTACATAGTTGAACACTGTTGAGTTGTAGTGTAGTTGAGAGTTGCCTGAACTTTATGGCTCTGAGGGTCATCCTGACAATTTGAGAAGCCCAAACTACCTGCATTTGTTTGAAAAGGTATTTTTATTTGGCTGGTTTACTTGTGTTGGGTTTTTTAGCTAGTGTCCTCACCCACAATGGGAGGAAGGGCTCAGAGATGAGGTTTTGTTCCTAATAAAGTCCTAAATGCCTGCTCTTCGCATTCTTTGTTTACTGCTTCATTTCTGGTCTTGCTCTGCTGAGAAGTCTGGGCATGAAGTATTGGGGTTATTCCCCCTCTGTCAGAAAGACATGGGAACTGGAAAGCTGTATACTTTAGCTGTTAGAAATCTGCTTTGATCTTTTTCCTTGCTTCCTTATGGTATACAAAGACACTTACAGAGACTACCTCCCACACAAACAAGAATCCCTAGTAATACACCACAACAGCAGTTAAGGAAACACACTATGAACGTAGTTCTAAGTCTTAAGCTTGACTGAAGTTGAAGATATGCCACGTGATTGCAGCCAGTTTCTAAATGAACTCCGATTGTACTTCAGCTGGTTTTGGTGGAACTGAGTATTGTAGCGTGCTGTAAGCTGGCACTGTGGCTGAGGTGATAACCGAAAAATGGATACAGATGCAGTTGTAACACAAAGTTTAGTTCAGCACTAAGTTTAGTTCCAGCACCACCAGTGCTTCTGCAGTAACTTTGGGGCTATTGATGAATGTTTATTGTGTTGATTCTGTGCTACACAAATGGTCTCAGAAACTGGTAGTGATTGTAAGATTTAAGACTCATCAGAAGAATCTGAGAAAATGTTTTCAGGTTTTTTGGTGCTTAAATCTACTTAGTTTAAAACAACTCTGGATGTCACTTCATTTTTGTCAAATTATGAAATCTTAATTAAAATATGCACTAAAATGAATTGCCTAGCTGTTTTATTCAGACTGCCTTATTAACGTGAGGTTAACTTACAACAGTTTCTTGCAGTATTGAAATTTATAGGGTTGCTTGATGGGTGATTCTGACTTGTTTAAAGTAAATAATTCTTACTTCGTAACATCCCATGTAATTACTTTTTGGAAACAGGTACCCAGTTTCTTCACTGATGCTGAGAGAAGGTCTGTAATGGCAGCTGCACAGATAGCAGGATTAAATTGTCTGAAGCTGATGAACGAAACTACAGCAGGTAAAGGGCAGCAACACGTTGTTGGGTTTGTTGTTTTAACTCATTCAGGCTATTGAATCTGTGAGGGTGATGACAACCTCCTGTTACGCCATGAGGAGCTTGAGGGGGAAGCTCTCCAGGCTAGTGCTGCCCAGTCCAGCTTGGGAACTGGAAACATAGCAGCTCTTTAGGTGGAGTGGTGGTAGCGCTTACAAGATGCAATGAGAGTTTGGGTTTGCTAACTTGAATACAGTGCCACTTGAAAATAGCTACTCTGCTTCTGAATTAAAGGTGATACCTGTGTCAGAAAGGCCTGAGCTAGCTTCAGAATCTCCTCATGATCTAGCTGGGGTGTGCAGCTGACCTAAATTCTCAGTTGTTGTATTAAATAATAATATAGTACAGTATTATCGGGTGTAACCTGCCTTTCTAAGATTACAGTAAATATATTATTTAACATAGGTGTGTAGTGGGGACTTCTCACTTCTTCCAGCTTACTGGAAGATGGGTGTGCTGGAGTAAAAAAATCTCATTAAAGTATGAGAGGAGTACTTTATCATAAACTAATATTTATTTGAGGTTAAATACATGGAAGGAAAATTTTAAAAACGTGTAATCCAAAGATGTTTAATTTTTAACTACTTTACATATATGCTTTAAAAGCTGCTTCTACACAGACTGCATTTTTACAGAGCTTTTTCTGAAAGTAGGTTTGCTGATCAATTTAGAACAACTTGAACTGTATGACTTAAAAATATCCAAATCGAATCAAGCATAAGTCTGTGGGGCAATGACAGTTGAAATTTGTGGCAATCCTGTCAGTTGTAGCATTGGCATGACTGTTCTGTCTGTGAGGTGACTTGTTTACTGCCCTCCTCGTTTTAGTGAATTCTAGGGTAGAGTATAGAAATATGTTACATTTTGTGGGACCTAAAGTTTGAGTTGTTTAAACCAGTAATTAATTTATTTTTTTTTCTTGATTTAAATTCTCTTTGCTCTTACAAAGTCTCAACTAACTTTCCCAATGAGTACTGATATTGAAGTCTTAGATTCTTATAAACTGGGCTGCTAAAATATATTTTTATTTCTTGAGCATGCTTGAATTTTGCAAAGCTGAGCTAAAAAATACTGAAAGTAAAGCGTTTCAAAGGAGAGGTGTAGGCATGAGACTTAATCTATGCCATTTCACAAATTACAATGTTAATTTGGCTACAGGCAGAACTGCAATACAAGGTGATGCTTTAGTAGTGTTAAACCTTGACTTGACATCTGTTTCCTTGAAGTAAAAAAATGTGTTTTCAACATGTTAACTTTCTTTGAGCTGCTTTGTATATGAACAGTAATACCTAAACAGAAGCAAAAATAACCAATCTGATAAATCCTGGATCTAAAAATTTCAATTTATGATGGCACGTGTGCTACTGACTTTAAGTTAGTGCTTTGAAGGTGCACAGCATGCAGTTGTTGTTCAAAAGAGATGTTAGGTTATACAGAATACTTAAATGTCAATTATATGCATGAACATGAGGTAACTTAGTAGTAAAACTAGTAAATGAAAATAAGGAATGTGGCAACTCAGTGGTCTAAAACTTGTCACCCTTTTGACCCTTATGTTCTATTTGAGCAGAGAAATGGAGGTGTTTAGAAAGAGTAAACTTAAGTAGTGTGTGTCTTGTGGTAGTGCTTTTTATGCATGCTTTGCAGTTAGGAGTATATGGTTTTCCCTTAACTTCTGTGGGTTGGTGTTTTTTCAGTTGCGCTTGCCTATGGAATATACAAGCAAGATCTGCCAGCCTTGGAAGAGAAGCCAAGAAATGTGGTCTTTGTGGATATGGGACATTCTGCATATCAGGTTTCAATCTGTGCTTTTAACAAGGGAAAACTGAAGGTAATCTTTTAAGTCATACAATAAAAGCCAATATTCCTGAAGTACTTAATTGAAAGATTATTTTTAAAAAACCCAAACCCTAAATAAATATCTATAGCAAGTATTTTTTTTAAATGCTGAATATAAAAACTTTGATACTGTTCTGGCTATTTCAGCAAATCAATTTTTGTAAAATGCAGAAATGAAGTATCCCAAAGTGTGTTCTGAAAAGTGCTTGACAATTAAGCATACTGCATGGGTTTTGTGCCATGTTGCATTGCTGAAGTATCTGCATATTCTGGTAGTCTCATAAGCATTGTAGTGGTGCAGCTGATTTATCTGTGGGAAATGGATGAACTCCCTGAATTGCTCTGTGATGACTTTATTTTCTTCTGCCATCCATGAAGGTTCAACATCTAAATTTAAATAGGATGTGAAGTGAAACTGAACAGCCTTTACTTTATTGCTTGGAGATTTTTGTCTGTGAGCTACTGATGGCTGAATGTTTTTGTAAACTTGTCTTTGGTAGCAAAATGTAGTCATCTGCAGTTGTAGGGAAGATGAGTGAGTTTTTTCTGTTTTGAGTAAGTGACACAGAACCAGTAATAGCATGACAAAATAGCTATCCTAGTTTGCCTTTTCTTTAGTGAACTAATAAACTGCGTAGGTGCTGCAGCATGGTAGAAAATAGCGCAGTAGATATGATAGTATTTTATTTGGGTAGGGAAGGAACTAAATAATTGAGGAGTGATCTTTTTAAGTTGTTCTATCTGGCAACTGCATAGATGATGGTGAGAAAACCACAAAGAATTTTCCCCATATCAAACCTGTTTTTAAAGACGTTAACTTATAAAACTAGTGTCTGTATGAAAGCTATCCCTATATGTAAACAACATGGTCTGGTAACTTTTAATCTTTGTTCTTTCACTTGTGCGCAGGTCTTGGCTACTACCTTTGACCCTTTCATAGGTGGTAGGAATTTTGATGAGGCTTTGGTAGACTACTTCTCTGAAGAATTTAGGACAAAATACAAACTGAATGTAAAAGACAATCCCCGAGCGCTGCTACGATTGTATCAGGAATGTGAAAAACTAAAGAAGCTAATGAGTGCAAATGCTTCTGACCTTCCACTCAATATTGAGTGCTTCATGAATGACCTGGATGTCTCTAGTAAGATGAACAGGTATTGCGCGTTATTTTCACTGGAGTACTTTGAAGTGTTGCCTTTAAGCTGTCTTGTAATATGAACCGCTTTCTCTCTTCCTGTAGAGCTCAGTTTGAGCAACTGTGTGCTGCCCTTCTGTCCAGAGTGGAACCTCCTCTAAGAGCAGCCATGGATCAAGCTAGTAAGTAGGAGTTAACTTAGGTACTACTTTTAGTTCAAGAAAGTAACTAGTAATCCAGTTCTTAGACCTCTTTAATGATTATCTCTTTAATATATTTTTGTATTTATTAGAATTGCAAAGCTAAGTACTGAAAAGTTAAATGTAAGTTCCATTCATATGCTTGTCATGTATGCATGATCCCATTCCCACCTCATTTAGTGCACATACCACTCTGCAGCCTTGGTTTATTGACCCTCATTCACCCTGTGCAATGGAAAAGGTTGGTGCTCTGAAAGATCATTTAAAAACAGAAAACAACCAAACCAAAACAATGATGGGAAAAACTATTATTCTTTACTACAACTGTCTGGCCAGCCTGTTCCATACGTGATACATACTTGTCCTCACTGACCTGAGAATTTGGCAGTATATTCTTGAAATAAATTATGTGAAGCATGTGCAAATAACAAATTGGGTTTTTAATTTTTTTTTATTTTTTATTTTTTTTTTGCCTAATGTAGTAGGAAGGAGAGAATTACACTTTCACAGGAAAGGTTTTATCCATAATTCCAGCGTCTTCAACTGAAAGAAAGCAAAGAATTCTGCTTATCTTGTGACTTGGCTAGATAACTAAATAAGAAGTAAGAACCTGAATAGCTGCTGAGCAGAATTGTTCAAGGACTGACAGTTGTTTGAGATCACTTCATACACATATCTAGAATTCAGAACTAAAAAGTTGCCCTGCAAGCACAGTCTAGTATTTATTATATATTTTTAGTTAAGGGTTTTCCTTTTCTTTATTGGCAACTCAAATGAAACCAAAGATGAAATGAGGTATACTTGAGGTTCATTTTGTTCTTGTTTGGGAGAGGTGAGGGATCATCCAGCAGTGCAGGGCTGCCAGAGGAAACCCAATTACCCACACGTGAGTTTGTGCGCACCAGAAAAGGGATGCACACGGACAGAGCATTTTAAAGAACAGCTGTCCTCGTTGATGCTTGGCTTCTGCATCTTCTAGGATTATGCCACTAGAAAACTTTGTGGCCTGCAGGAGGGACGAAGAGTTTCAATAGGACTCATCATGACAAATGTGGTTTTAAACATCTTGCTGTTGACTATATTCAATGCTTGTCACAGTGTCTAGATAACAAAAGAACTCTATTTTTTTTGTTGTCCAAAGACAGCTTTTTGATATCTTGATGCTAACTTAAGGCCATGCACTCTCTTTTCTAGAACTTCAGCGTGAAGATATCTACAGTATAGAAATAGTAGGTGGGGCTACTAGAATTCCAGCAGTGAAGGAACAGATTTCAAACTTTTTCTGTAAAGAGATAAGCACCACGCTAAATGCTGATGAAGCTGTCGCAAGAGGCTGTGCCTTGCAGGTATAGTTATTGAAATTAAACTTCAGCATTGCTTCTTTAACATCACGTGCTAATGAAATACAACTAACCAAAAGTGAAAGGTACTGTAGCTGAAACGAGGTGTAGAGTCTTACTTGTTCTTTCCCTGTCACAGTGACCGTGTCAGAACTGATTGTATTATGTTAGATAATTTGCTGCTGTGTTGTGTTAGAAGGATGGTCTTGTTAGAGACCTGTTAAATTTAATGACCTAAATTGCAGTGTTCTACTTCTGTGCAGTCATTCGGAAGCTTTGCTGGGTATCTTTACTGATAATCACTGGGGAAGAAGCATCTGTTACTATTACTGTAATTTAGTGAAGTCTTTCAGTTCAATTAACTTTCTACTAAGCATAGAAAGTTTCTGTTACAAATCCCGTGATAAGCACGGCCTCCGTGTGACCTATATGAATTGTAGCCTTTTTGCACTTAGGTATTAATTACTGTACTTGCTATTTATTTGACTACATGGATATAATAAAATTTTGGTCTTTGTTTTCTAGTGTGCAATTCTTTCCCCAGCTTTTAAAGTGCGTGAATTTTCCATCACAGATGTTGTTCCTTATTCTGTAACGTTAAGATGGAAATCTTCTTACGAAGAAGGAACAGGGTAAGTTGTATGGTGCCTACTGAAAAGTGTGTGTTTGTATATAAAGAAAAACGTTGAGCTATGGGAAGGACCAGGCCTCAGACTTTGAAGCTGTCATCCACTTGAACAGTTTTAATTTTCTTGTTTTGCATTATACCTCTTGGTTTTTCATTACTGCTTATTAAAGAAATACATTTAATTAAAAAATGTTGGTGTGAAATTGCCTAACTTTTGAGAAGTGACATAGAGTAGTCCAGCTTTGAGACTTACAGGCCTTCAACCTGCAACTCTTGTCATAAATGGATTTAAACTAAATTATTTAGCTGCTTGGTTAGCACGGCTGATGATGATTAACACACCTTGGTTTTGATTATCCATTGTGTTATGCTCAGTGGTTTAACCTTACTTAATATTCTGCTGCTTTAGGGAGTGTGAAGTCTTCAGTAAGAACCATGCTGCTCCATTCTCAAAAGTAATTACTTTTCACAAGAAAGAGCCTTTTGACCTGGAAGCTTACTATACCCATCCGCACGAAGTGCCTTATCCTGATTCCAGAATAGGTAAGGACATGTGAATAAAAACCCCATACCCAACTCCTGTTGATAATGGGAAAAGTGGTTCCCCTTTTTCGAAGACACGTTGTTTCTGTATTCCCTAGGTTACAGAAAAGCCTAGGTCCTTTAGAAAGGCTCAGCACAGTTGTCGTTGTTTAGATTCAGTGATCAAAGGATATCAACATCTTCTTTTGGCAGTTCCAAAAAAAATTTCTTTCTTCATTCTATCTGTCTTTGCTGTTTCTGAATGGTTTAAAACAGCAGGTACAAAGAGTTTAGTGCTCTATTGTCTGCTTCTTTCAACCTCTAAAATGGATAAGGATCTTATGTGCCCGCCAGCCTGGATTTTTCAAAGAAATTAGATCAAAGGAGCTGTTAGCACTAGACAGTTATCTGTCCAGACAGGTATCCGTCATGTCTCTTTCTGTTCATCGGAGAACATACGAGGTAGGCATTTCCAGGACTTAAGCATCTGTAGTAGAGTCTAAAGTATTAGATGGTACGAATAAGTTTCCTGGTAGCTGATAGTACCTTACTTGCAGTTAGTAGACTCCTCAGGGTCTTTAAACTAATGCATAATTTTATTTACTGATTTATGAATCTGATACAAACTTGGTGCTGTCTGTGCAACAAGTTTGTCCTCCTTAGGAAAGAACGTTGTCCATTACTTTGGCATAGTGTGTATCATTCAAACTCAAATTTCCAGCAAGATGCAAAATAAGGGATCGACTTCACTGCTTCCAAGAGCCTTGATTAGCGCTGCTCATTCTGCAAAATGTGTAGTGCACCCGTGTTACCAAACTCAAATAGAATCTTTTATCTTTGTTAACATTTTATTTTTCGGTGCAAAGCTTGAGTTACATGGATGAAAGAAACCATTTGAGATGAATCAATTTCTCTGGTGTGATGGTTAGAGAAGGCAACACAAGTAGAACACCTAATAAAATGTTACTTTGACTTTTTTAATGAAATCCAGAGAAAGCAAAGGCATCTTATTAATTATCAGTTAACTGATAATAATTGGGGAACCAGGTTTTAGTTTATCTAGCTGCGTCTTACATTGTAGAATTGACAGCTAAGTAGAAAGCTTCCAAATAGTTTGTTACATGAAGTTGCTATTTAAATTAACACCCATCAAGGAGTGTATTTTATTCCTTTTTCTCCATCTACCACTATTTTTTTGGAAAAACAATTAAAACCATCTTTTTTTTTTTCAAGGGCGTTTCACTATTCAAAATGTTGGTCCTCAACATGATGGTGACAATTCCAAAGTGAAGGTTAAAGTGCGTGTCAATATTCATGGCCTTTTCAGCGTGGCTAATGCTTCCATAATAGAGAAGCAGAACATAGAGGGAGATCACAATGACACACCTATGGACACTGAATCATCAAGTAAAAACCAAGGCAGAGATGATGAGCTGGTATGTAAACTTGTAAATGTCTACACTCCTTGAAATTTTGACAAGAGCGCCAATAATTAGAGGTTAAATCATTGTGTATAGCTTTTGACAATTACTTCTCCACCCTTAAATTATATCTTCAGTTATGTAACATGTTTCTTCGTGTTTATTATGGTAACATTTTATTTTTTACAAAAAAAGAATGTAAACCCAGATTTAATTTTTTCATTGGTCTTTACTATCTCTTTTCTAGTCTTAGTGTTATCTAGTATTGCTATCAAATGGCAACGTATTTAGTGAGATCTGTTGACAAATGAATTGTAAAGGTTTGGTTTTCCTCAAGTACTATGTTTTCAGTGAGTAAAAAATATATGGTATTTCTTTATATATGGCAAACTTGTTCATCATAAACATACCTTCACTAAGGGCACTTCTTTATGTACTTCAGTGTTGGCAGCTCTCACAAACTGGCTTGTAAGCCCTAAGGGGAAGATTACTGGAAATAAATGTGCAACGGCTTGTCATTAATACTGAGAAATTAACAAAATGATGTGTTCTCATTCTAGTGCAAGGATCAACTTTCTGGATAGTGCCCTGCGTACTGAGAGTAGTGAGGTGCACTCGGTGCGTTTGACACTGTAGAGTTGAGGACTGGATGCCTGGGAGCGCTTTGCAGCTGGGAACACACGCAGCCTTTCGTTTTGCTTATGCCCTTCTATAGCTTGGGATTTTTGTTATGTCGCGGCTCACAGAGGAGAGAGATGATAGCTTAGAGAAAAAGAGGATAAAGCGGTAGGCAAGCTGCAATCTCAGGCAGCAAAGTGCTCAGCAGAGTGACGGGTCTCGCCGGCTCTCAGGCACACAGAGGGAGGGGTTTCCTTAGGGAGGAAGGTTGGACAGAAAGCAAACACTTAGCGGCTTTCTTTAGAGGAAGGGATAAATGCGTTTACTGTCATCATTTTTTAAATTTGTCCTTAGCAGTTTTTTCCACTTTAGTTGAATATACCACAGGAATTAGAACAAGTGGTTGCACAATTAGTATTACATAATTGATGTAAAATGGTCGAAAGTGACATAGCTGGCATGTAGCATAACAGGCGTACCTACTGCATGTGGAGGTTACTAAAATGAGTATGCTCTGTTCAGTACAAGAGTAACCGCTTCCGTCTTCAGGCTTTCAATTTGTAGTACTTCTGTTCATCTAACACACCTTCTGTTTTACACTGGTGCTTGTCAGCAGTTACCTTTCATTACTGAGGATGATACCCTCGACTCTGAGGAGGAGGTTTGTGGTGTATATATGTATTATTTTCCCCCTCTAGCTTTTCTATGTAGGCAAAACAGTTCCTTCCAGTTGTTGCCTTTTCTGTGTGAACAGTAAGAACAGTAAATGAGGAAATTTTTTTCCTACTCTGAAGTGACAAAACTTAAATTTCGTAAAAGTAGCCTTCTTGGTTTTAAGTTTTATCCTTAAAAACTTGCTGAACCAATTAACATAGCTAAACTGCAACATATGCACCTGTGCTAGAGTTTGAAATCCTTAAATATCTTTTTCTTGTATTTCACAGAACTAACAGTAAATTATTTTACATACATATGTAGTTTGTGAATCAAGGAATCTTCATTCCCTGTAATGGAATTAATCTTAAACCTTTCAGACTCCTGCTACAGCTTGTCATTTATTGATGCTCTGGATGTCCAAGTATTGGAGTCATGCTGAAGCCTTTAGACTTATCCATTACTATGTTATTAAGAGTTTTTTTGCAATGATGACAGGCAGCTGTATTCCTGAAGTAATTAGTGATGTCTTTAAGATCCATAAATTCCAAATAAGGCATAGGTGAGCTACAGATAAACTTCAGTGAAACTTTCTTAATTTTGGGTGGCAGGGAGGAAAGTCAGCAGGTCATGTGCTCCAAGAGGCTACTACAGAAACTAATTTTTATGGTCCTGTGAGACAGATGCAGGTAACAATTGCCATGACTAATTTACTTCTGCTTTGGATTACCAACTTCAAAGTTTAGGTGAAAAATGGTATGAGGCTGAAGTTCTGGCTGTTCCATAGAGAACCTATTGTTATTGCCTGTGGTGCTGTGTTTCTAGAATGTTCTTTGCATACATTTTCTATGTATTTATTTCTAAGTTAAATGGAGTATTCACAGGGCTTAGTGTAATTCTGAAATGGGACAGATGGCAACATCATAATTATTTCAAGGAGGACAGGCAGAATACAATTTCCATTTAATTTGAGAAAGATGAGTGCAAGTACTATATCAAAGTACTATTTAAACATGGTGAATCAAAAATTCTTAAGATTGATTCTTAAGTCCTTATAGTATCTGTAACTGACAGCAGTCTTGCATCGTACAGCAAACCTTTGCGTTCACTTATGTAATTCTCTTTCTAGGATAAAATGCAGGTTGATCAAGATGAAGGTACTCAGAAAAGTCAAGCTGAACAACAGAACCAAGCAGATGAGGAAACTGAAAATGCAGGAACCGAAACAAAAGTTCGTATTCCGTATTGATAAGGAAATGTAACGTTGCTTCCCGTAGACTTTTTTGCCCAGTGTTCTCCAAGTCATTAACCTTACTAAGAGGAGGACAGCTATGTTGAAAGGATTAAGTTAGGAATCCTGCCTTAGCACTTCATTTTCAACATAGTATATGATTAAAGACTTTGAAGTAAGTTTCCATTCACGTAGTTTTATAGTGAAGATGGAATCTAGGGAAACTTAGGAAAAATTATGAAGGGTATGTGGTGTCTTTAGCTTTTGCATAGGTTTTCTCAACAGCTCTTTGCATTATGTTTAAAGAAATTAAATTTTACCAGTTTGGTTCAGAAATAAGCTAGTGGTGATTCTGAATAGCAGAGGAATAATTAAGTGCTTCATTTACATATTATTAATTTGTAGCTGTCATACTAGTTTCATTTGTCTCTCTTTGAGCATAAATGTAGTCATATTTCTATTCTTGAAAGTTTCTTCATAGTCTTTTCTTTAATAATCTTTTTATAGGCTGCTTGTGGAGACAAGCAAGATCATCCAGTGCAGCCAAAGGCTAAAGCAAAAGTTAAGAGTATTGACCTACCTATACAGGCAAGCCTCTATAGACAACTGGGACAAGATCTTATCAATTGCTATATAGAAAATGAGGTAAGCTGCATAAACAGATGACCGCTCAAGTTAATGTCACTGTAAATAATTAACCAGAAAGTATTTGCAACCATAAACTTATTACCTAATTTAGAATTCCTTGGGGGTTTGTCCTTAATTGTAAGGGGGTTTGTTTTAATTGGGGTTTTTTTTTGAGAAATTAATCAGATTCACTGAACTACCCAGATGTTTGAGTTTGATCCATTAGCCTGTCATTACCCAAAGTATCAAATTCCGTTCTTAGGCGGGAAGTGTGTAAGATGACCAGGAAAGGCTGCACAGTATGTTACAGGGCTGCTAGTGGTTATTGACTGACCTGATACTGGTCAGGAGTAGAATTTGCACGGGGCTTTTGTGCTTTACAGAAGCTGCGTCCTTATTTAGGTCGTGTTTTTGCCCTTCAACTCAGCAGGGAAGTATTACAACATGCAGAAAACCTGCCTTTCAGAGGATCCTTTCTGAACTTTATAGGTATCATGTTTGCGAAGATCCCACCAGCATAAGCTCTTCTCAGAAAGATGGTCAGTCTGAAGAATAAAATACGAAATAATTTTTATAGGGCAGAATTATTCCTAGTGACTTCCAAACCAGAGTCAAGACTTGTCTTTCCTTTGAGTCCTGTCTGTGGTGGTCAGATCATAATTGATATCTGATCCATTTACGTTGAAGCACTTGCCAAATAGCTTCCAAATATGAACTCCCTTTTGCCCTGTTTCAGTTCTGCCTGCAGTCCAGATGACTTACACAGAGTGAAAACTTTAATTGGTAATTGTGAATTAGCAGGCTTCTGCAAAGTTCTGTGGTACAGTTTCAAGCGAGTAATCATTAAGCTTGAGACTTGAAATGCTTTTAGTTTTAAATAAGCTTTTCTCCACCCTAGGGGAAGATGATGATGCAAGATAAGCTTGAGAAAGAAAGAAATGATGCTAAGAATGCTGTTGAAGAATACGTGTATGACTTCAGAGACAAGCTGTGTGGAGTCTTCGAGAAATTCATCACTGAAGAAGTAAGATTCACCTATGTTTCAAACATTGGGCAAAACTCTGAATTTTTCAGTGTGGGTTATGTGGAGGCTGCAGGGGTCTCTGGGACTTGTTTCTGAACATGGAATGGACTAACTTTACAGAAGTGAAGTTCAGGCTACATTTGGTAACTTAGAAACATGATTCCTTTCCCACTTAAAAGTCCAAGGAAAAGGTGATGAAGAAAGCTGTACACGGGGCTGTTGTAAAAGCAGTATTGAAAGAACATTTGTCTTACAACCATTTCTTTAACAGCTGTCTAAGTAAAAGTGGCTGGTACACAAGCAACCAGTTGTTGAGACAACAAATGTCCAGCAGCAGTTTTAAGGTCGGCTCACTGGATTGATTACCTAGTCATCAACCCAGCAACACCATACAGACGCCCTTCCAATATAAACTCGAGGGTGTGAGGCTGTCTTTTCCATACCAATTTCGAAACCATCTCTTCTATAAGTTAGAGGGATAGAGAACATTTTTATTTCTAAATAATTAAAGATAAACTATTTGTTTATAGCTGGTAGAGTCCAATTAAAGCAATTTTAACTTCAGCTATATATATAGTTGTCCACATTTGTTGTTCTTCCGTCCTGCTATCAGAACCTGAGAAGCAGAACTTCCCATGTAGAGATAATATGCGAGAACATTGAGATGCATATGCTTTCTTATAAAATCAATCCTGAAGCTGTGTAACTCCCATAAACTTCACCTGCAAAAATCAGATGAGTAGGGCTGTCCTGCCTGTCTTGCCATTCTGCAAAATCTTGCCTTTGAAGTTTAATTACCATTTTCTTTCACTATCATTTTGAATATTTTAAACTGATGAAAAAGTCTTTTTTTGAGTAGGGAGGTTTCTTTGTGTGCTGGGGGCAGAAGTCTCATTTGTTGTGTTCCCTTCTGAACTAGAGTATCCCTAACTTGCTTTGTAGGATTCAAACAAGCTGACCTTGATGTTGGAGGACACAGAAAACTGGCTTTATGAAGATGGAGAGGACCAGCCAAAACAAGTATACATGGATAAGCTTCAGGAATTAAGAGTAAGGCTTTAAGTTACCTTCTAGAAAAAAATGTGTGTTAGGCAGTGGGGGAACTTATACAAATAAATACAGCTAAGTAAGCAAAGCTCTCTTAATGAGGGGTGTGGGTGTGTGTACCCATGTGTGAGTTTTTTAAATCTGTTAACTCTTTAAGTATGGATATTCAGGTTGTATGTGGATGAGGTTTAGTTATGAAATGAACATAATACTGAGAACTAGAAATACAGTTTGTTTTAATGTCAGTTATGCTCCTAATTTGAAAACAGTCAAAGTGATGCAGGCTGTCACTAGTGACAATACAATTAATTGCTATGGAAATTTTCTGCCAGTCTTGTTACAATCTAAAAGCAGCTTCTGAGTAATTTGCTCTCCCAGGTATTCAGAATTACACTCCAGAAGAGATGCTCTGGTTTTCCTGTTTTCAGTGTCTTCTATAATTGTATCATAAAACTGAATTTCTGGTCTAATATCTAAAGATAAAGGCTGCAGAGTGCTTTAACAGTAGCTTCCATGGTATCATTTGATGAGTAATGACAAAAAAACCTTAAATAATTCAGATTTTAATAATCTGATGGCAAAATGTGAATTCTGATGAATGACTAACTTAAAGTGACTACAGAGTAGCATGTCTTTAGCTCTTGGGTTCCAACTGTTTTCTCTCAAGTCAGATGTCCTTTGAGGGAAGGATAACTGACGGAAACAGCAGTGTAGATCCTGGCAACTGCCTTCTTGCCTGGATCCCAGTATTCAAAAGAAATACAGACAGTGGATAAAACTAGAAGTTTTCAGGTGAACGACTTAAAAATTAAACTATCCATATAACTCCTGTCTGGTTTCTCTTCCAAATGCATTGTTCAAAATGCTTTTTCTGCTCTAAATAACAGCAAAATGCTAAGCCTAATAAGGACAGGCAGTACTCCTGTGTTGAAACATCTGGTCTTTTATTTTGTTGTTGTTGCACTAAAGCAAAATGCAAAGATGAAGCTCTTGAATGGGTGAGAAAAGGAGTTAACGGCAGCCTTCCTCCCTATGCTATTCTTAGACCAGACTAAAGTAAACTTGTATTTTTGTCAAGATCTTTGTGCTTGTTTCTAGAAATTTGGACAGCCTATTCAGGAAAGATACATGGAACATGAAGAGAGACCAAAAGTGTTAAATGAACTGGGAAAGAAGATTCAGCTCCTTATGAAAGCAGTAGAAGCGTACAAAAATAAGGTAGAAGCAAATTATTTAGGGAATGAACTATTACAGGTGTCCGAGTTTGGCTGAAGAGTTTGTGTTTAAAAAGAAATCCTGTAGGATTACTTGTTAAGCTGCTTTAAAATGGCTGTTGTGCTTCTGCTCCTGAGAACTTTGAAAACTGTTCTGGATTGCTAGCAAAAATAGCTTCTTCATGAGAACACAAATTAAGCATAGTCACATTTTTTTTTTTTTGTGACTATTTGAATACCATTCAAATACCATTTGAAATTAATACCTCAACTTATGGCTGTAACCATTGTTTCTATAACTTACAAGACTATCTATTGGGGTTAGTTAATCAAATTACAGTAAATCTCAGGTGCTTTTTTTTCCTTGCAACTGTATTACTAACCTGCACTTCAGCAAGGTGCATGTCAGATCAAAATTTCCAATGTCTAAAAATAATGTCCTGTCTGTCTTGTTCTACAGTCATTCTTCATACTAAATGCTTGTTAAAAACTATTTTCATCAGGTTGTAGCAATGTTTTCCTATGTTAGTACATGTCCATGAAATTCTTAATTGGGTGGGAAGCCTATGTTAATAGATGATACAAATCTCTCTCCTTAGGATGAAAAGTATGATCATCTAGATCCTGCTGAGATGGAAAAAGTTGAAAAATACATTAGTGAGGCTATGAATTGGTTGAACAGCAAAATGAATGCCCAGAACAAACTAAGTCTAACTCAGGATCCAGTTGTGAAAGTGGCAGAAATACTGACAAAATCTAAGGTAAAAAAAAAAAAAATCACTGTACATGTTGCATTCTAAGTTTTTCTTTAACAAGATTTTGGCCTCTGTGTTGAGCTAGAGTATTAGTCCTGCAGACATTTTAATGCTATGAAAAGATCCATACAGAGGGAGCAGCAGTTGTATCTTAAATTCTGGCTCTTTATTCACAGCAGTAGCTCTGCATAAGCCTTTTGAAAATAGCCTGAGTTACAGCACCAGGCTTGCTTAAAAATGGATTGCTATATAGGCTTTTAACAGACTGGAAGCTCTTTAGCCAGGGAGAGGTTTTACTTTGTGGACTTGATAGAATTGAAAAGTCTAGTCCTTAGAAATTAAATTCCAGGTCATTATGAACAAGAAACAAATTTGAGACATTCTCATTGAATGCAATTACTGTGCCACCAAATGAACTTGCTCTCTCGCTTCTGTTTACAACTAGGAATTGGATAGCTTCTGTAATCCCATTATATACAAGCCCAAACCGAAGATAGAACCTCCCAGTGATGGGCAGTCAAAAGCTAATGGTGAACACAATGGACCAGTGAACGGACAGAGCGGTACTGAAACAAAACCTGAACCAGCGAAGGACAATTCTCAGCAGACCAAACCACCTGGAGAAATGGAAGTGGACTAAATCTTGCATTTCTTTTACTTAATTAAAATAGTGCAAGTAACCACAGGGTCCATTCTTTTTGTCTGGTACACACCTCAGATGTTCAGTTGTTCTTAGCCACCCTTCTGTCATTTGTTGCTGAGTAGTTTTGAAAGTGTTTTATATTAAGTCCACCTCTGATGTTCATTTCCACTGATGCTGCTTATGTGGAGCTTTAGCCAAATGTAGATTGTATAAGTCAGTTTAAGCTTTCCCAATATATTTTATATCAAACATACAGAATTGATATATAAATGGCAACAATCTACCTTATTTAAAGCTTTTATTGTGGATAAACCTCAGCTCCTTTATTCAGGAAAGGATACTGTATTGCACTACTGATGCTCAAGTGTAGATCTAATTGCATCTTTATTTTGGAAAAATATTGGAATTGAAGTGGCAAAACTTGTCACTTGAAGCACTGACCTTTTCTAGTTATTGTATTGTTATAATTTAAATATTAAAATAGAGGTTAGTTGGCATACTAGTCCATCTTGCTGATGTACCATGAGAATTGTATGGTCTTTTTCATATAAACTGAATAATACAAGCTTAAAAGGTTTTTTTGTTTTTAGATTGCCATACCACTAACAATCCTAGTTACAAAAATGCTAGCATAATGGCTCTGCCATGTACTGAAATTACATGAATGGTCTCAGTGCACATTGCTGTACATAAGGTACTGTGCTTATGATAATAGTATGAAGGGGTAGAATATCCAAGGACTGTTGCATAGCTTTCCCTTGAAAATGTCTTGTTGCACATGTTACTATTTCTGCTTTTGTTTTGAATGAAATCTACATCTTGTGCTGGGCAGGAGAAGCAACAGAAGTTGCGCTGTGCAAGCTGTATGTTAGCACCCTGACTTTGAGGTGCTTAAATGCTGTTTGTTGCAAACTTGAAAGAAATACTGAGAGCTTGTTTAAGCCTTAGTACTCAGCACATATTTATACAGAAGAACTTACAAACTGGATAATAATACCCCAAAGGTGGTATCTACTTGATGAGCTTGCATAGCTTACCAGCTGTCTTTGGTCATTGACTTGATCTAAGGAAAGTGTCTGTAATGTGTTACACAGTTGAGTCACTATTTCCTTTGGCATGTCTTAGACATTGTCAAGGTCCACTGTACGTTCATATATTCTGAATGCTTCTGTCAGTCACCGAGGTACTGTGGCACTTGCTAGAGAAGTCACTCTTGACTGTAAACAACTCTTGTATTACCAGAATAGGAATGGGCTACTCTGAGAAGTGGTTTCTTAGTCAAGTCAGCGTCAGAGACTGAGATGAGTTGCAGTGTAACGCTTCAGTGACTTGAATGCCATTGCAGAACTGCATTGAGGTGTTCAGGTCTTCATCTGGCATTCCTGCAGCACTTCTCCTGTACAAGCTTCCTGTCGTAAACAAGTGACAGGTTGTGTTCTTGTTTGTGGCTTTGGCAGCCATTTCATTTCCATCCGTGCCCTTCATGTTCCACCGCTGTTCATGCTACAAAGAGTAGTCCATGACCCCAGCTAGAGTTGGTAGAGATGAACTGTACTCCAAGTATCTTCACAGGGAAAGGAATCATCGTTTACAGCTGTATATAAACCTGCTAAACTAGCTCAAGTGCTAGAATAGTATCTTTGTGACTGACATGCCCGTACTCTGCTGTGCTGTTTCTGCTGTACACAATCGGTTGTGGATGGTCTGGCACCTTGAGTTTACATATTTAAAGCCCTTGAACAAAAACTGAGTGACCTTGAAGAGAGCTGCAGCTATTCTGCAAACTCAGTCTTTAATTGTGCCGCTGTAGTCACACACCCTTGGCCCTGATGGGTGACTGTATGTCAGTGTCAGTTGTCCTCAGTTTAAGTCAGGACATGACTGAGCTAGTTTTGGTCCTCTAGGCTTTAACATCATGAGTATCTTCATGGCTCTACCATAACAGTGTAGTGAGTAGCCTTCATAAGTATTGGCTTCCTAAAACCCATCTACGTGTTAATTTGTCTAGCAGCCTTCCTGATACTTGGCAGAAGAGCTCAAACAGTGGAAATCTCCAGTGTAAGCCTTCCAATAGCAAAAAGGTCATGTGTAAGAACAGAAAGTCTTCTGCTTGTGGTCATCAGATGCTTAATAGTACATTACAAATGTTTGAGGCAATTCTTATGCATAAAGGCTGGAATAAAAGCCAATATGGTTAAGACACAATTGTAGTAAGGTTTTCTTACTAGAGGAGGAGTGTTTTGCTGTGCATCTGCTCTGTCTCTAGATCCCTGTAAGAGGAATGCTACGCTTAGATGGCCGGTAGCAACTCGTTGCTGCTGTAAATGTTAAGAATCCCTTTGAAAGGGCAAAACTGTTCTTTCCACAGCAAGCTTCACATTAACATGGGAACATACAACTTGTTAATATGTAATCTGTTCTCTTTTACAAAGAGGAAAGCTTGCCAGGATGCAGATTTAAGGTTCTCAAATACTTGTATAAGCTGTGCATAACTTGAAGGTGAGGTTTTGTGTGTCAGACTCAACAAGCGAGTCACTCCGTAGCTACCCTGACAGCACCACAATGAGTATCTTGCAACATGAAATAACAAGTTCTGTTAGGGAACCAACTACTCTGCATCTTGTATATTTTAAAAGCAGGTATTTGTTGCTAATAACTTACTTGATAGTTTCTGTTGAGGGGCAAGATACATTTTTAATATTTGAAAATGTTCTCTCCATCCCACAAAAAGAAAAAACAGGAAGCAACATTATCTTTGTGAAGGCAGTAGAGTTTGGGGGTTTTTAAAAGAAGTTTTGTTAATCAAAGTCTATAACTTGATGTAAAAGTTCAGTTACAAAATACTTTTATTTTACCAGTAACATCTTTCTTTTAGAGGACTGATTATCTGCTGTCTTGAGCATTAATGAACTTGCTTAAGAAATGGCTTTAAAACTAATTTGCTTTACTAAACAAATTACTACTAGCTGTTCCACAACTGATTCATGGCTTCCTTTGCACATCTTTTATTACAGTAGTTTAGACGTCAGGATTTTCTTTGAACTTCAAACATTCAGATCTAACAAATATTCACATGTAACAAACAGATTTTTAACAATCCCTTTAAGTTAAACTTTTATACTCTCTTTAAACAGACAAGGGTGCTACATGATAAAATAACCCAGTACAGCTGCCTGCCTTGTTTGGTCTGAATTTGCATGCGTGTCTGAATTTGAATGAATCTTCTCCCTCCTTGGCTTCTGGCAGTGTCCTTCTCTCACCGTTTCAGTGCTGCCTGCAGGGCATGCTTGCTGCCTTGGGGGCATGCTTGCAGAACCTGTACTTCTCCATGCCGTTGGGGTGATGCACCTGAGTGGTGTTTCACAAGAGATGGTGGCAGAATGAGGAGAAGAGGCCCTGGTCTCACGTGGGGCATGGCAGCAACCGGAGGGGAACCACTGTTAGGTGGTGCTACTTGTGAAGCATATGGGCCTGCAACTACAGCACTCTGTAGGTCGTGTGCGGCCAGAGGGTACCACTGCTGTGGTGTGCACTGTGAAGCTTTTGGTTCTTCCATTTAAAGTGAAAGTGTTAACTTAAAGCACCCAATCTGTGGGGTTATAAGATTCCATTGTAGCTTCAGCATTTGAAATTATTTAATACTTTTTTGAAACATCTCAGTGTGCTGAACTCCTCTCTCTGGTATAGATTCTTCCTGTTCTCAAATACTCCATATTTAAGTGGGGTTTTTCTCTGTAAGGATTACATTTGAGTGTAATTTCAGGAAATGGACAAGGATCTGGTCGGAGACTCTTCTTTCCAAGTATTTTTTTTAGCAGTAGTGTGAGAACTTTACAGCCTTAACAACCCTTGGACTCTTTACGCTTCTCAGTGCTCTGGTTATCCATTCCTCTCAGTTAATAGACACTAGCTTTCAAAACATGAAACCATTTTTCAAATACGCTGCATTTGCTGGTTCAAAACACCTAACCAGCTGCTGTAGGAAAAGAAGCTAAATTCAATTCCTATAGACCTCGTTCTTCAAAACAGGGCTTTCATTTTTGTGTTACCACCCTCTAATACTTTAATACGCTGGCTTCTGAAGCCCGGATGCCCAAATTTCAGTTGTGGGTCAGCATAGAGTCTGCATGCTCTAGGGATGCTTACATCAGGTACCACTAGCTGTGAGTTCCCTTTAACTGGATGGAAGAATATTATGTTGTCTCTTACACTCTTTTTTGTTATACCAGGTTTTCTCCCCTTTCAGGCACCAGAAGAGAGAAGCTGTCAGAAAAGGTAGTGGAAAAACATGTTGCTTAACAAAAGGTAGTTAATGCCTTGTAAATTGTCATTTTGCCTCCCAAGATAACATCTGGATTATCAATACAAACTCTTAGTTCATTAGAGCAAGTGTGTAGTAGCTGACTCAGCTGAATTCTTAATTCTCCACAGTTGCAATTTGAAGACTTCTGCCACTTATTACATGTGTAAATAACAGTGAAAACAACTAAATGTGACTATTGGCACTGCAGAATACTGAACCAGGAATGTGCTCACGTGACTTACCTGATACAGTTGTTATACCCTGTTTTCCATCTTCCTGGTCAGAAGGAAATACATCAAGCAATGATAAGCAGGCATCACTGTAATGTGATTGATGAATCATTTTAAACAAAAATGCAATTAAGAGTTACACCCACCGGCCACCTCTACAAAGTGCTGAAATGGTTTAATTAAATTAATTAACAAAGGTGGTAGTCCCTGAATGTTGCATAGTTGGAAAAGTTCGTTTACATAGTCTAAACATATCTCCATAGGATGGGGGGGAGGGAAGAGATGGGAGTGTTAGAATTGAAAGCAGTGTTTTAAGTATGCAAAATGTTTACTATGTATGTAAATGGGATTCTTCTTAGTGACAGATCATGTGCAAATTGACAATACTTCAATTTATTTTTGAATGGCGATATAGATTGTCAAGGTTGTGTATAATTATAATAAATATATAAACAGCTACTTGAACCATAAATGACCACCCAAGACCTCATTTTTACATCAATGTTCTTAAAAGCAGCTTTGTCTGATGTTATGGGTCGACACAATGTATGTTTGTCCAAAAGACCACAGGTAAGAAATAGGCATTTGTGGCGGCTCACCCTGTCGTGCTTGCTTGGGCAGGTGTGGTTTCTCTCATGCTGCTCTGTCCCTGGCTGCTGCAGACTCTTCTGCTCAGAAACTTCATCAGATGAGTTACCTGTGAGCACTGTGACCCTTGGCTCCACCTGTTGCAGCCCAAACACAGCACTGCTTTGTCTCCAGGGAACTGCAGTTGTTTTCACCTCGGCAATCACATTTGTGCATTTGGATGAGCACAAATTGCCAAATTTCGAGTAATTAATCTCTCACGAATGATTTATTGCAACATACAAACACGTTCAAAGTAGTTTTCCTGTGTCTTGAACTGCTTGGGGAAGTTGATGGCTTTGGGCATTGTTGCTTCTCAGAGAAGATCCTGAAATGCAGCAGTAAGGCAGTAGTCCGTGGGCTTACGCCAGGAGTTCTTTCAGTGCAAGGAGTCTTAGCAGTACAATGAGAATCCCTCCATCCTCCACTAGTATGCGATGACAGTAGAATATCTGCATCACCTACACGAATGCATCAAAACACAACATCACTCAACATGTTTCTATCATCTTCCTCAATATGTTTTAAAAGCTTCACAAAGCCTGTGTTTCTTCCAGCCTTTGCATACTTGGATCACAGTATGTAAAGTCTAATAGACTTTAGTCTATTATTAGACTTTAGTAAAGTCTAATAAAATACTTAAATGATATTCATTTCACAGGCAAGGTTTGGGATTTAGGGGTGGGGAAAGGTCCTTCCTATTAAAAATGTGTGTGTGTATATATATACACTCATAGATGTATGTATACACATATATACATGCATAGGTAAAAACATACAATCTAAAAATCAACTCCATGTGCATAAGGAGAGTCAGTATAGGGGAAAATATTGCCCTTAACCTGTTTTGCCATCTGACCATCTCAGATGACTCCATCAGCTGGTTTACACTCTGGTATTTACCAACTGTGTGAGGATGCTCACCATCAATAAAAGCATTCCACTGTTAACACTGCAAAAGGGGAAAATCAACTGTTCTAGTAAAATTAGGTGAATGTGAAAAGAAGCTTAAGGTAGCCAGCTAAAACTCAAGGAATTCAAGACATGGGCATGATGTTATGCTAATGGTATTTGCATCAAATACTGAAATACATTGTAAGGACATAGATTTCAAATTTCATCTGAAAAAATAGCTTCTCTGGTATTGTAATATCCTAACACTATCTCAAGGGGCTGACTTGGTGCAGTTTCCGGGAGAAAAGAGCTGCTTACAGAATAAAAACAATTTATTCCCAGAGATGGTGTTTGTCACAGAGCTTCTGAAACAAAGAGTGTCCCGGTGATTGTTACCATGACTGCAAGTAAATATTATCCTTTACTTTCTCAGATTAACTCTGGTTTACCTTCCTTATTCCCCCTACAAATATCAGTGTGCTCTTCCTTTTATAAGAAGCTAATTGCATTTTCAGTAGTGTTGAAGCACTTTCAATCACAAAGAAAATAGCACTTTTTATCACAAATACAACATTTAAAAACTACTAGTCAAGAGTATTTTACTTGTAAATTTCTCCAGAAAATATCTTCATCCTCAAATATTCAAGAAGGAGATACAGCTGGTGGGAGACGTGTCGGCAGAGAAAGAAAATACCAGTGGGCAATAGGAGCACCCAGAATTGTATCACCAGTGGTTTTGTCTCCCAGGGCTATTTTTTTTATAAGCGTCTTTTGAATCCAGCTGGGAAATAAGAAAAACACACCACCTGACCAAAAGGATTTTAGAAGTACTAAATTATCAACGCAGGTCCCTAAATAACTTTACAACTATGTGTTCCTTCTATTCCCGCATCTTGCCTGAACATTAGCCCAACAACAGTCTCTGGGCCTCACTTTATGTGCTGCAATAATCACATTAACTTGCCTTGACCTTCAATTTAATCTTGAAATAAACCTAAGACTTGCAGAGGGATATCCAGTTGCAGTTGCTCTTCCCTCCCCCCTCTCCTTGCTTCCATACCCTTCCAAAACACAACAGGTTCTGCAGGAACCTGTAATTAACCTTTTCCTTTCAAATTGGAGGGCCACTACAGGACAATTCGGTGGTCAGTGCTGAGCTGCTGAGCGCTGATCCGTCTCATCTACTGAAATGGATTCCCATTGCTTACCTACACCTACAGCCAGCTGTATTCTTCTACTTTGGATGCTGCAAAGTATGAAACAACAAGCATTGTCCATAGCAACATGTGCAATGAACCTCTTTAAATTAAAAGTGGCAGCCCATAGTCTTAGAAAAAATGTTAAAACTTATAAAAAATGAACAATAGTCCCTCAAATGGGTCATTTTCCAGATGAATTGCATAGTCTAACTGTCCTGCAAACGCTCAGTACTCCCTGAAATGGTAACATCCTTACATTAGGATATATATCTGTTGCACGCACTATGCCCATTGTAGGGGAGGGTCCAGAAATAACACTGGACATTTTATAAGCATTGTACAGACAAAGATAAATGTGCATTACTACTGTGCCTCCAAAGGACAGTAAAGTTGACTCATTCAAGTCACACAACACCTATGACAAGGGTGAAACATGTTACATTCCCGGGACTGTAGCCGCCCTCAACACCAGGAAGGCAAGACATCTGCATAAAAATCCTAGGCCAGAGCTTCAGGTTCCTTCATAGAACATGTCAGCAGCCAGCACAAGAGCTACTCTTGGAAACTAAAATGACAAAGCAAAACCGGAAACATTTGTCTTGACAATACTACAGGAAGATGTGGCCTAAGAGTTTCCTTTCTCTACCAGAAATAACCTTTCCCACTTGCTCTTTCCACATATTTCAAATGCTCCAGGACTTTGTTGCAGTAACTATGCCCCACCTACTCCATCATCTACCTGCACTGCATTGTCTACAATACCAAGGCAGGTCAAAATATCCTTATGAAATTGTATATGGCAATTTTAGCATAGAAAGTGGAGATGGCCGTGAGATCTGAGGCGCACAGGTCATCCTATTTACGACTGCTCTTCTACACCTGTGCTTTGAAAAGTCACTGAAGAAATAACAACCACATGACCTCCTTCCTGCAAGTTCGTATTAAGTAAGGGTTAACAGGTATTTCAGAAAAGTCAGTGGCATTACCTTTGCTGCTTTTGAGTGTTAATTCATAAGGAATAAACAACCCTGCTTATCTACTGGTTGTTGATCTATACTCATCTAACCGAATACATGATAAAAATAGCCTCCTGCCTGTATTAGAGACTGTTCTTGGAAAGCTCAAGCAGATGATCACTCTAACAGCATGAGGGAGTAGAAAACCCAGAGTTCCACACATCTCCTACCCTACATCTACTTAATTTCTGTTTGAAGACTGGAGTCAGTTTTCTCTTAGAAGATCTAGATATTCTAATACTCAGAAAACAAATCTAAACAAAAATTAAAAAAGAATCACACTCCCACCTGTAACAGTTATCCACAGAGACAAAAAAAGATATCTCTACTGCCATCCACAGCACTCAGTAAACTATGAGTAGGTACATCCATACAGTAGCAAGAGCCAGTTTCACAGACAGCTGGTGGTATTAAATCTGAACTGTCCATTTTCCTTAATATGTCCATGTCATAACAAGTGCTCTTCCTCAAGGAATCTCTCATTTACAAAAGACCTTCAATGACTTCTCCCTCCAGCATTTTCATAATTCTCCTTTTGACCAGCACTGTTGACCCTAACAACCTTCAACTCCCCAGAAGAGGCCCAGAGGCAAGAGGATATTGTACTTACTTGACAGTCAAACACATGCTTTGTGAAAAAAATAAAAATAAAAATCCCAAACAAAACCCCAAACGTCAATTACTTACAAAAGTAAAGGGTGGAGTAGGAAAATACAAAGTCCCAGTATTTACAAGCAGATAAATTAATACCTAGAGACAAAAGTGCAGTACATTTTCTTCTGCGTATAACAACGAAAAGGACAGTAAATGCAAATATTTATTTGTCTCAAATATTTGCAGTAAGTCAATAGGTAAAATTTAATAAAACAATTCCATTTCTCCTTATACTTTCCAGAACAGGATCATGTGTTAAAATCAGGTAGAAGCTATGACTGAAGGAGAGTCATAAGACTTCTGAACAAACCCTGTATAGGTAGCCAATACTACTGCAAAGTAGAAAAGGCTTTTGGAAAAGTTTACAGATACTGCAGTGATATCTAAATACATACAGAACTTTTCAGTACATTTTGTAAACAACTTTTTTATACACTGATTTAAGTAAGAAAACACAGAAAGACATTTTTCCTAATTTTTTACTTACCTAAATCTTGTAGAGCTATCTCAGAGGGAGCTAACCTCTACTACTTTCTGTGATTTGCTGTCACCTCTTCCTAAGTTCCTCCTGGCTTTCTCCCAGGAGATAATAGCTTTACAAATGTGTAAATAAAGGCTTAATGTGAGCTCCTTATTATCCTTACAAATGAAAAAAACCCCAAAGAAACATGCCATTTGACTCTCAATCAATGAGGTTCTATGTAGCCAACAATTACAAAATAATAACTTTGTAGTTATAAGACATATAAAGTTGAAATGGAGGTCAGTGACCACTTCTGCAAAGATTTACACAGATCCTTACATGAATGTGGTATGATTAATCCTACTGATGTCAATAGCGCTGCCTGCAATACACAGAGCGGAGCCCAGGTGTGACTTCACTAGGTTTGAGCCTAGGACTCCAATGAAGAGGTCTCATGCAACTTACTGCCATCCCTTTCCTGAACAGAACTGTATTTTAGGGCTTTGTAAGCTAACATCCTTCCCTTCAGTCCAAACACAGCTTTTGGTCTTCAGTTCTGAGCCCCTTCTTAAGCATCTACACTCTGTGCTCTCTTTTCAGATGTTAGGAACAAACAGGTGTATGTGAAAATACGGATTCTGTCATTTCTTATGACTCACTCAAGTAACAGTTTGTCAAGTCTCAGCAGACACTTCAAAAAGGGGCAGATGTTAGTCACTCATCAGTTTAGCCATAGGCATAAGAACTGCACCAATTAATATTTCTATTCTGCAGGCAGTTGGAGAAATATAATTTTCTTCATGAATATGGTAGTCTTTGAACTCTTTGCACATTTTAAAAGAGGAGTTGTCACAATTAAAATATATTAGAAGCAAAACACAGAACATTTTACTAGGAAAGCTCAGTACCTCAAAAACCTTCAAGTGACAATGCACAGGAAATACAAGCCTCGCCTTGCAATTTTTCCTCTTCCAGGCAGGCCCTTTCATCCATACAGGTAGTTTTTTAAAGGACAGAGAATATTATTGGACCGTTGACCGTAAGGTAAAAACAAACAAAACAAAAAATTGTTGCCAACTAAGAACTCCAAACTCGTGTCCTGAAGCTGGTTTTCCATTTGTATAATGGAAGCATAGATTTCCTACCCTGCAAATCCAGCTGGTGGGATGCTCTCCATTGCAATTCCCAGAGGAAGGCACCCTCCACCCACATCTCAGCCACTCCGCAGGAGGAAGTAGCAACTGCACTTACTAAAGAGCAAAACCTTCTCAGTGTGCACTCCAGGGTGGCCTACTGGACGGAGCCGTTCAGAGACACAGGCGGAGGCACACCTGGTCTTCTCCACCTGGTCTGACTTCCAGGCTTGAGCTAGCAACGGAGCTGCTCAAGGTCTACTGGCCTCAGACAGCACCGCGTGGGCACACAAGAACAACTGAGGGCTGGAAATCTGAGAGCAAAACAGCACTACATTTGGATATTCAGTTACTTTCAAAATTAAGCAGAATTGGTGGGTTTAGAAATCACAGTTTTCAAACTGGAATTTAGGAATCTAAAAGTCCACATTAAGACTTCAAGGGGGATTTATTTGACCTGGTCTATCATAAGAAAGTTTAATTTTCTTCCATACTACAGAAAGTATGAAATACACATTTATAAATACAATTTGACATGTAGAAATATAAAATGTGTCTAAATTCACTAAGTTGCCAAGACTTAAAATTATTATTTAAAAATATTTTTCCTACAACTTTAAATGACAGAAATACAGTATTTGCATGTCTTTGCTCGCAAGGAAATAAACAGCCACAGTCCAATTTGCTAAATTACCATGACAGTGCTTTTTCAAGACTAACTGAGGTCAGACAACAGAAACTGGTTTTTCAAGTAACTCCTTCCTACATCATCTTGGTGATACAACAAGCGATTAGAGTAGTATTTTGTCTTGCTTTCGTTTTAATATCATGTCAGAAAAAACACTGCAACGACCTGTTTGCCACAAAAAGGGCACTGAGAAATGTCATTTGTCTTAATATGCTAAACTGCTGATCTAAATCCTTTGTGAACAACTGGACAAATGCATAAATTACATCTTTATGCTTAGGTGACATTTTGTCTTCATGGATAATGTCAATAAACCGATTTTCAAGGCCAAAGTGGCAGAAATATACCCTGATGGTGAAGTATGAACTGAAAAAAAGGAAAAAAAAATTATTAGGATTTCAGTCAGGCATACTGCAATGTAATTGATATTTTGTTGAGGAAGCTTTCAAATCTCATACTGCATCCTTTATTTTGCTCTTCAAATCCACCTCAATGACCTTCGCAGGTTTCACTACACAAGGGATGCAGCTTCTTTGCAAATCCAGCCACTTGCCTGGTAACTAAGTGCTAGTTACAACTAAAAATTTACAAAAACAGCTTCAAAGGGAGTCAATCAACATTTCTGACATAATAGCCTAGGGAAATACTGAATACATTTTTATTTAAATTGGTTATTAGCTCTAAGTATCCAAATAGCAGTGCTGCTGTGCAGAAGAATCTGTCCTCTAGTTTCAAGTTTGTATCACTTTACAAGACAGAACGTCACTCACAAGGGGATGCAATGCAAGTGCTAATGCTTCAGTATCTGCACGGATTTGAAACTCCTTCATCTGTGTTGTGATGATGTTATTTTCACTTTGGGGTGAGGAATTCTTTGATGTAAGCCAGGTTTGTGACGACTGTGAGATGAATTTAATGGTAATTCTAGATCAAGCTAGATCTTCTTAAGAAACAGTTCAAATACTGAGATCACCCTTTCTCACAGAATTTATTTTGACTTGCAAAAGTTTCATCTATTAGAGATTATCACTTAGTGGTCACAAGTGCTGTACAATCAAAAGAATCACAGAAAATGCATCTGGAAAAAAAACTTAGAGGTTATCTAGTCCACCTAAGTGCATCAAGACAAAACCAAAAAAGGTCTGCTTGTCCCAACAAATGTGTGTTTTGCTGTTCTTGAAAATGACGGACTTCATAATCTCAGGAGATAATCTGTTATAGTGAGAATATATACACACACAGAGAAACCCCAACCAAATGTTTTTAAAGATGTTTTCTTACTAAATGGATTTTATAGCTATTGTAAGGGATGGGGCATTAGCTATTACTGTCAACAGTGAGAACTAGCTATACGGCCCCCAGCTCTGCCACAAATTTCCAATCTATGAACAAGTCTCCTTTTTGGCTAGTTTATGAGACAGAGTTCTGCAGGGGAAAAGACTCACTATGCATATGCAAAACACTGAGCCCTGTTGGATCTTAAACTCATCTAGAATCTCTGTTCTTTACTATTGTACAGTTAAAGAATAAAAATGTTTCATTTTCAAAAGCTATGCAGATATGCATAT
Source organism: Aramus guarauna (assembly GCA_013400195.1). Lineage (NCBI taxonomy): Eukaryota > Metazoa > Chordata > Aves > Gruiformes > Aramidae > Aramus > Aramus guarauna. The sequence goes on along the minus strand of VXBL01004781.1, from coordinate 12,761 downwards.
AAGGCACTTGATTGCCATTGAGAAGTTCGATGAACAGGGAAGAAAGGGGAAACACAAGTACCTGGTAAATCACAACTAATAATAACTGCTTTTGAAATTCTGTTTGCTCTACAGCAATGACACAAAGATCATTTCATAGTCAATGCATCTATCACATACTGATATCCGCTGATGTATGAAGTTACAGAGAAGGCTGCAAACAAGTAAGTATGGTCAAGAGTGGGAAAGATAAATCAGAAAGATGTGACTTCCAAATACAGACGACTAACATACTGAGAGGCTGACTGAGGAACATACACTCAACTTCCAGAGAAGACAATAAAAAAGCTACTTTCATAGTGATTCATGTCGTGCTTAAGAACACAGCACAATCTGGTACTATGTTCCATACAGCAACAAATATGACAGACACAACCAAGGCATCAGCTAAATTAGCAAAACATATCAATGACCTAATTGTTTCCATAACAATATAGGCATGATGTCAGCCAGGCTCTAGTGGTAAAATCAGTGACTAATCTCATACTTGGTATCTACAGAGACAGGACAACTATACCACACATAGTTACAAATACAGCAACATCTCTACGACATACAAAAGATAGGAGGAGCAAAAATCCAATGCTGGCATAAACAGTGAAATTCCACTGAGTGGTATCACTGGACTTGCAAATGCTGGCGTTGTAGTCCAACACAATAGCCACCTGGCTTTGACAGCATTTATATAAGCAACATAATATTCCTGTGACATAAACTTTGGGACATTGCTGCAGGGACAATAACTTGATAGGAGGGTTCAAAGTTGGAATGTCCATAAAAATGTAATAGTTATGGAAACAAAGCCTTATGGCATACCAAGGATTTTACTCAAACCAGAATATATTTAATAACTAGTATTTCAGAAACAATCATTCTTTGCACAAACTATTTTTTCTTTCACTTACATTGCAAATAACCCCCCTCCACCCACACTCCTCAGCTAAGGATGAAACATGTTGCCAGTTTTACAGATGAGTAAACCGAATCACATGGCTGACAAGTTTGACTTGTTTCTTAAAAATATGGATTTAAATAAAAAATTCCTTCTCCAAAATCAATGGATTTTCACTAGCACAGAAGTAAGGTAGGTGAGAAGAAAAATTATTATTGTATTTTGTTTCTTGATCAGCATGGCATTGGCAGGGTCAGTTACAGGACAAAGTTTTTAGTTCTTTTTTCTGTCTGAAACAGATGTTCCTTCTGGAGAACTCACCATCAGACAAATGAGAACCACAGCCTTTTCCTGTGCAAGGCAAAGCATAAAAAAATGACACAGGTCTCAAGATAGTTGTTCAACTCTCAGTCTCTCACTACTCAAGTATTCTGACATCTAAATTCACATATTTCCTCTGAGCACGATTAAGAGAGAAATGCCATTCTCCTGAGCAGCTGCACATGGAATCTGAAGTGGAGAAAGTTTAAAAAAAAAAGCTTGGGCTACCAAAAGGAAAAACAGAGACTGTACTGCACTGTAGCCACGCTATTGTTTGTCAGCCTTAAGCAATAAAGTATCATGGGCATAAACATGCCATGGAAAATTCTCAAGGAAAACCAGTCTGGTCTCTTAATCGTAGGAGAGAATATCAGGGAGAACTAAGAGCTCAATAATTAAAGCTGAGCATAAGCTTTTGTTTAAGAAAGGAGTTCCAAAGCTAAACCTACATACTGCTTCATGTACCTCCAAACTTCAGTCACATTGTAAAGATGCCCCTGCCAGTTTTAAACTGCCTTGTTCAAGTACTAGTGCAGCCACATCAGCACAAAGCTCAACACCGGTTTATTAATCCTGAAATACAGGTCCAACCTCAGGCTTTACTAAAAACTAGGCACGTGTTGTTGTAAGAGAAGTGGTGCACATGTGAAGCTATTAGGTCAAAGTATTTCTGAGACTGGAACACACAGGGAAAAAACCCAACCTGACAGCACGTGAATTTTACTGATGAAAAAAATCCTATTATTCTTACTTTTCCTCTTATTCGCTATGAGTAAGGCTGTTTACTATTGAGCTGGAAATGTCAAAGAAGAAATGCAACTTCACAGTTTTTGAAAATTTTAAACCCCAACCTGGGAATCAAATTGAATCTTTGTACAAAGCAATACAACTTCTCTAATCTCAGTGGAACTACAGCTGCTTATGTTTAGAGTCTAATACAGTCCACTACAGTTTCTGCCTTTGGAAAGCGCTGTCCCATGTTTACTTCAGAAGAGTTGCATGGTTTAAGCAGGCACTTCAAATATATTATCAGTCAAAATGGTGGCAAATAACCGCATTAATTTAGTTAGTGATCAGTTCTATTGCTAAACCGGACAGAAATCTTACCCTTTTTGCCAACCCTCTCTTATTTTAGAGGAAGCTGAGGATATTATAGCTGGGCAAGTCTCTGCAGTTGCATGAATGTCACAGGTTGTTTTGGATCCCAGGAATACAGTGATGGTCACTTCAGATCATTTATTCACTCAGAGAACTTCTATGCTTCATATGACAGAAAGTAACATTTGCTGGCTCAGTGGATGATCATAAATGTTCATAGTACAAATAAATACACCTAATAATACTATGCTGCATATGACAGGCACATATGTTTCCTCCTACAATTTAGTTAGCTTTACTGCTAGCGTGAAGCATAAAGACGGGGTAAATCCATTCATTCTCTTTTGACAGAAGAGCAAAATAAACAGTACATTCTACAAAGGCAGATTAACTCTTTTTTACCCATGATGTCTTAAAAGAATCAATACTCAATAAGATGCTTTGGGTTTTTCAACTTAAAAAAACCTGCTTAGGTATGAATGCTCCATTTATTATCAAAAGCATTACTTTTGCTTACTATGATCCTGTCTTCCAGCATGGAGGGATTACAGTGCAGTTCAAAATCCAGTTGTTTTCTATTCAGTGGTCTTTTGGCATTCTATAAAACAGATGCAAACTTCATCTGCTTACAGTAAGTTCTGAATACACATTTAAGGACAAATGCTAATTAGAAAAAGGATTAAAATATGACATAAGACAGTAGTTACTCTCATGACTATTGCATAATTCCATATGGCTTGGAAACATCATTAACAAAGGAATTGTGCCTAAGGGAGCAGTCTATGTTTGCAAATGAAACTAGCTGTCAACACGGGCAGCTACACCCACTGCTGGCAATTGAATATGCAATAAGGAAGACCAAAGAAACCTCTAGTGAACATCTAAATAAACTAATATGTTAGGCAGTGTATCTAGAGGGGGGGAATGATGCTGACGCTGGGCAAGGATAAAAACAACAGACTACTGAATCCTCAGGTACCAAACCACACCAAGTATATATGCTTCAGCCAACGTGTATCTGTGGAGTTGCATCTCCAGTGTACCAAGTCACTCAGCTGTCAAGAGAAAAGGTAAAGAAATATGAGATGAAAAGGTTTACATGGCTGAAGACAGACACCTGCATATGAACTGGAAGCTAGTGTCACCTTTGGATATTGGGATGGCCAAGATGGAAAGAGAAAAAATTTGTAGACTGAAGCCTTTACATGAATAAAATGCATTTGCAATAAATTGATGCTGCGGTATTCCTCTCAAGGCATTTTGGCAGGCTGAATAAGCATAGATAAAGTCTGAGGTGGAATGCCCCGTGCACAAGCCAAAAATTAGGAGTGGTTTGGGTTGGGTTTTTTCCCCAGACTATCTTCTGAGTCAGAGGAGAACACTAAATTTTTTTGACAGTTTATAACTTAGAAAACAAAATACATTTACAGACACTGAATGGATAGACAATAACCATAAGAAATAGGTCATATGCTCCTGATCGAGCACAGTCAGAGCCAAAACTTTTAATGCGATTTGCTCCAAACTTCAGTATAATCAAGATACAGAGGTTTTGTTCTCACAAATTTTGGCACGGCAGCTTTTAAGATAAAGCGTGTAAGTGGCAAGGCCTTTTTATGCTCATCTGTAAGATGTACTTATTGCAATTATTACATTACTATGTTTAACATAAGAAGCATGATGTGAACACTGCAGACTACTGTAAACAGGAAACATCCAGCAAATACGTTCCAAAATTAATGATCAAACCGTTGAAATGCCAGACTGAAACAAGCACCCGATAATGAATTGCTACTGACAGAAACTTTGCTTTTCACCACTCAAGTTTTCATTAGACAGATGATTCTAAATACCAAGAGCAAGGTTTCTCATCTCTGAAAGCAAAGCTCAGTTCTCTTACTGAGAGGTTAACTTTAAAAACATTTGTGTGGGTGAGCAGCAAAACAAAGAAAATTTTCATTTGATAAAATTTTATATTCTTTGTAGAAACACATAATTCTATTTAGTGAAAGTGAGAGAGAGGCATCCAAGCCTCCATGATCACATACCTTCCCTTGAATAAAATTAATAAAAAATATACAACAAAAAAAGCATTGCAAACATGAGCTGGATTTGATTCAATTCTATGCTTTGGGTAAATCAGTCCGTCCTTGCCCAATTTTTCTAGCATTACCATCCAGAATGAAGAACATGGGAGAAAACTGCCTGTGTGGTGTCACTGTGACAGTAACTGGAAGAGGTTCTTCCTTCCCAGGGCAGTCATGATAAATAGGAAACTAAAATACACATTTCAGTGGTATTAGGCCAGGAAATATCCCACTAAAGCTTTGTGACTGTATAATTACAAACTTCAATTTTTAAAAATAAGTTGTTCTTCTTCTTGACAGTCATTGGACTTGGTTTCCACTGAAGAACTCTTGCAGAACTGCATTTCCTTTATCATGTTGCTAATGCACACAGGCAGACTTGGACAAGCCCTGGTGCTCTGATTGCTTTGCTTGCCCTTCTTTGCTTCAACAGCTTGCAGTGCTGCTGAAATACACTCCTTGCACAAGCACACTGCCGATGAGGGCACTCCCTGGCAGGTCATAGCAATCCTTGTGCATATGCCTGTGAAGCTAAGGCATAATTTATTCTAATGTTTAGAATATAAATTTAACACATCAAAGCAGATCCGGACAGCGATCCTTTCAACACCTTCCTGTGACACACCTTTATTGTCTTAAGAGAGTGACTGATGCATTATATGGTTTATTTCCTTTCCTTCTTACCTTCACCCGAACTGAACATGTTATTTCTAGCATTCTTGCATATTAAAGCAGTCACAAGTGAGAGAAGCTATGCAAACTTAAAAAAATTAAATCTGAAGTAACGAAGAACTCATCAAACTCTGCCACGTCATCTAAATGAGCATTCTTCAAAAGCACAGCCATCTTCCCAGTTCTTCAGGGAATGAGAGAGGATAGAACTGAGTCATTCTCCAAACCATTTGTGCCTTCTTGGGTAAGGGAATAATACTTAGAATACTGTTAATAGCCAGCAAATCTCCACTGAATGCATGGCGTCAGCTTGACCACGTCTGTATTACACCAGAAAAACCACAGACTTTTAAAGTAATCTTATTCTATAACACTTAGCACTAAATAAATAAATACAGTAATAGGAACAGTTTCAACAGAGTACCAATCACTATTGTAGAGTGCAACATTTTTACAAAAAAAGAGACTTCCTACAGTTTCTAATTGTTCTACTGATATGCTCTTCTTAGTCTGGGAAGTAAGACATAAAACAAAATCGACCTGTATATCAATTCATGCGTAATTGAACAAGTTTTTAGGTTAAAATCACAATCCAGATTAAAAAAAAAAAAAAAAAAGTGCTTATTACAAATCACAAGCAGTGAATTTGTCTCGCTATCTGTCCAGAGGTTTTCATTTCTTATTAAAATGAAACTGAGCATCTGCTTTGGCTCTAGACTTAAAGTGGAGCAAAATAAAGAACAAAGACTGGCATTTTTCTGAAGCAATAAAATGGGGTGGGAATAATCAGAGGTTATTATCTAAATGCCTCGACCTCTCCATTCTTTCAAATATAGAGATTATTGAAGAGATTATCCAAGCTGTTGAAACTGGGGGAAGCCTCAGTTAGCTACTAAAAATTTAATATTGTAATAATATTAAAGAAAGACCTGAGATATGGATGGATTAACCTGACATCAGTGCAGATCACAGCAGAAGATGTGAAAGAATTAAAGGGTATTAGCACCACAAATACGAGTCACAGGAAAGGCACCAAACACAGCGGGTGTACTCCTCCTCGATTCAATGAGAAGTCCTGTTACAAACCAAATACAACATCATATCCTTAGACTTTTGAAAAGCACTGGACCCTAGTACCACCTGACATTTTAGTTAAAACAGGATGATGGTAGTGATTTTTATTTGAGCAGAAAAGAAACACAAAGTTAAAAGGCTTGAAGCCAAAGTTAGGTAGGTAAAGTCACTCTGGAACAAATGCGTATGTTTAAAGTGGGGGTAGTTAACCACTGATATAACCTAGCTAAAGGCAAGACAGAGTCATTGTTATTTGGCATGTTTAATACGGAAATGAGATCCCTGGAGATGGAATTGCAGAGCTGTGGGCCTCTCAGGCAAACACACTACCTGTACTCTTCCTTCTCCTCTGAGTAGAAAACAATGTAGTTTGAGTATGTCTGCTCATGGCAGCTGCAGCAGAGTAACATGGAGAGATTTCTTTCTTTCTCTCTTGGTTTGAGCATATTTTACAGTATCATATGTCTGGCAAAAGACTGGTATGAACTTTGGATCTCAAGACAAATATAATAATTAATGCAGAAATTCTAACCCAATTAATTTTATTGTTGAGTCTGTACAACGTGTGGATGATGTAAAGCACTACTATAAATAAAACAGGGTCAGATAATTAAAGGATTCCAAATTCGAATTCAAATACTCCACTGGGGTAGAGTAAAAACTTCACGAGAGAGAGAAACTTAGATTTTGACAAGGCTAAAGTGTTCTAGTGACTAGAAGGAGAAATATTACAGAGTATAATGTCAGCATGAGAAAACGATTCAACAGATCAGAGCAAACTGAAGCTCAGTCAAAGTCCATCACAAAAGAAAAAACTTCAGTAAGAATTAATGTTTCATGACACTTGAGTGTCATTAAAGGAGAAAAGCATAAAGCCAGGTGGATTTTTTTCATTTAGTCCTAACTGTCAAATAAAAGCCATAGCTGATGGATCATTACATGCTGACAATTCATCATTTACCCAGGATACACCAACAATATTTTTGAAAAGAGACTCAACTTTTGCTGTCTAGACTGGCACTACACTACTAGATACATCTGAGAACATTTTCCTGCATCTGTCAAAAGTAGCAAGAAGAAAAAAATATACATGTGTTGAATACTTGAAACTACTAGTGTCACGAACCTTGCTGCCAAGATGCAAGCAAAGCTGTAGAACTAATGATGACAGATTATAATTTGTAAACTGTAACTTTATGCCCTGTGGTCAAGCACTCTCTGAGAGTGTTCCCAGTGTCAGTGTGTAAACATGTTTATTTTGTAAACACATTTTCTTGCCTACATGAATCCCACAGGTGTATCCACATATTCTTCAACACAGCTTTACAAATGCACTGGCTGCTTCCAGGCTTTACAAGTAGTTGCTTCTTATTACAATGCTAGTTTGTCTCACAAGCTCTGCTTACAGCAGATGCTGACCCCTCTGGTTGTAAACTCAACCCAACAACAGAATAGCGATTCAACTTCCTTTTTAATCAGACAAAGTACCATTTCACTGGCATGTTGCTGGCTTGACAATTACTGGAGGAGTAGTTACCCAGTGGCTGAACATCCAAAGACACTCTGGCTCTCCTTTTAATGGGGACTTTGTGACATGAAAGAAAAAGAAACCAAACTAAATAATGACATCTACCTCCCAATCTTATGCAAGAAACATGATCATCTTCAGAAGACGTCCTATTTATAACCTCGTAACTACCACGCAACCCCAAATATGCTACACACTATGCAACAGAACTTCAGAGAAACCAGGGCCTGTGCCCTAAAGCACGTACAGTTTTCCAGCTACAGTGGCTAATTTAAAAAGGTATTACCTCTACCTACAAATTTTTGTCTTCTGTATAGTCATGCAGCATATCTGGTATGCTGTCAGCTATTTAGTTTACCCCCAACATCAATATGTATCGGTCATACTTTTGGCACATGAATTCACTTGCCCAACTTTTCTCATCACTGTTCAGGTTAAAATTCTAGCCTTGAAATTAAATTGAAAGTCTTATTTTTGCTAATCTTCCACCCCAATTACTCAAACCAGTGATGACTGTTAATGTTGCACAGCTCCACAAACCAGATCTGTTTAATCAGTCACATAGCTTTGGTTTCACATTTAAGGATTCTCAAGAATTGACACATACACTTATCCACAACCCATTTTACATCCATTAAGGAGTGGATGACTGCATGTAACTTCCCAACAGCCGCCTTCTCTGAAGGAGAAAGTGCAGCTTGCTTACAAGCCACCTTTTGCTTTATTCCAACAATGAAAGTTGGCAGGCAGTGGGGGAACCGTTTAAGTTTATAGTCACAAGCCGACAAACATTGGAGAAGGTGAAGTGCTAAACCGGTGCACCTCCTTGCACCCTGGATGCTAGCCTGCCCTAGCCAGAGTAACTTTCTGGGAGCACACCCCTGGTACAGAAGCAGCCAGCAAGCTGTTTATGAGGTGGAGTGATTCAGAGAGCAGACTAATAAAAAAAACCAACCAAACAAACAAAAAAATCTATTTCCCAGTCAAAACCAATTCCTTGATCTGGTTCACTGCATAGCCCCATGAACAGTCCTGCCACACAACGGAGGGTGGAAACAAATAGTCTGGTCTGCTTCAGCCAGCTTTAACAGGACTGCATCTGAATGTCAAGCAAGAAATAAACAAACCATTGAACTACCAGTTAAAAAATAAGAAATGTAAAAGCAAATATCTTCTCCAAAACTGGGGAAAATTTATTCTATGCAAGGGACCTGCATCAGTTCACTATACTGGTTGAGCCAAAATACTGTTTGAGGGCATACTTGCCCAAAGATTAATTTCATTTTTAACAGACTAGCTAGGAATAGAAAAGCACATGAGAATGCAAACAAACTGGTCAGGTAATGGAGCTTGATGATGTTCCCTCACATTTTAATTTTACCTCAACTACAGAAACAAAATTCATCAATGATGCTTGGCATCAGGTGAAGGCAGCTAGCCCATAAAACCAAATTTGTTACATCGACATTGATGTGTTTCACATTGGACACTAAGTGCTGTTGACCAGGTCTAATTGCTACTTTGACATAACAAACAAAAGCTAACTGAAGGTGCTGACTGACACAGGCAATGTGAGAAACACAACACAAAACATCACAGATGGAAACAGCAGACTTATCAGCCAACTCTACGGTGGAATGGAAGGGAAAGACTCTAGAATGCTCTTCCCCTTACTTAGCTTCATCTCACTGCTTTCTACCAATGGATGGAATTCCACAGCAACACCAGCCCATCCAAGAGAGAGCTGCTGCTGTCGCACCCTCCCTCTTGCTCCCGTTTTACAGTCCTGCCCCTTCCACTGCACTGGCACTACTGCTGGCACCATCACACACTGACATAATGCTGGGCACTGAGGAAAACATAACCCTGCTGTTTGGGCTTCTTAAAAAGGCTTGTCACTCAGCTGAAAAAGCATCACGGCCAGCATGAGAGAAGATAGATGAGACAATGGCAGCCCTGAGTAAACTCAATCCCAGCTAACGGAGACCAGCAGCCTTAGAAAGGATGAGTTTGTTATTAAGATGTAGGTTTGGAGGTCTGCCAACAGGCATATCACTCAAGGCTCTGCCCAACAACGCATTAGTACCTCAGGTTAAAGAAAGATTTATGTCAAGAACAGCATGCTAAGCACAGGTGATGGAATGAGGTTCACTCCTGATTTTCTTCACTCATGTTTTTTTTAAAACTCCAATCCAATTCACAGTTCAGAAGTATTTCAGCAGAAAAAAATAGCTGGAAATAGTTTTATTTTCAGAAAATAAAACAATGTAGCTAGGAATTAAACCTACAAATGGATTAAACCAGCTGCTCTGCCTTTGCCTCTCAGTTCTTCCTGAACTTAACACTTATCACACCTTCTTGTGGTACAAGACAATTCAAAGAAAAGCTGCACTATATTCTAACAATAATTACAACAAGAACCACCACTGTAAAATTGGTGTAATTCCTATCAGTGGAACAGACTAACAGAAGTGGGAGTTGCAATACCTTTGAAAAATGTTAAAGACACAAGAGGAATTTGGTTGCAAAAGCATGGCTTGCAGCTGAAAGCAGCCCTGAGAGATCAGAAATGCAGCTGAGAACAAGGGTGCTGGTAGGATAGTTGTTGAATAACTGCGTGGACCTAGACCCACTGAAAGAATTTTACTCAAAGTAAAAGAAACCAAAACGTGAGCACATCATCACACCAAGGAAAACAAATTTAAATAATGAAATTATATATGACAGGTCTGTTTTCCCTTTTGTGCCATTCCCTTTCCAAATGAATGGTTCAGAAAAATTTGACTGCTCCTCGATAGCTTAGATTCTACTCCATTAAAGGCAATGTAAAATCTTCCTGGCTCTCATTTCAAAACCACGTGACTTTGTAATTTTCTAACTAAACTGTAACCCAGCAAGAATGTTAACTTCGTCTATGCAAATGAAGATGTGTAATGAGCAGAAAGCAACATTTTATCACACTTAATGAAACAAACATGTTGTTATTCTAGTTACAAATACTGTAAAAGCAAAGGCCAGAAAAACAGTAAGGTCTTTGGAGGGATGATGCTACAGACAATTAAAGGAAAGGGATATGCCTCTTAAAGGACATCATAAAAAGCTGACAAAACCTGCTGCTTTAAGGGAAGCAGTCACTTATGAATGACAAAGAATTAAGATCAATACAAGTAGGAAAATGTTGACCTGGTGCATTAATAGAAAAGATTGTCTCAGAAAGAGTTCTTACTGCGAAATATTTCACCCTGCAAGATCATTACAGTACCAAGTACCCTTTTTCCACTCCCAGATCGTGAGAAAAGTACACTTCATTAACTCCTGTTAAGACCAAAAAGAGCAATTATCTTCCGGTTGGAAAATTTATGCGTCGGTAGAGAGCTCCTTCTATTCTGCCTGGTGTGCTGACAGCTCCCCCTTGTGTTCCAATCGACTTTTACCATCTTTCAAAGCATACACATGCTTTTCTATTAGTAAGAAAATGGTTTTCTGCTAAGAAAGGACAATCTACATTATGCCCCATACCCCTTAATATATGCAGGTCAAAACACCATGATCACATTTTATAAAAGAAATACAATCTCATGACAAACATCAGAAAACATAATCCATTCCCTGAAGCACTGTTTCTTCTTTTAAAAGCACTTCCAATTACAGCATTTTAGTAGTGTTTCAATGCAAAAAGTACTTCCTCTTTGTCCTAATTAATGGTCATAGTCAAGTCTGCATTCAAAAACTTTTATATTTCATATGAAACAGTATAGAAAGAATCCAAGAAGTAGGTATTAAACACAAGGAATCACAACTCTCAGCTCAGCGCTCCATACTGCACTTGGTGATAAAATCAATTACCATCTTGCACTATGTTTATGTTGAAGCTATGCTGCTATCCCAGTAAGTTACTCAGTCTGGCGCTACAGCCCCAAAATCAATGGATCCTTCAACAGGTTCCTCAAGCAGGAAAGTGAGTTCAATCCAGGCTTTGCAGTTGCTCAGCACGTGTTCTGGTAATCTACTACACATAATACCACCATCAGCTGACAAAACCTCACTGGCCTAAGCTTTTTCAGATATTTGGGGAAAAAAGTACAGCAATGCACCTTCAAGAAAAGATTGGGAACTGATGATTTAAAGCTTCAGCTCACACCTCTTTCTTCAGTGGACTGAACATCTGGGAGAGGGGAGGTTTGGGTCAAACCCCTATGTACACCTCTTTCTCTCAGCTAGCTCAGGGCATGTTTCCTGTGCAGCTGCAGGTTCCTCAGGGTGCCAGGTGGTGGCAACTGCTGCTCTCCATGGGTAGCCTATAGAAGGCTGGGCACCCTGTCCAGGCCATACTGGCAGTCTTCAACTTATGCCCATTGCCATTTCTAGCCTATATATCTGAGACAAACACCCTGCTTCTCCATTACTAGACACTGTATCACAGAAGGCAAGATGGAAGAACTGCACTTTGTGCTTAATATGTAAGGCAGTAAGCCGAAGGGAAGCGCTTAAACTTTGTAAGAGTTCATCCCAGAATTTAGCCCAGCTATTTAAATAATAACCAAGGAATAACAAAATCTCTCTACTGAGCGTGAGGGAGATACCCACGTGAGGATAGCACTGTTCCTTTTATTTGGAGAGTTCGCGTTCATTCACAATCAACCAGGAGCCGACCCTGCCACCTCAGTTCGGCCGACCTTCCAGGCCTGAGGGCTTCCACCAAGATGCCCCGGTGAGTTGCCAACACCAGGGAGCCCGGCCTCCCTAGGCCACGGGCAGCGTGGAGACTCTCCCTGCTCTGAGGAAAGACACATGGAACCACGCAGAAGTGCCAGAAGAGGTTATTTTTCGGGTACCGGGCTGAGGTGACACACCGGCCAGACGAGAAGCTCCAGCCCGCCGCCGCCCCCCTCAGAGCGCATGCGCTGTAACGGCTGCCAGGGAAACAGGCACGCGACGTCCTCCGCATGCGCGGTATCCCCCAGCCCGACCGTGAGCGCCACAGGCACCTCTGCATAACGCGATTGCGTCAGACGCAGCCTCGACCTGGGGCGGGGCGGGGCGGGGGGGG
>VXBL01004780.1:3965-43386 GCA_013400195.1 Aramus guarauna | reverse complement strand
GGGGCGGCGCGGGGCAGGGTGCGCCGCCCGGGCTTACGGCATCTCCCCGCCGCCTTGCAGTGCAGTTCTCCAACGGCAGGCTGCGGCGGTCCGACTCCATGCGGTTCACCGTCTACCGAAACAAGGACAGGGCCCATCCCCGGAAGAAGCACCGGAGGATCCTGGTAAGGGCCCGCCCGGGGAGCGTGTTGCCGCGGCCGCCTGCAGCCGGTCCTCGTGTTTGCAGCAGCAGCGGTAAGGGCGGCCGCGGGAGCCCGGGGCTGCGCCTGCCCCAAACGGGCTGTGCGGTGGCGGGGGCAGCTTTGGCACCATCCACCCGCCCGCGTCTGCGGCGTGGCTCGCACCGCGGCAGCCTGGGCAGCCGCAGGGAACGACGGCGCGTCGGGAGGCCGCAGTGCTGCGGCTTCCTTTAGGGATCGGGGTGAGGGTTGCACCCAGACCCGTGCCGAGGAGTTCCCACCTCAGCAGGTCGTGGCGGGTTTTCACCCTTTTTTCCCCCTTATGGTTGTGGTCATGGCAGCTCCTGCAAGTAGGAACTAGAAACCTCGATCAGACCCGCAGTCCCTGTGGTCCTGTTTCACGGAGACTGCTCTTCCTCTCCAGGCTCCTGCTGCTGCCCTGCTCCAGCTGCTCTCGTTACTGTGTGGTGAGGAAGGCTCAGAAAATCTGCTTTTCTTTCTAGCAATTTTTTTAAAAAAATAATCAGAGTTTAGCCCCAGCCTGTGTGAGAGAGAAACATTTTCCAAATTTCACAAAATCTCTAGGATTTCAGAGGAAGTTCTGATTTTTATGTGGATTGTGGTGGGTGTGATGGGAGTGGCAGAACAGGGAAGTGCTCTGGGAATGTTCAGGGAAGCTCTGTGCAGTGATGGGTAGGGGGAGAGCTGTTTCCCATACCCTGTAGAGCGCTCTGTGCTGGCAAGCCAGGCTCCCTGTCAAGGGGTGCAGAGATGCACAAGGCGTCCTTGGATTCCAGAGGAGCCGGGTGCGGGTCCTGCAGCCCTGCCGAGTTGAGGCACGGTGGTGTCTGTGGAGCATGTCAGGATCAGATCGTGTCCCCTCAGGCTTGGCATTGTGGGTTGACTCGTGGGACAGAAAGGAACCTAAATAATGCAATATGGGACATTTTGATTAACGAGATAACAAGAGCAAGGTTTGAGAGTTAGTAACCTTTTTATCAGAACTGAATACGTGCTTATTTGAAAAATTTTGATTGATACATGGTTGTGTATTCTCAGGCAAAGGTTGATTTACTGAAGTTGTGTGTGTGTGTCTGTGTTCATGATTTATTTTAATCTAAGGGGAAATCATGTTTGAAAATTAAAAGCTGTTACTTGAAAACTAGTCAGATCCATTTAATCACAATATCTGTTACATTTACACAGTGAATTCTTTACCAAAGGTTTTGGGTTTTTTTGGTGGTGGTGGTGTTAAATTACATTCTAAGGAGATACCTGTTTCTTTCAGTGAAGAGAGAACCAAGCTTAAGGTCAGAAGGTGCTTTCTGCTGCTATTGTTAAGTTTTACAGCTGCTTACATGTGTGATTCACTCAAGGAATAAATGACTCTTCAGCCTAAATCCTCAGGGGAAATGTAGGCACAAACATTTTGAAATCTGTGCAGGTGGCTAAGCCATTCCTGGTAGTGCTAACTCTTTTTTTTAGTCAATACATTGCAGTCACTTGTCAGTACTAGAGCTTTAAATGATTAAAAAAAAAAAAAGGAAAATTTTAAATGGAAAATTGAAAATTACATTTTAAACTGAGTTCTCCTTACTTGTAGTGGTGGCTCTGCCCAGTGCGTGCCTTTGGCAAAGGCTGAAATCTGTGAGGTTTGTCCTGGCTGGAAGCTTTGAGCAACTGTGTTAAGGACCCTAAAGCATTGGAAATAGTGTTTTAAATTGACTGGCAGAGAGGCCTGATCTCTCTTCACTAGTGACTTTGTGAGTAAACCTGGTTTCTTTCACAGACTGTTGCTTCTGGATTAAAGTAGGGTGGTCAACACAGCCAGGCATTCTAACTGGTGACACCCAAGTGTGCTACACTGATAAACTCTAAGTTAGGATTCCCATGATTTCTTTTCAGTGGTTCCTCATCTTCTGGCCCAGTGGAAGCTGAGGTAGAATTATATATCATGGGTAGTTTCAGCTTCAAGAACTGTTGTCTGTCTTTTAAAAATTTTGACCTGATGCAAAATGTACCCAAAATGGGCAAAGTGAAGTTTGCCTACACACAGCTAGTGTCCGATGCCTGGGAATATGGAGCTCTGTGGCACCAGGGAAAATAAAGCAGATGCAGAGAAGGTTTCTCACAGCCCTGTATTCAAATAATTATTGTTCTTTGTTTTTCAGGTCTCAGAAACTGAAAGGCTTTCATATGTGGGGAATAACTTCAGCAGCACAGTTACAAAATGTAACTCCCTGTGCAGGTATGGGTTGCTGGCAAACTGGGGGGCAGGAACATGGAGGTGGAAGTAGAGAAACCGCTCAGATACGAAGTTCGTGGTAGCCTTTCTTAAAGCTGGCTCAGAAGTTCCCACCAAGGCCCTGATTTGAATTGAGGATTTTGACAGGAGACTCCAGCACCTGGCAGCTGCAGTGTTTATGCATGTTATGTCCCTTTGGAGGTTGTGATGTTACATACAAATAGAGTGTATTTGAAAAGGTCTTGTGAAGGAAGGGGTGAAGAGATGCAATAAGAGCTTTGTGATTAAGAAACTGAGAAATTAAGATTAGAAAATTGCCAAGATCATCATCTGCTGCCCTGGAAACCCCATGGTCATTAACCACCATTTAACTTCAGGGCCAGAGCATGATGTTGCTGTCTGTGCCATGCCACTGTAAAAGGAAGCATTGGTGAAATCACCAGCCTTTACGTGTCCTGGTTGAAGAATGTGAAGTTTGTAGCATTGGGGCACATTCCACTGGCCTCGTAGAAGTATTCTCTATGTGAGATCTTTCTCGTTGTCTAATAGAACCACCAAATGGGTGGAAAGCCAATGTGGAATAACCTTGCCTTGTAATATTCAAAGGTGTTTCTTTTCTCCCGTGATGAGCAGCACAATCTGTTTGGGCTTGCCCCTCTGAAATGTGGGGTGAAAAGGAATTTACCTAAAAGAAATTATCCTATTTTAGAGACAGCAAAGTCACATTTCTGAGAAACTCTGAGGACTTAAAGTGACTTGTACTAAGCAGAGAACTGGCTGCAGGGAGCCCAAGTGTGCTGGGCTGACCCTGGCTGGAGGCCAGATGCCCACAAAAGCTGCTCTATCACTCTCCCTCCTCAGCTGAACAGAGGAAAGAGAGTATAAATGAAAGGCTTGTGGGTCAAGATAAGGACAGAGAGAGTGATCATTCCCCAATTACTGTCACAGGCAAGCCAGATTCAACTCAGAAAAAAATTAACCTGATTCATTACCAAGCAAAATAGAGTAATGAGAATAAACCCAAATCTTAAGACACCTTCCCCCCAACCCCTCCCTTCTTCCCAGGCTTAACTTTACTCCCAATTTCTCTACCTGCTCCCCGCCCAGCAGCACAGGGAAGAGGGGCTGCAGCCAGTTCATGATATGTTGCCTTTGTTCCTCCTTCCTCCTCATGCTCTTCTCCTACTCCATCCTGGGGTCCCTCCCACAGGACGCAATCCTTCAGGAACAAACTCCTCCAGTGTGGGTCCCCCACAGGGTCACGAGTCCTGCCAGAAAACCTGCTCTGGCATGGGCTCCTCTCTCCATGGGTACACAGGTCCTGCCAGGAGCCTGCTCTTGTGCAGGCTTTCCATGAGGTCACAGCTTCCTTAGGGCATCCACCTGCTCCAGTGTGGGGTCCTCCATGTGCTGCAGGTGGATATCTGCTCCACCATCAACCCCCACTGGCTGCAGGGAGACAGCCTGCTTCAACCGTGGTCTTCTCCACAGGCTGCAGGGGAATCTCTGCTCTGGTGCCTGCAGCACTGACCTTGGTGTCTGCAGAGCTGTTCCTTTCACATCTTCTCACTTGCCTCTCTAGCTGCAAAAATTGCTCCTAAGTTGGTTTTATTTTTTTCCCCTTAACTCTGTTATCACAGAGGCACTACCACCATCACTGATTGGCTTGGCCTTGGCCAGCGATGGGTCTGTCTTGGAGCCGGCTGGCATTGGCTCTATAGGACACAGGGGAAGCTTCTAGCAGCTTCTTGCAGAAGCCACCCCTGTAGCCCCCTGATATCAAAACCTTGCCATGCAAACCCAGTCCACCAAGTTTTAAAAATAGAGGAAACTGCGTAGAAGCGCTGAGAGACCACAGGTTCTGACACATTAAAAAAGACAAAAAGAATAGCAGCCAGCACTCTGATGCCTAGACTGTGCATTATGGAACTAAGTTGTCTCAAGACTTCCACATTTACTTAGAGCAACAAGTCTATATATATTATATACATATTAATATATAAAATATATATAGTATTTGCCTTGGAGGTAACTTGTTCTGTTGCGACATTCAGAATGTGCTTGGAAAACTTGTATTTGCAAGGCAAAAGAATTGATAGGGGATGCGGAATGTGCGTGGCTCTGCACTATGGATTTTAAAACATTACTTCCACTGGACTGTCTCTCACTAATCACTTGTCTTTGTTCTTCCTAGGTATTTTGTTGGTGTGTTAGATGAGGGTTCTGGGCAAATGGAAGTGTATAATGCTGAAATACTGAACATGCAGCCCTTGCTGTCAGGTAAGAAGATACTGTGTTTAACCCCAGCATCAGAGTCACAGAGTGCTAGCCTATGTAGACATTCAACTTTGCATGGTTGTTGACAGTAGTGCTCTCTATTGTGTCTCTGGCTGCTGTTTCTTCCTCATTTCTGCTTTATTCCCTCAACATGGAGGAACAAGGATACATTATGCTCTCCTTCTAAGGCACTGCATTATGTGAAAAACAGAGAAGAAAGTAAGGTGAAATTTAGGGTGAAGGTTAAGCAGAGAGCGTTACGGGTGGGAGGGTGGAAGTGCTGGAGTCAGTAACAAAGTTGTCACTTTTCAGAATAAGTGCAGCCATGTCTAGGTATGCTCTGCTGAGGGAATCCTGGAAATTGTCAGTTCGAGGGACTGGGTCACTGAAAAGCAGAAGAGCTTTTCTTCAGCAGAACTGCTTTTTGTTACTGAACCTGGGAGGATAATGTAAAGAATGTGATCTTTTTGTAGCTTATTTTTCCCCTGTGCAGCAGTACCTGGGTATTGTCTTAATGCTCGTAGGCTTTATAGCAAAAATTGCCCTGTTTTTCCTTCTTTGTTCTAAGTACATGCTCTTCTATTCAGTGTGTTCTTTAATTGACAAAGTCCTGTGGAGTAGATCTTGAAGTGTTGTGCCAAGTCTTTTAGTAATGGATTAGAGCTAAAGGGATACCAAATATGTGCTGCCCTGGCTGCTGCAAGCCAAGCACACTAATTTTTGTTCTTTTATAGATAACTTAATACCTGACGACACAAAGGATTATCAGAATAAATCGTACAGGGAGAAGGTAAAGTTGAAACCTCTTGTCATATTCTACTGTGATTATCCAGCTAACAGTGGCAGATGATGCTTGTCTAAGACTGTGATGTTTGGTTTACTGCAGGGTGAACCCGTGCAGGTTCAGCACACTCTCTGTGCCTTGGAGGTCTATGAGGCAGCACATTATTAGTGCCTAAATTGGCAGTATTTTCATAATTATTTCAGACTTGATTACAATCCCAGTTACTTCCTGCCCCCCTCACAGATCAGTGCTTGTTGTATGGTTAGGTTGAGCCCAGTGAAATATTTGAAGTTTTTTTTAGAGAATGTGAATGTGGAGCAGGCAGTGGGTAACTGAGTTTTCCTCTTACATGCAAAGCGTCTTCAGTTCAGCAGTGTGTTTTAATTTGCGTCTCTCTTGCACAGATGGACTTGTGCATTGAGGCCTTTGGTACCAGCAAGCAGAAGCGAGCTCTGAACTCTCGGCGAATGAATGCAGTGGGCAATGATATTCTGAATACTGCTGTGACAAAAGCAGCAGCAAACGTTATAGATGCAAAGGGAGTAACAGGTAAGAATTTTGTCTCAGGGTTTAATGAAGGCAATCAGAAGGGCGTTTTTCTGTCCCTTGCCAAGTATGGTAGGAAGAAAGGGGTTTTCTTCGAGTGACCAAGGAAGCAGCTGGTCTAACAGCTGAGAAAGGTACATGTGGAGGAACTCACAGATCTTTCTGGTGGAAAAGGAAGTTTCCTTCTGATTCTGCTAGATGTAGTGTGAGTGTTGCCTGAATGAGGGAAGGTCCCTGTGTGGCATCAGTGTCCATCCCTACCCATTCTTGGGAGCTTTTCTGGGAGTTGCTGGCTATCAGTTTACAGGGATAAAGGCAGTACATTCACCTCGTCTGAACTGAGATGCTGAAAGCTCGTTAACATGAGCTGTAGCCTGGCTTCACAGTGGCATGTCTATGGATAATGGTCCATGCCCTAAACCAGGTCACAGCCCCAACAAGTGCCACCCCCAGTGCCATTGTGAGCCAGGCTGATGGACCGAGGCTTCTGCTATGGAGGAGCCTGCAGCAAAGAAGAGTCTACCATGGCCTTAATTATTGGCACTGCTGCAGGGAAAGTTCACTCTCCAAAACATCACTGAGGTGATGTTTCTAGGAGAGTTGGCAACTCCACTACTGAGTGCTGGTGAGGCTGCATCTGTATTGTGTTGTCCAGCCTGTGTCACCTCCCTGCACCCCCACCCTGATCAAGAAGGAGGTGGAGAAACAACAGGGGAGTTGTGGCAGGGCAACAAGAATGGGCAGGGGCACACAACTCATAAGGAGAGGCAGAGGGAGCTGGGCTTGGTTAGTCTGGTAAAGAGGAGGCAAAGGAGGATCTAACAGCAGCCCACAAATACCCGAAGGGCAGTCAGAGCTAAGCCCTTCTCAGCAGTGTCAACAAGGGTCAGCAGCAAAAGTTACAGTGGTCCCTGGACCTTGGGAGGTCCATGTGGAAGACTGGGGGAACCTTCTTGCCTTGGAGGGTAGTGCAGCCCTGGAACAGGTCACAGAGAGGTGTGGAGTCACCATTCCTGGGGGTTTCTAAGCTTTGGCAGGACAAAGCCAGGGCTGCCCTCATCTAGTGCTGTAGAAAGTTCTGGTCCGAGCAGGACGTTAGACAGGAGACCTCCAGAGCACTTTTCCATGAGCACTTCAGGGATTCTGAGTTTCATTGGCTATGAATGGGAGAGAAGTCTCTTGACTATAGAACCTGTCAGCTCTCACCCCTTGTGTTCCAGCTTAGGTATTGACTGTGCTTTCAGAGCTGCTTTGTGCCAAGTGGATGTCCAATGGAACTCAGGGTACCAAAACCATATTCTGACCATCCTACAGGCAAGAGGGGAGGCACCAGCAGCCAGTTTGTCTTGGTGCACTTCTTTCCTAGATGTTTCTCTAGTTTGGAGTGGCTTTTCTAAATTTCAAGGAGCAGAAAGTTCTTGGTAGAAGTGATGACACCAGTCTAAAAGCCAGCATGTTCAATACATAGCAGGCACATCAGAAGCTCTCAGCCTTTCTGTGCCTACTGGAATGCTTTCTGTACAGTCAGCACCTACATGTGGCAGTAACGAAACAAAATAGGAAAGAACTGTAGCCTTTTCCTTACTACTGCCCCAAGTGAGATAAACTGAACTGGAGTCTTAAACCTTTAAAGCTCCAGCTGTGACTAAACTGGTGTTGACCCAAGAACTACCATTAAGTAGACATGTTTAAAGGAAGGATTTGGGTTGTGGTCATGTTCTCTGTGGTTTATTGTGTAGTCCAAATCCTGTCTTTTTTCCTGTTTCCCTCCAAAGCTTTGATCCAGGATGTGGCCCAAGATGATGTGCAGAACATCTCCATCTTCCTCCCACCGTGTAATGAAGATGCTGACAAACCAGAAAATGTTTACAAGTTTGAGGACAGTATCTTTTTCTGTGGCAATGTGGTTTCCCACACCTGTAAGCCTCCAGTGTCAGTGGTCTGGCACGTGGGAGTGAGTGCTGCTAGGCGTGTGAATGAGCCTTCTCCCTTCACAAGACAAAAGCTGAGAGCAGGGACATGCTGTGTTGAGGTCTTTGGGCCTGCCTCTTTCCTACAGAGAGCGGGATGCTGTGCCTCCCTATTCAACTGGGAATAGTAATAAAGTCAGCCATGCAAGAGAAGTGACCTGTGGTCAAGCCACAGTCTTTTAGAGACCTTTGTTACTGGCCAGCTTCCTAGTCTTACTGTAACCTCCTGCATATTTATAATTTCCTTCCCTCCTTCCCTGCCCCACATCTCCTAAAGCTAGAGTAATAGAGCTTATCTCACTGCGGGCTGTTCAGACCAGAAGGGAGAGCAAAGGCATGCTTGTTCTTTTCTTTAACATCCTTCCAGTTCTGTCCCCAGCAGAGTATGAAGCATTGCGGGTTCCAGCAGCAGTCTTTGTTAATATCACTCCTGAAGAAATCACCAAGAAAATGGAAGATAAAAGGTAATGCTGCTGGAAACAGCCATATAGTAATAGTAAAGGTTGGCCCTGTGAAACTGTAATTTTTCTATGGGGCAGCATGGCTACTGCTGCCAGCTCCACAATACCCAGGCTGATCTTTTCAGTGCAGAGGGAGGGCATTTGATCCAATCACAGCTAAGCAACACCTGCCTTGGAGAATGTGGGGTATAGTTTTACAGGTGAGGAAGTTGTGTGCACAGAAGCATGGCTGCCCTTTGATTGCAGAGGAAGAGAGTGGAGAAATCCAATGTGGGGTCTGAAGGCAGGTGCCTAGAAGCGGGGAGCACAGAGCTGTGCTGAGCATGGTATGCCCATGGCTGGGCACTGTCCAAGCCAAGTACTGACTTGCTGTGGAAGTTGCTGTGGCTTGGTAAGTGACATGGACATACACTTAGAGCTGTTAAGGCCTTATGCTGAGGGGCTGAAGTGAGCAGGAAAAACATTGACAGGAAAGTATGCTCACAAAGCAGCCTTTAAAGGTGTCCAGGGAACTCTTCTCAAACAGGTGAGCATTGAAATTACAGGTGTGGCCTGTCCTGACAGTGTAAACTGGTTCCTGGTTCTTTGAGCCTCATCCTTCCCTCTCTCTCCTTCAGCCATTGCTCCTTTGTTTTAGAGGAGTTGAAGTTCCTGCCTGCTGATGAGAAGAGCAGAGATCACAAAGCCCGATGCCTCTGGTTCCTGGACACCCTTATTAAGTTCAGCTACCTAAAAGTGATCAAGAAGAAACGTAAGAGTTTTCAGCTCCTCCAGTTTTAATAACCTGCTGAGACTTAGTTTGTAATTACTGCAGTAGAAAACAGTAAAGCTGCCCAGAATGAGCTGTGTGATCAAACAGCTAGCTGCAGCAGTTGCCTTCAGCCTGTTTCGTGCTGAGATTGGCAATCTGCATGTTGTTGAGGGTTCTTAGATATGCATCTGCTGGGAGATGTATGTCTAATGCTTTTCATTCCCTTTGTAACTGCCATGCGTCAGTGTGGCACCATGAGATCCTCTTGGTAGGAGACAGGGTAGCTTAGATTGGAAATTTTGAGGTACTAGTTTATAAATAGTTCTATACTTATAAACACTTTAGTCCTAAGCCAAGAGGCTGAAAAGTATCAGCTCTTTCCCTCATCCAGCCTCCACATTCCAGGTGCAAGAGGCATACAGTACACAATACATCCTTTATATCTCTGTGCTTTTGACAATCACGAATATATTCATGATCCTTTGCTTAATAGCTCAATGCGTGGATCACAGCGATCATATCTCTGTCTTCAGGATCTTGCTTTTAATGTGGCAGGAACTGCTGTACTCAAAAGCACTGCACAAAATATTTTGGTTGAGATTTTCCAGACTTGCTGTCTTCCATAGAACCTGTGTGTCTGAGTTTCCTTGTCAGTGCTGAAAATGTCATCGTTAGCATTTTCAATGGCAGGGGCTGAGAGAGGAGGAAATGGCAAGCCAGGCTACATTGCTGGAGACATAGGAGTAACCCTGTAGGACTTCGTCAAGGAGGATGTGGAAATAACTAGTCTTGGTGCTAACAGGAATTTGTTAGTGTTTCAGTTTTAATAATATTTTGTGATGGGACTATCTATTAAAAGACAGGAATCCATTAAAGAAATATATGCGTAGGCCCACATGCATGTATTTTAGAATGTGTTGTATTTAAGTGGGAGATCTCATTTATAAAGAAGATAAAAGCCGTTAGGAGCCTCTTTCTGACCTGAAGAGTGATGAGACCTAGAAATCAAGTGCTTGGGTTCCTTTTGGGTTCTCTGTGTTCACGGGAAGAGGCAGTAAGTGCTGTAGTAATAAATGTGCTATTATGATGGCTGGAGATGGGCAGTACAAGGAAGAGTATGTGTTTCTCATTCCACTGCAAACCCCCATTCTGTCCTAGATCCAATGGGTCCTGAATGCCCACACATTATTAGCAGGAAACTCATGAAGAATTTCACTTCACTGACCTACAACAACGGCAGGTAAGGAACTATGTTTGCTTTGCTATGTCCTTGAGGTAGAGATACAGCAGAGCTCAGCTCGAAGGGCCATGGACACATTATCAGGAAACCTCCTACCAAAGTGGAAGGTGGCAGTAGCATCTCGTGCTTCACACCCCCATCCCTGGTGTGTGGCTGATGCTAGTCCATTTTAGTGAGTTTTAAAATGTGACTGGGAGACACAGGGTTGTGTGTGCAAAAGCAAGCCTGCACATGCAGATTTAGCTAGTATGACCAAGTGGGGTGCCCAGCCATCTACTTGACCATTTCTGGATGCAGGATGGCAGAACAGCTGCTTGCTGTGCAGCTGGTTCTCAACTGTGCAGCTGAACAGGCAGCTGTCTGCATGTATGTTTCCACTGTGAACCGAGGCAGCTGACAGATGGATGTGTCAGCTCTTCCACCATCCCAGAGTGGGCCAGGACAGAAGTCATGCAATGGATAAATAATGGTGTTATTTTTACACTTGCACGGTTTAATTAGTGTAACAGGGGTGCTTTTAGATGAACCTGACTTGACTTGGATTCTCCATTGAAACCTACACAGACAAAACTGTATAAAGATTTGTACTGGTTAACTTGCCCTGGGCTGGCACCCACACCATGGCACCTGTATGTATGTATACAGGCCAAAGAATTCTGCGGAAGCTTTGCCCAGGCATTGCCCCACCAACAGTGGCAAAGTTTGGTGTTGGGTCTGGTCCCGCTCTGGAGGTCAGTCAGGAGAAGCCACAACCCCACGACTGAAGCAGAGGCTGGGAAACTTCCGCAGCGTCCTCCTTTGCAGCAGTCTCAGAGCTGCTTGTGCAGCACTGAGTGCTGCCTCACTGCAGGGAAGGCCTCAGGCAGCTGTTGGAGGCTGCCTTTGACCAGGTGGCCCTTGGGTGCACGCTTAAGAAGGTTGCCATGTACAACTAAGCAGATAAAAATCTGGATAAACGTTTTTAGCAATCCTGTTGCGCGGAAGCACCAAAATACAGGCAAGAGCAAACAGTATCTTTGCTCTTGCCACAGTGCCTTCCCCACACTTGGGGAGCCAGTAGCCCTAAAACAGACTTAGTGATGATGCTCAGCTATTGCACAGCTGCTGTTAATCTAATGAACAGAGAAGTTGAGTCTAAATGGGCCAGCTTTTGTCTGAAGGCTCAAACCAGTTACAAACAGTCAAATGTTCCCAGAGGATTGCCAGCCAGGAATCTGCGTTGTGTGGCTTGTGTATTTGTGTCATTAGTAGTTATACTGGATGCCCTCAGAACAGCTTCGCTTTGCTATCCTCCAGCCTGTGAAAGAGACTGAAGTGTCACTAGTTGGTGGTTTTGTTGAGGCTGCATAGTGATGAACAACCCCAGGAGTCTGGACTTCTGAACAGAAACAGGGGTATGTGAGGAGGACAAAAAAGCCTGTTAGGCCTCTGTGATCAGAGATCTCTGTTGCTCTGAGCTCTTTTTTTGGTGTCTAGGAAAAGTCATGTCTAACTGGGGCTCCAGTTCTGTCCATGCCTCATGGGGGTTGTGTTTTGAGTTCACATCCACATCTCATGTGTTCTCCCTCTTGCTGTGCAGTGTCCAGAATTTAATCTCTGCATCAATGAAGGCTAAAATCACAGCATACGTCATTGCATTGGCTCTGCACATTAACAACTTCCAAACAGACCTCACTATCCTGCAAAATGACATGAAGCTCCAAGAAAGCAGGTGAGTTGTCATGTTTGTTCATACCTGCTGAGATATGCTGTGATACTCCTACAAAGAACGCCTGGGGAGAGAGCTCTGTAGCCTCTCTGGCGTCTGGGCAGTACAGTGATACCTTCTAGTGATAGAGTCCTTCCTGTTGTAACTGGACTCTGTCTTTGAGCATCTTGAAGGTTTTTTGGTTTTTTTTTTTTTTTTTTGGAAGCCCTAGTGCTCGTAAAGGAGGGTGGTTATACATCTCAAAATTTAAAAGGCCACTTTTTGCAAAGAGGTCCTCAGGTGCATCAAGAGGCTCTTCAGCAATTTTGCAGGCAAGGAAACTGAGGCAGACAGCACCAAAATGAGCAGCCAGGGCAGATTCCAGGACAAGGCCTATCCACTGCCACCCAGCCCCATTTCTTGCCTGACAAATTGCATTGCTCTTCACCTTCACGCCCTTTGTGCTCCTTCTTCCTGCAGAGCTCCAGTCCCTGTCAGTTACAGGTGTAAGTGCAGGCTTGCAGCTGGCTGCAACAGGAAAAAGAGAAACAGTTTTTTTTTCTCACAATCACAAGGTGAGCATGTAGTCAGTGTTTACATGGAGGAATCCCAGGCCCCTGAAATTTACCCACTCTGGGCTCGGCACTGAGGAGATTGTTTTTGTTTCTGAAATATTGATAGACTTGGGGATTTTTCAGGAAAGCATCATGGAGAGAGGTTGTAGGCAGAACTGCTGACCATAGTAACGAAATAAGTATTTGCCAAATCAGGGTTAGTGAAGGTGAATGAGTAGAAAACAGCTAACAGAATAAGCTTCAGGGCAAACAACCTTTGCTGTGTTAACTTTCAGGGGCAGTTGTTCCCTAGATTTTAATTTTCCATGAAAGAATACGTAAGTGCTGTGCACCTGCTGCAAGACCTGCTTTTCCCAGCAGGTGTCAGCTGGAGCCTGCTGCCAGCTCGTCCGGCCTGGGGAGCTGTTTGCACTGTATTGTCTCTGGCCCCTGCTGAATAAATCAGGAATTGAGCAGTTCTGATCAGCCAGTCCACTGTGTGAGCTCAGCAGGCAGCTTGTTAACACTGTCCGGGAAGGGGTGAGGTGGCCCTGTTGGTGACTTCAGCCGTGCTCATCAGTATCTCTCTCCCACCCTGTCCTGTGGGTGATGGTGATGCCAAGTTCTGGCGCTTCCTAACTCAGTCACATTGGTATTTCTTAACCGGAGTGCTTGGAGGTCATGTTGCTGGGTGGGAACTGTGGAGGGACACAAACCCTTCACTGCACCTGAGAAAAATGTGGACTATCCTGGGGGCTCTGGCTGAGGGATGTAATGTTAACATCCTGTAAGAACTGGAAGTTAGCAAAGCCCTTAGTCTTACCTTTTGGTTTTGTAAGCTCCCTAGTCAGCCTTGATGCAATAACTTCTGATTTTGCCTCCAATTCTTTATTCTTTGATGGGTGGTAGTGGGTTTAATATCAGTGTTGGCTGTTGGTTTCCATCCATTTTTTCTTCTTTTTTTTTTTTTTTTTAACTACATTGTTTAAGGAATACATGTTGATTTTTGGAGTTGACACACAGGTTTTGTTCTTAACTGCTGTACTGGATCTGGGAACTCAGGGCATAGGATGCTGTTGAGAAATGGGTGGAGGAGGCTAGGACCTATTGGAAAAATTGAGGAGACACACATAACCCTGAGTCATCTGATGGGATGATCCTTGCTTGCTCTGAAGAACCCTTCCCAACTGAATCTGTTTGTATTTCAAAGATCATAAAGTCATCTGGGAGGATTCTGGGACCTGTGTGCTCTCAGGACCCCAGCTGAGGCCCTGACACCTATTTTGCTGGTGGCTTCCCTTCAGATGCGCTTTGTTCTCTCTGTTCAACAAGTCTTCAGGTGACTTGTACCTTCTTGCCAAAGCTCTTTGCACTACATGTCAGCCAAGCCCCTCTTTTTTCCAGCTAAGGATGCTGAATTTTAGTGGCTAAGAGGAGATGTTCTTGCTGTACTAGGTTGCATTCATCGTATCACGCACAGGAGATGGGTGCACTGAGAAGCAACCATGGGCTGTCAGCAGCAGCAGCTGAACACAAATAATGCCTCTTCTCTTTGTAGGGAAGTGGAGAGCAGCATTATTTTTCCTCAAGTCAGCTGGCCATTGAGTAAGGCAGTGTGGGTTTATAATGCTCTATAATGCTCTCCAAGGTGGTGGTGCACAGCTCAGTTGCATTCTAGTCTCCCCAGGAAGGCTCTACCTTGTAGTCTTTCAATACTTCCAGCTTCTGTCTCCCTGGTATCCTTGAGATGCGGAGAATGCATCCTGCTTGCTGGTGCCTCCAGGCTTCTCCTCTGAGGCAAAAGGCTGTTGATCTTCTGTGCGGTGTCATGGTACAGAAGACATGGGCACCCCACTGACACAGTATTTCTCTGGTGTTTTCCAGGATGATGGACATTGCAAAGGCCATGCGGTTGAAGATCTCCAAGGCAAAGGGGCTGCAGGGACTTGAGAATGATCAGAACCACAAGCTGGGCACTCTCTCTCTTCCCTTGCCTGTGCAGAAGGCATCAGGGAACCAACGGAAGCGCAAGAAAATGAACTAAGGTGTCTGGGAGATCTGAGCAGGGATAAAACAGTTCCTTTCCTACCTGCTGTTCTGCACACAGAGCATCACGGGGATGCTTTTGTCTGTTGCACTTGGCTGTCCAGCATCAGTACATGACCCTGCTGAAACCCTCTCTTGAGGCTGGGATGGAACAGATGTTCACCTCATTAAACTGCTTCTTTTTTCTATTTATGTAGAAAAAGCTGTAATAAAACATCTGTCTCTCTTCCCATCTGTATGAGGGGAGAAGGGTGTAAGTTGTGCCAGAGCAAGAGAACACAGTTTGAAACTGCAGGTCCTTCACTGACTACTGTCTGGTTGGTTCTGGCAGTGACCTGTTGGCTTGTGGCCCCTTCCACCCCTTTTTCACACATGCAGAGTAGAAAGCATAGAAAGAGATGGACTAAGCAAAGCACTACTTACAGGCGTTTGTCTTTGTTTCTCTAGAGTTTCAGTGTGATTCTGTGTTGAAAAAGTATAAAGATGCAACACAGACAAAATATTTTTGCCACTTTCCATATCCTGGCTTCTTGCCTGGAGGAGGGGAAAAATCTGCTGACTCAAGAGCTAGTGTTGTCTTCAGAAAGGTTGATTATTTTGAATCCACAGCTGTGGATTCCCAGTCCTGGGGAGAGAGGCTTCTGGCTTAGTTTATGTTTTCATTCAAGTCCTGGAGTGCTGCACTGTAAGCCTCATTGCAGGTGTTTACTAAGCAAGGTTGTAGGGCTGTGAAAAGCTGAGGCTCACTTCCAAAAGAAAAAGCTTATGTGAAACAGGAGGAGCTTGGGATGTCAAGACCCGTCTTTGAGGTGTCTTTGCTTCAGGCAGTAATTTGGGGTTAGTACCTCATTTGGGGCTTTAAGGGTAACTCCTTACATGCCTTAATGACCTACTATTCACAGCTCTCATTAGAAATGACCCAAACATCTATTTTTCTTGGTAGAGGATAATGCCATGGGAATTACAGGCTGCAGATAATAAATCGGAATATTTTTGTCACAAAATGGTTGATGTTGGAAAGGACCTCTGGAGGTGACTTTGTCCAATTCCCCTGCTCAAGCAGGGCTGCCCAGAGATGGTTGCCCAGGACCACAGCCAGATGATGTGATATCTCCAGTGATGGAAACTCCACAACCTCCCTGGGCAGCCTGTGCAAGTGCTTTGTCTCCCTCAGTAAAAAAAATGTTTCCTGATATTTAGAGGGAACCTCCTGTGTTTTAGTGTGTGCCTATGGCCTCTGGTCCTGGCACTGGGCACCACTGGGAAGAGCCTGGCTTGTCCTCTTGGCATCCTCCCTTCAGTTATCTGTAAGACATGGATAAGATCCCCCTGAGCCTTCTCTGAGCGGAATAGTCCCAACTCTCTCAGCCTTTCCTCATAGGAGGCATGCTGCAGTCCCTTCAGCATCTTAGTTGCCCTTCACTAGAGTCTTTCCAGTATGTCCACGTCTCTCTTGTGCTGGGTAGCCCAGAACAGGACACCGCATTGCAGGGGTGGCCTCACCAGGGCTGAGCAGAGGGAAAGAGATCACGTCCTTTGACTTGCTGGAGATGGTTCTTGTAATGCTCCCCCACGACACCATTAGCCTCTACTGCAAGAGCACATTTCTGGCTCACGTTCAACTTTGTGTTCACCAAGACCGCCAGGTCTCTTTCTGCCAAGCTGCTTTCCAGCTGGGCAGCCCCCATCATGTCCTGGTGCATGGGGCTGCTCCTCCCCGGGAGGAGTGCAAGACCGCACTTCTTGTGTTCAACTTTGGAAGCCTCTGACTTAAGCAGGCCATGTTCTCAAGTCTTCAGTAGAGTCAGTTTGCTCAGGGAGCTGATCTGGTTGGAAACCCCTTTTTGGGGTTGTTTTTTTAATTCTCATTAGGATCTGGTCTTCTGCATATCAGAGCCAACATTTCTGACTTCGACTGGTAAGAAGCACTATTCTGAGATACATAAGTTTATCCTCTTTATCTAATTCTAGCTCATTGCTGCTGTGTGTTAGATTGTTGATATGGGCATGAGAAGGGGAGCAGATGTGGATCACCCTGACAGTGCCATGGCATTTGGATGAAAAATTAGCTGCTGTTGCAAAGCTAGTTCTGTGTACCAAGGCAAGCAGAGAAGTAGAAAGCAGAGGTTGCCCAACTGAGCAGGAAGTTATGCTCTTTTCCATGATTTGGAGCCACTTGCAGCAGAGATGAGGATGTTAATAGCCTGTCTTAACATCACTGCTGTATGCAGCAGAGAGCACCCCTGATTTGGGGAAAATGAGTGCTAATTTAGTCCAAATGGGAGAATGGCTCATCTGCAGTGTGTCTCACTATTAGCTGCTGCACTTTGTAAAGCAGCTATTCACCTTCCCCGTTGGAGGGGTTCTTTGCTATATGGAAAGTGCCAACGCAGGGATGTGGCAGTAGGGGAAGGAGACCCAAGATCCTGTCTGGGGGTCAGAGGGATGCCCCCGGTGCTGGGCAGCTCCCACTGCAGCAGGCAGGACAGGGCTGCACACAGGTCCTGTGTAGGGGACTGCCAGGTGTGAACCACAGCAAGATGTAGGTAGCCTCCAGCCAAGTACTCTTGTCCCTGTCCACATCACAGAGAGGGGAGTGTGAGTAGACGGGTTGATCCCTGGGAGACAACAGGAAAGGTTGAAAGAAGCCCAGTAGTGGTGGAGAAAGATGCTTTGATGGAAATGAAGAGAGCTTTTCTAACACTCTGCTTAACTTTCTGGGGTTGCCTTACTCAAGAGCACATCAAGTGCAAGAGAGGCTGGGCGAGAGGCCACGTGCTTTGCTCCAGAGGCAGGTGTCCAGGCTGCCCTGTGGGAGACTGATGGATGTGGCAGCCACAAGTTAGAGAAAGCTAACCCTTGCCAGAGCACGGTGCCACCCAGAGAGGCTTGCCAGGAGCAGAAGGGCCAGGGCCATGGCTTGCCTTGGACTTCCACCAAACAGCTCTGAACCTGTGCTGCAAAAACCAGCGCTCCTGCCCACAGCTGATGCCTTAGCAAGCATATACCATACCCATGCAGCAATGGCACGCCTAAGCCAGCACAGGAGCTGAGGCAGGACCTACAATGGGTCACATCATCATCCTTGTCTGAGCTGCAGAATGTTCTCATGGGAGCAGGGTGGGTCCCATGGCTGCTTGGTTTGAAGGTGACCAGAAGCTCTCCCCACTGCTTGTCCGCTACCAGCCAAAGATCACTCCACTTTGCTAGCATACAGACCGTATTATAGTCCTCTTGATAAGATTGTGGCTACCAGATAAAAGATTCAGTGCAATAGGCTGGCTGCAGGCTCTTTCTCACACCTAAGATCATAGGGTCTGTGCATTGTTGGGTTGGAGTCAACTTCTCTTGGCAATGTTGGCATATTGTCCCACAACTGGTTCTTGCACAGGCAGCAGGACATGCGCAGCAGCAGGGAGACGCTCAGCTTTCACCAGTGCTGCCTTTCTGGAAATGATGTGCTCCAATTAAATTATGAGCAGACAAATATGCTCTTTGAGTACAGCAAAATGCAAGGTCTGTGCTGTGTCATGAAGTGGCTGTGTAGGTCATGCATGTGCACTAGCTTTGCACAGTGTTTAGGTGGTGAAAAAGCCAGCAGAGCTCCAGATTGTGCCTCAGCAAGCTGCCGGCTTGGGGCAGCTGAGGCCTGTTACCCACTGTGTCACAACAAGCACTTGAAGTAAGGCTTTATACAAGTACAGCCACACTACACTGCTTCCACTATGCTCTATAACCTATCCACTGTATTACAAGCACATAAAGCATTTTATGATTAGTGAATGCCACTGAAGATTAATTAATGAATGCCCACTGAATTCTCTCCACACCAGGAGAATTACTTTCTGACTTTGTGTCTGAAAGTCCTAACTGTACTGACCAGTCAGGGTTTCATGTATAATAAAATGGAAAAATATTGGGAAAGCAAACTTTATTTTTGCCTTCCTTGTGAAGATGAAGTCAGTATGAACATTTGGATTTTTTTTCCATAGTGATTGATAGTATAAATAGTAACATTTGAAGACAATATTTGGACTCAGTACTTCCAGCCCAACCTATTGAAAGTTTAAGGATAATTGATCATGTGACCTACTGCTTGCTCATAATCTGCTATGTGAAGTGAGTTAAACTATGTGTTTTGTGAATAGGTTTTTTTATGTCTGCTTGGCAGCATGTGGCTCCTCTATGGGGCATTTTGCTGCTCCAATGTGCAAAAAGCACAGTATGAAGAGGATATTCAAACTATTGTAAAGATCCCAAATCTCACTGCTTTTTTGTTTGGGGGTTTTTGGGGGGTCTGGCTGACGGGATTCAGAGCCCTCTGGGAAGTGCCTGAACAGTGAGAGGTTCTCTTCAACCCCAGAGTTCAGGCCNTCCTGATTGATGTGCGGCCCGGTTCTCCCATCTCTAAAGGTTCCCCCAGCTTACACCAGAGGAGAATCCTGTCTGGAGAGCTTGTTATGTGAATAAAACAGAGAAAATCCAGCTGGGAACTGACTGCTAGCTTCAGGCAGGGGATGACAAGGCAGAAACCACTAACTGGTCATTCAAGCTTACAGCATGCAAGCCCGTCTGCAGCAGCAAGAGCCCTGAGCCCCAGGGGAAAGTGGGGGAGCCCCAGTGACACCCTCAGAGCAATAAGCCCCTCTGCCCAGCTCCTCTCAGTCCCAGGGGAGCTCAGCCCCATGACCTAGGGGATACCTGCCTTCTACCAAGCACTCCACAGACCCAGGGGTCATTGCTAGGGAGTGCAGGGGAAGAGCATTCCTGGATGGCACAAGGATTCCCAGTGGGGGAATGACATGTGGAGAAACACACGGATCAAGGTGGTTTGAGGACAACAAGCATGGCCAAACAGAGAGATAAGGGGATAAAAAGTGGCCCATTGTGTATAAACATGGATGGTGGCCAAGGACAGATGCTGGTCTGGCCATGCCCATGCCTGACGAGCAGAGTCTGTCCTGTCCACTCACCAAAGGCCTTTTCTAACTCTTCTCGGGGTGAGGGCTCTCCCTTTGGTGTGGGTGCAAGCATTGGTGGTGTGTGCGGACCTGCATCTGCATGGGCCTGCTACCAACGATGAGGTGGTTCAGGAGCTCAGGCACTCTGTTTGTGTCTGTCTGCCTGTCTGTTGGGCAGGGCAGGGGCTGCAGCCTCTGGGGGCTCGTGTGTCCTGGTTCCAGAAACCAGGGAGACTGGGACCCAGGGTCAGGTACTGGGCAGACAGTGTCTGAGCCTGAGTGCTGGAGGGACCCACACTGCAGGTATGTATGTCTGTGTGTATGCCTGTCTGCGTTGATCTGTGCCCTTTCTGGGTCAGAATCAGCACAAACAGAAACTGAGCAAGACCACACAGTACATGTCAGCCTCTGAGTGTTCTGGCACAAATGCAGATGGTCACTGACAAAGCAGCTTGAAAGCAAGTGATTCCCAAATAAATAATGCCACAAGCCCATTGGGAAGAGAAGTTTGTCCAGAGCTTAAGCTGGGGAGGCCCAGCCAGGAGCACCAGTGGTCCTGCCAGGAGCACATTTCATCTAAGGAAATGCTCACTTGTAAATTACCACAGCAGCGATCTCAGAGGGCAAAGAGAAGAAAGTAATGGCTGTTTTCCCAGCTATTTTTTATTTGATGAGGTGCCACTGAAGTTGCAAAATCCTTCACGAAAAAGGGAGTACAGACCAATAGGGTTCCCTGCCCCTGAGCTGTGAGAGCTTCCCAGTGGCAGCTCTTGAGAAAAGACAGGCAGAGATACTGGTGAAGAAACGTCCCTCCCTTGTCAAAGAATGGTGCAGAAGATGCTCCCATGGTTGTGACAGCCCCCATCCACCCTGGTGGTTATGCTGGAAACCCTCTGACCATCAGCCACTGTGCAGGACCCTGGGGCACCTCCTTCGATGTGAGGCCGTGCTGGGGGGTTGATCAGCATGCACTCCATATCAAACCTGGGAAAAGGAGAGACACCTCACGTGTGGCCCATGAGCAGGGTGGAATGGCGCTTCCAGAGCAGCCTTAGAAATGCTCCCTTCAGGTTCAAGGAGGAAAGGGGCAGAGCAGTGCTGGCAGGTGCACAATGCTCGCCACATGATGTCTGTTCCAAAACCCAAGTGGGACAGAAATGATTGGAGAATTGAGACAGAACATCTTGCTTTACTACAAAAACTACTTTTTGTGATTTCACAGCCAACACCTCTAAGTGACTGCAAGTTCTGGGGAACGGGGCAAGATCCTGCAGAGGGAGAGTCAATGCTGGGGTCTCCCAAGAATATTGGAAAGGGGGCCAGATTTGAAAACATAAAGGAGGAATCATGGGGTGAAGGGCACTGGAGGAGGGACTAAGAGTCCTCTCTAGTGCAGTTGACTTTCATGTTATGGGAGTCCAGAGGACCAGGTGAGAGCATCATCAACCTGGGGGACCACAGGGCCTAACCTCCCTCCAGTAATGCAAGTTTTCCAATTTCCCTGTGTCCTCTCCCACACCCTGGACCAAGATTTGTGACCCAGAGAGATAAGACAAGGTCAAATTTCTAGCTAAAAAGAACAATTCACTGAACACCCAGCCCTTGTACAGGTGTCAGGGCTCCAGCTTTCCCTTCTCAGGTGTCTGCTGCGGAGTCCTCGTCTAGAGTGGCCTGTTTTGAACAAGGCCTATAATGATGACAGTCACTGAGATCTTGGCTGACAGCTGGCAACAATGGAAAGCTTTGCAATACCCATTAGAGGTCTGCAGCTACAGCAGTACCTCTCAAGACCACTGGAAGACACGGTCTCACATGGGCATAAAGACCAGGGTAGCTAAATCATGCCCAAAAACCCCCAAGCACTCCATTTTCCCATTTGCCATTCATGTTGCTCTGGAGCAAAAGCCTGGAGGTGGAATCTGGTGCCTGAAGCCACCCTCCTTCTCCTTACCAACAAAGAAGCACAGTGCAGACTGGGGTGGCATTCACCATTCTTCCTTCTTCTGACTCTCAGCCTAGGCTACAAACACTCTGTGGCTGTCCATGCTGCAGGGACAGCTGTGCAATATGAAGCCTGGCTGCTGTGTTTGCAAAGGCAGCACTCTGCATGAGAATGAGCTGGCCAGGGCACAGGGCAGATGTCCCTATGCTCAGAGACATCATGAAGACCCACACTGACCTGTCAAGGAATAATCCAAGCACCTCACTTGACTTTAGAGGTATCTCATGACGAACATATGGGCTCTGCTTGATCTGCAGTCCTCATCTGCAGTGGTTCAGCACATACATGGGGCTGGTGCCATGGGTCAGCAGGTGTGGGAAACTGGGAAGACAAGCTACAAACCAGAGCCCTCCAGTGCTCACCTAACACAGAGCACAATGGTGGCTCCAAGCTCACAACTGCACCCCATGGTGCCAGAGGACTCACCTTTTCTTGAAGGTGAGAAGCATATTGTTTTGGATGACACAATCCTCTCCATTTGATATTGGTCTTAAAATGGATTTCTTGGATCTCCCTTGGAAAATGAGGTTTTCCTGCACCAGGCCTTTGGCTTCATCAAAGAGAGCAATCCCATAGTCCTGAAAGGAATGGATCCTGTTCTTGGTCACCTGCAAAATAAGCTTTAGATGGGATGGCCCAAGAAGGAGAACATTGTTCATATGGCTCTTTGACCAACATAAAACCAAACCCCAAAGTTCTTCTGCAGGCTCATTAGCACTCCCTGGCAGTTTGGGAGCATACCAAGGGTTCAGACTGGATGTGCCATAGCCATGCACACACAAGTTTTCCCAAGGCCTTCCATGTTACTAGTGGCCCCAGCTGGAAGCTTAGTTGTTGGCCATGCTTTGGCCATGCTAGATGCTGCAAGCTTCCCTGCAGCTGGTACCCAACCGTCTGGTGAAACACAAGCACAGATGCTGCTGAAGATGAACCTGCTGCTGCTCCTTGCCCTGCAGGTTTCAAACAGCTGTACTGACAGGCTGTGACTTCTTTGTATACCGGAAAAGAACACTTAGGAGTCTCCTCTTCCCAAGAAAGACAAGGCCACAGCTCTCGCTGTGCCATACTCTTGGAAGATCAGTTCAGTCCCTTCTCCTCCTTGGCACCACAGAAACAGCTGCTGCAATGCTCCTTGCCCAGCACTCCTCCCCACCCTGCACCACACATCATCTCACCTGCTCTCAGGCACCTCTTGGGCTCTGCCAGTGAGTGGATGAGAAATGAGAGCACCACATCACCAGTACTTCAGCAGGACTGTGCTGCCCGCTGTAGTCCCCAAATGAAGCCTGCAGTATGAATCCTGCCTGTGTGGTCTAGGAGATCAGACAGCTGGGACCATGGAAAATGCAGTGGGTTTTAGCTTCTTGTCCAGAGGACCATGCTTTTCTACAGGCATGATTTTCAAAAGGAGTCTGCAGCTCCTGTGGGACTCATGCGGAGCATTTGTCTTGGCAGGGTTTTCAGTATACTCATTTTAGGGGTCCTTCACAATAAGTTAAATTGCATTTATCTATAGTTTTCATGCATGATGGCTTCACCTCAACAATGAAAAGAACAGAGGCAACTTTGAGCCAGGAACTAGCCTTGGGAACTGTCTAGATGCTGGAACATTGCATCTAACTTCCAAAAAATCTAGTTCAGATGCCAGCTACCCCAGTTCTTCAGCACAGTTCACACACCCTGAGAATCTCCAACAGTGGCCTATGGAATCACCCCCTTGAATGTGCCACTCAGTTAAATAAATACAAGGGACAAGCCCGCGAGAAGATGGACTTTGTTGAATGTCATTGCACCAAAATGCCCTGGATTCCCTCTGCCACTCTGAGGGGAGAGAGGTCTCTCCTACAAGCCATCAGTGAATCCACATGTGGGAAAAGATGACTGAGCTGTCCTTTACCAAGGCTTAAATGTCAGACAGATGTGACAAGCCACCTGTGGATGACTATCAAAGAGGGTACAGCCTTGAGATAGGACTTCTGAAATGTACTCTTCTCTTTGCAACTGAGCAATGGCATGAGCTCACAGAAGCTCTTCCCCTATGCACCTGCCCACCTGAAAAGCTGCTGCTGCTAAGACACCTCCTCTCACATTCCTATCACTGTGGGTACCCAGCACTCTGGGGCAACATGACCAGCTCCACAAGTACACGTGTGCTTTCCTGCTGCACGTGAGCAATAATAAGCATGGACCCAACAATGCTGAGGCTAGGGAAGAACTCACCTCCTCTCTCTGGGCCCTACAGAGCACTTCTGAACCACTCTTGACAAATACTAGGACGTGCCACCCTTCAAACCCACTAGGGATGGAAACGTCACTTTCTTCTGAGCAGTGCACTCTAGTTTTGCACTGCTGGCCCAATTAGAAACAAATGCTTACTTAATTCCCACCTACATCTTCCCTCAAACAATTGCTGCCTGTTTCCCTCTGGCCTGTTCCCAATGATTGTCCATGAAAAACCTGGAGTTAAGGCGCGCTGGTGGAAGGGAGCTCTGGAGTAAGACTCTCAACAGCACTAGATGAGGGGCAGCCCTGGTTTTGTCCTGCCAAAGCTTGGAAACCACCAAGGATGGTCACTCCACATCTTTCTGTGGCCTGAGGGCTGCACTACCCTCCAAGGCCAGAGACCCCCAGTCTCCCACCTGGACTTCCCAGGGTCCAGGGACCACCACAACTTGTGCTGTTGACCCTCACTGCCGAGAAGGGCTGGGTTCTGACTGCCCTTCAGGTAGCTGCAGGCTGCTGTTAGATCCTCCTTTGTCTCCTCTGCCAGACTAACCAAGCACAGCTCCCTCTGCCTCATCTCATCAGTCGTATGTCCCACACTTGCCCATCCTGGCAGGCCTGCACTTGACCCTCTCCCTTTTCTCCACCTCTCTCTTGATCCTGAGGTCCCAAACTGGACACAACATTTCAGATGCGGACTCCTGATGGCAAAGGAGATGGGTGACAACTTCCCTCAAGCAGCTGAACAGACTTCTAATGAAGCCAGGAAGTTAGACTCCATCTAATCACAGGGTCAAGGATGCGATCCTGATTGTCTACTCCTCCTGCTAGGAATGTCAGGGCAGTCCCTGCTGTCCTGCTTGCTAACTGGGGGCCTGCTGGCTTCCCCCTCACCCAGGGACAGAGGGCAGCAGCAGCAGGCTTTCTCGCCTCTGCCCCTGGCTGCAAGGACACACAAGTTGGTGCCCCCTCAGCTCTCCGCAAGACGCACCTTCATGTCCGCTGCCTGGAGCAGCTGGATGCCACACCTGTGGTTGCCAATAATGTCATTCTCTGTGATGACACCCTCTCCCTTGGAGACAATGCCATGGCTGCTGTTCTCATAGATGCCATTGCCTCGCAGCTCCACTTGGCACTTGGCCTCGACCAGCACACCTCCCCGGCTGTTGCAGGAAATGCTGTTGTTTGCAATGCGTGTCAGCTGGCTGCTCTGCAGCACTGCCACCCCGCCATCATGGTTGGCGTGAATTACATTGGCGATGATGTCGAGTGCTTCGCTGCTCTTGACATGCAACCCAGCAGCTGCCAACCAAAAAGAGAAGCTATTGGTTAAGAGCTTGCAGCTTCAGTCATGATGACCACAAATGTATTTTTGTTTCTAAAAGCCACCCAGTTCCTTCTGTCACAATATGACTTTCTGATTGGGAGTTAAAGGACAAAAACCCCACCCATACTCACATCTTGGCCCACCATTTCTCCAGGGTGCTCCTGGCCTGGTGGCAGCTGAGGAAGACCCTGGCAGACACCAGTGCTGGTAGGTCAGGACAACACACCATTCTGCATGCCATCCCTTCTCCTGGAGCCTGGGAAGAGCCCTGGGCCTCAAGCTCACCTCCATTGTGGTTGATTCTGTTCAACTCCACGAGCGCCACGCTGATGGGACGTCGGGCAGCTGGGTACTCCTCCTCGCTGTCTGGGTTGTTCTCCCCACTGGCACCCTCTGTCTCCTCCTGGAAGCTCTCGCTGCCCCCCTGGCTGGGGGTGTAGTTGCCAGCATTGTCCTTGTGGCAGAAGACCGCCACCCCGTAGATGCTGTTGTGGCTGATCTGGTTGTTGAGGAGGTGTGGGAGACTGGAGGACATCATCCACACACCGCAGCCCTTGTTGCCTGCAGTGTGGGCAGCACAGCCTGCTGACTCAGCAGTGCTTGGAGACCCCCAGCCCTGTCCTGAAGCAGCCCATAGTCCATATGTGGTGCAGGTGGGATGGAGGCCGTCCTCCTCTTTGAGCTCACATGAAGGCTAACCCTACATGTCAGGCACTTTCAGCAATCCTTTGGCCCAGACTTCGTCCCACTGGGCAAGTCTGTGAGCTCAGTGCCTTTGTTTCCCCACCTCCACCCTCTCCACACATTGTCCACGCTCTGACCCCAGCTCAAGTCCCCATGTTTAACTCATGCAACCAGGAGGCAAACCCCTGCCAGCCTGGGGCTCTGCGGGATGGCCAGGTGCAGCCCTGTCCACCAGCTCCACGCACAGGTGGCTTCACTGCAGACAGGTAGCCACAGTGCTGTAAACCCATGTGCTGCCAGCACCCTCTCCCAGCATTGGGTGTGTCCTCGTCTCTCCTCCTCCAGGGCTGGGAGCCTCAGGGGCCAGGGAGCAAGCAGCTCCAGGAACACCGAGCTGGGTTTCCCCAATGCCTGGCCTCAAGGGCCCAGGCATATTCTCTGGTGTCTAATACAGGCTGAGCTGCAGCTTCAACACCCCCAGTGTGCTGGGCCCTAGGACCATGCTCCTCCTGCCCTGGCCACTGCTGTTCCAGTGGGAACCTCTGGGAACTCCCTGTGTACCTGACCCTCTCTGTGAGGGGCTGAGCTTGGCCACCAGCACTGCTGGCCACCACCGCTCCAGCGTTAGTAATGGGACAGAAAGACAAACAGATGCACACAAAGCCATGCTATGTGACTGCCTGCATCCTGTTTCTGTCCTACCTAGGGCCAGAGATGAGCACAGCTCCTCCAGGACTCAGACCTGCACCCTGGCAGCAGTGGGCTCTCTCCAGCACTTGTCTCTGCAGCTGCTTTAAAACCCCTTTAAAAAAGCTGTTTCCAGCTTTCTAAGAAAATCACCTGGGGAGTTTACCTGCCATGAGACATTAGCCCAGTTGTTAGATTACAGACCCTGCCAGACTCCTCTAGCCCCAGGTTAGCAAGGTACAGGACAGCAGCAGACATGGCTCCTGTCATCCCATGGGGAGTGCATGTCCTTTCCCGCAACCCTGTCCTGCACTAGGGCAACAGTGCAAGGTCAGCTTTCCTCTCAGGGCTCAGAGGGAAGCTCCTGCCCTCCACTGGAGACAACACAGTGGTCTCCTCAGCAGGGAGAGGGTCCCTTGTGAGCCACAGCCAGGCAGTGCTGGCAGCAAAACCTCTGGAGTGCTTGTGTTGGGCTGGGCCTCGTGCCGTTCCCAGCCAAGCCTGCTGGGCACCCACCACAGCTTCAGAGCACACTGGAGGTAGAGGGCAGCCCGGCAAGCCCAAGAGGATGGGGGGGAATGGGGGAGAAGGTGAGAGTCATTCTCCACCCAAGCTTGCTCCCTTACCGTAGATGGCGTTTCCTTCGATAAGGCCCTTCCCACGCTCGCCCACCACCATGCCGTCCGAGTAGCCGCAGAAGATGAGGTTGTTCCTGAGGATGGGGTTGCCCCCATGGCGGATGTCCACCCCACCCCACTGGTTCTCGCAGATGATGTTCCCTAGGGCCAGGCAGGGAGGACGAGGTGACAACACAGGCCTCCTGCCCATGGACGAGCAAGGAGACCTGGCAAGCTGAGGCCTGGCCCCACCAAAAAGCTCCCATCACCTGAAGCACAGCCCAAGCCTCAGGAACTTCCCTGTTCCCCCATTTCACTGGCAATGCTCTCTCGCACAGGCCACCAGTCATTAGCAGTTCCAGTAACCACCACCTCCCTGCCTTTTGAGGTGTAGGGCAAACTGGGAAACCACTCAAGAGGTGCCAGGCCAGTAGGAAAATGTCATTGACAGCTTTAGCTTGTAAACTTGATGATACAGGAGGGAAAAAATGCAGTCCATATGGCAGATTGCTCTGGAGCACAGTTCCATGTCCCAGCTGGGCAAGAGACAAAGGGAACAGTAATTTGGAGACACATTGTGGAAGGACATGCTCCTCCTGTCAACGGCACAAATGCCAACTAGAAAATGCAAACCAGGGGATTATTGCACCTAAAGTCACCCCAGAACCACAAGAAGACAGATTCTGCAATCAGACAGAGGCTTAAAGACAGAAAAAAACTGGACATAACGCCATTTTCATTCCCATACCTGTGATTTGGCCTCTCCCGTTCTCATTCACTGCTACTCCAGCAGCCAGTCCCTGGAAAATATGGTTCCCACTGAGGCAGGAGAAGAAAAGAAAGTTACTAGCAGCGTATTGCCTGCTCATGGTTTGCACTGATGCCATTGCAGCGGGTCTCTGCCCAGGCACCAGTCTCCCTGGCTACTTGCCACAGCCTGTTGCCTGTGCCTGGCAGTGAGAGCTGGGCATGGGGCAGCAAAGTGCAGTGAGAGGGAAGCACGGCAGGGAAGGTGCATGCAAAGCAGAGCAGAGCTACTGACAACTGAGCCAGTTTCAAGGAGGTGAAAGCACAAAAGAGGCATGGAGAAACACATGCCAGTAAGAGCATTTGAAGAGCGGTAAGTACTCATGAACATCCAAACGGCCACCCCATCAGACCAGTTGTCCGTTCAGCCAGGGTCCTGTCTCTAGAAGCAGCCAGCTGCAACTGCAGGGAACGTATGGACAGGGAAAACCAAGTGCTGCCTCTTGCAGCCTGGCCTCTCCACCTTGCTGGCTGCCTGCACCCATGGTTAGCCCTACACCTTAGAGGTACTTTCCTTCTTCTCAGGATTAACCTTACTCCTCTGCAAACCACCTTGCATGCTCAGCTCTCCCAGTGCCATGCAGCACACCCCACGGGGAGGCACGCTACCCACCACCGGCTGCCGTGGCCTCCCTACCCCTGTGGGCAGTGTGGAGCAGGGGGCTACAAGCTGCAGACACCTATGCCCCTGTGGAAAAGTGCAGGAGATGCACCATGTAGCCTCCAGCCACCCAGGCAGACCGCCCAGGGGAGTCTGTGAAGGCTTCAGCCTGTTTCCCCCATTCTCCCTACCCCAGGAAGGAGGCAAGAGGCTTTATCAGCACAGGACTGCTGCTCCAAGAGGAGCCCCGAAGTCAGCATGCAAGATGGCGATCATGGCTGATGGCAGGAAACATCAAACACGGTGGCAGGAGCAGAGGCAGTGCCATGCTGGGATCGACAGCCTGGAGAGCACGCGTGGGCCTCATTGCACCTGAGTAGAGGCATCACCCGCTGTCCCCTGGGCTCCCACCTACCGCCTGTCAGGAGAAAAAAAGCTCAGGAGCCCCGAGCCCACCACCAACTCCTCCTTCGCAACATGACCCCTTATCTCTGGCTTGCTGCTGAGGTTCAGAGCAGGAGAGCAGTCAGGTTGATCACAAAGGAAAAGCAGCAATGGAGAACAGTGCCTGACACAAACTCTGCCTCAGAAACCACCCAGAAATGCTCACTGGAGATGGCTCTGCTCCCCCTGAGCTGTG
This sequence comes from Aramus guarauna, assembly GCA_013400195.1. Classification (NCBI taxonomy): domain Eukaryota; kingdom Metazoa; phylum Chordata; class Aves; order Gruiformes; family Aramidae; genus Aramus; species Aramus guarauna. The sequence continues at coordinate 14,097 of VXBL01004780.1, read as the reverse complement.
AAGGGAGTGGAGGAGCTTCTACAGCAGCGAGCCAGGGTGGGAAAGTAGTGCCTGTGACATGCCATCACCAGTGATGCGTGATCACCAGCAACACATGATCACCAGTGCTGGCTGGGGGTGGAGGGGTGGTGCAGCGCTTCATGCTGCTGTCCTGCTCCCAGGGACCCCACCTTGCTGGGGAGCTAGTGCCTCTGCTGTCCTCGGCTGCCCTGGCATGGCTGCAGCTGCCTGCTTGGGCAGGGCTGCTGGGTCTGGCAGCTGAGGGAACAACATAGGCTATCAGCAGTGCCCAGAGAATGGAAAGGTGCTTGTGGGCTGCAGGGCCTGATGCGACACACATGGCTGCATCTAGAAAGAGGGACCAGGTGAAAAGAGCACACAAGGCGCCTGTACTTGAAATCCATGCTTGCACCAACACCTGCAGGGTAAGGAGGAAGAGAAGTCATGAAATCATTTCAGAGGCAATCCCCCAAGAGAATAAGGAGGAGGCTCTCAGCTGCCCAAGTCCCACCACCGCAGGGCAGTGCCCTCCAGCACTGCTCTTGCCTTGCACCACCAGGCACCATCACACTCAGCACCTCCCGGCCTCAGCACAGCAGTCTTACCAGTTAGCTTTTTAGCTGCTGCACAAGGTACCCGACTGGAAGATGTACATGCCCAAGGGCCTGTATCATGCTTAAAAATGGTACTCAGCACCCACATCGCTGGCACACTTCTCAGAAGGACACCCTCCTACTTTCTCATGGAGCCTCTTGCAATGGCCCACTGAAACCTGTCCCCCAGCCAGGCAGCTGCAGGCAGCAACAGGGGACGGAGCTAGGCTTGCAGTTCTTGGGGACAGGCAGAACATTATTCAGTTTCCAGCTGTGGATAAGGCACCCAGCAAAGGGCATTATTCCCGCCATAAACCTCCCCATTCTGCCAGCCCTGACTGCCAACAGCTGCACACGCCATCATGTCAGTGAGACCCAGCCATGCTAACAGCCCCCATTGAGCCCCATGTTCAACACAGCTGTACATGACAGCATTGGGAAAGCACCAGTGCACACAGCCTCAGCCAGTGCTAGAGCCTGCTGCAAGCCAGCACGGCTGAAAGACAGCACAGAGTGGCACACACAAGTGGAGCAGGGGGGTTCCTGCTAAGCAGGTGTCTGGTCAGAAGAAAAAAGGTGTCTTCCCACAGAGCTTTCTCCCTGCCACCTCCCCATCATCTCCTATGTGCCAGCAAGCACTGACAGTCATACATCAGTCATGAGGTACAAGCTGGGGTTGCAAACAATGTTGCAAGAAAGTACAGAGGGAAGGATATCTAATGAATCTCTCCATCCTGTAGGGTATTTCCTCTGCACTGCTGGGCCCTGCCATTATGACACGGCTTTTCTTAGAAATCAATACCTCTCTGAGAGGGCACTTTCATAATCCCTTGTTGGAAAGCCTGGCCTTGACCCCTGTGTTTTCAGGGCTGATATGTCTGGTGCAGACTTCTCTCCAGGTCCCAACCTACGCTAAGTGCCTCAGTAACCTGTTCTTAAGTGTCCATACACACAGTCTGTCTAAACCTCACCAGCTCTACACAGATCATGAACCTGCAAGAAGATGCCTTCATTAGGACTGCAGGATTCAAGGCTGAAGCACTGTTAATTATGAACACTTCCAGCATGAATACTCACATCCTAGTTTTGGGGTTGATCCAGGGCAACCATTTTCTTCTCTTTGTGCCCCACCCTGCACTACAGCACCACAGTGAGTTGTCACAGGCCTGTTCCTTATCACCCACAGGCATGGTGAGAGGAAGGAATGGGTGGCGAGTACAGACAAGATGCTCCCTACATCTGCAGCCAATACTCCAGCTGCTATCTCATTTCTGGGTTCATTGCTACCAGCTGGTACTACCAGGTAAAGCTAATGGCATCAACCTGAAGAAAGCCTGCCAGACACCAATACTAACATCTAAACCAAATGGTATTTAACACACACAAGTCAGCAGCTCCAGGTGTTTAAAGCAGAAAGGTGAATTGGAGTAACAATGACTGGAGCGCCAAGGTCCATTTCCCCCTTTCCTGCAAAAAGCACCATGACATGTGTGAGTTGTTCATCTTGAACACAGCCTGTGTCCTCCTCAGATCCAGGGGGAAAACCCAGGACTGGTGCTTGGTAAAGACCTGGGTGCAGCAAACAGATAGAGGGAAGTCACAGAAGTGCAGCAGTGCACTGTGGTCCTACTTCTCCTCTATGGTGGGGATAGAAAAAAAGAGAAGAAAAGTGTGCACAGTGGGAGGAATAATTCTTAACAGATGAAGGAGGGGAGAGAGAGGTCAGTGCTAGCTAACATACCTCACAGCAGGGTTTCCATTATACAGAATATAAATGCCAGCTTCTTTATTCCCATAGATCTGATTGCTACGGATGATGCCTTTTCCGTTGCCAACGACGACAATGCCTGAGCGAAGGCCACTGTGTATCTTATTGCACTACAGTTTTATTTTTGCACATGTAGAGAGAATAAAAGCAAAAGGAAGGAAAGTCACTCATAAAAGTGAGCAAGAGGAGACAGCAACCACAGAGAAAAGCAACAGCTCCCAACCCTGCTGGGGAAAAGGGCAGAAGGGTAATTAATCCAGCTGCCAAGAAATCACTCTCAAACAGTCAAGGCACACTTAAGTTACATCTTTCTTTGGGGTTCTAGTACACCATGCCACATTTCCCTTTCTATCATGCCCAAAGCCTCTTCTTCCTCCAGCAGCTCCTGCTGCCATCTACAAGGGCTGCCATGGACCCGGTGATGCTTCACTCCCCACAGACCATCTGACACTGGGCACGGCTGGTGGGGCTGCAAGTCCAACACCTCCCCATGGCCACCAAGAGCAAAGGACCCTTGATGGCACCCCACAGGAGCTGGAGGCAGGAGTCCAAGCAGGGGACTTGGCACTACAGTGTGATGCCTTTTCTCAAGCTGCTAGACCGCGCTTTGCACAGCCTGAATGACTGCTGTCAACAGCCACATGGCTGTTTCTCTCCACGACAGGGGCCAGCACATCTCCTGTGAGGACAGGAGAATGCTGGGACCCTCTGAGCAGGACAGCAGTGTCAGCCCACTATCTTGCAGAGTGGTGGGGTAAGAATCACTAAACCAGGCAAAGCAACAAACAGCAGCTCAAAGCTGCAACCAAGGCCAGACATGGCCTATGGCTCTGTGGCTGAGCTGCCACCTCCTCCTCCACGGGGCCACAGCTCTGTCTGCCCCATCTCCTGTGCAGAGCTCACACAGAGAGCTCAATGCAGCCACAAGGTCACTCAGATGGTAGTTTGTATCTACCTCTCTGGCTCCCCACACACAGTGAGGCCCTGGTTCCTTTAAGGATGACTACAGATACAGTGTTCAGTAAACCGGGACAAGGTCGCCCGCTGCACAGCTGGAGACACTACCGATTCAGAGGAAAAGCCATGCTGCTGGAGAGCGGGCTGCTGCTCCCCTCCTGCCCAAGGCTGAGCAGAGAGCTGAGACCCTCCACCAACTCCCAGGGTAGACAACACGATTCCTAGTGTGGGAGAAACGATTTACAGTACAGTGCTGATTTACTACCCCGCTTGCACGAGTTCACTCATTACACTGGGGTGTTTATGTAATAGGGGAACATCCCCCTATTCTCCCCTCTATGCACAGCAATTTTAAGACAGATACTATCAAATGGAGCAGGAGACCACGCATGTACCATCAGGCAGCGCTTTGCTGTGCCTTGCCCTTGGGGTTAGCTGTAGTCTAATTCATCAACAAAAACCTAAGAAACAGGCTGAAGGGTAAAACTAACAGAAAGGTGTTTTCTGTACTGGGAAATGGATCCCTGCTGCCCCTCAGAGAGAAACAGCGCATGAGAGAAAGAGCACGCTGCCCTCCAACACAGCTTGGAGGGGTACGTACCAAAACAAGTGGGTTGGCTCCCTTACGAATGTCCACTCCAGCCTCACAGTTGGAATGGATGTTGTTGTCTGCAATCAGGCCTCCTGCCGACAGGCGCAGGAATATCCCCGATGCTTTGCAATGGTGGATGTCATTCCTCAGCATGATAACCTGCAGGGAAGAGGAGAAGCACCTACAGTTGTAGTTAGAAGGATGAGGAAGAGGACCTGACCAAAAGGTATAGCTCTCCCTTTTGCAGCCTCTCTCCATCTACAACCTCTCTGCCTCTCCTGCAACCCAGGGTGTGCCACGCACGTAGGCCAGATGAAAGGAAAATCAGTGTGTGTGGACAAGTTCTACTACGGTTAAGCCTGTTGGGCATTACTCACAAGCATGGGTCAGCTTGGGGATGGGGACCTGCAGTGCTTGGTGCTGCACAACCAGAGCAAAGATATCCTCTTGGCCTGACACGTCCCTCCACTCGACAAAGCCCCCCGTTCAGGCGTGCCCAATGGCTTCACTTACTGCATCGTGCTTGCACACCACCAGCAACAGCAAGCGACCATTCCCCATCTCATCTCCACACCACTCATGGTACAACAGAGCCGTCCCCTCTCCACTCCGGCCTTCCCCATTTGCATTGGCATCCTCTCCATACAGTTGGCAATAGGCTGCCTCCTGATTCTCTGCTGCATAGAGCTGCTCAGAGGCGACATGTCAAATGCTCTGGAGCCTCCCATGAGTCTCCCATGAAGATGACTGGGCCAGTGCACTACAGCACACACACTCAGCATGCAACCTGTCCATTGCCTTGCACCTTCAGAGCAAAGATCCTGCCATTTGGGGGCAGAAATAGCCCAGCCAGCAAACTGAAATCACTGACACCACTCATAACAACCTAGTTTCCTCTAAGCAAATAAGTAGTTAAATATTTAGGCAGCAGCAATCTTATATTTACCAGCCAAACAAAATCATGTCTTAAATCTATGTCTTATGAGTACTAAGAAATAATCTACAAATTGCCTTTGTGTATCCCGCTTCAGTGAGCAACACAGATCAGAAGGTAATTAAATTATACTTCCTTTTATTTGCTCATTCCAGAAAGATGCTTCATTCAATCTCTCAACTAAATGTGGAGCTCAGCAGGGCTTGACAGCTGCCTGTCTTTATCAGTCATGCTTGGCTGCCCAGAGAGCGAGCTACAGGAGAAACACAGGCACCCACTCCATCTGGGTCCCACGCACCAGACCCTGGTGCAGGCTTGTCCTGCACTGGAGGGTCCTGGCTGTGCAAGGACACCAAGCCCCCCATGCCAGCTCCGCCATGCTCCCACTTCATGTTGCACCTTGTCCCTGTATCACAGCCAAGCTTTTCACTGTCTCCCATTGTCTGATGCTCTGACACTCACCTCTCGACAAGAGCCTCTGGGCTAATTCCTAACTGAGCAATTTCTTACTGACAGCAGCAGCTGGGTTGGCCTCATCTCCTCTCCTTTGTGACCAGTTAAAACCAGGCTGCTGAGCAAACTGGAAGCAAAGCAAGGGGAATAAAAAACAGAACGCATTCCAAAGTGCTGGACCTGCACTTGTTGCTAGCCTAGCTCCCGTGAAAATAGCCCCTGAGCAGCTCAGAGTGGGTGAGCAGGATGGCAGAGCAACATGAGATGCCTCTGCTCCTTCCTGCCACCACTCTGCGTCCATGGGGTGGCCTTCGGAAGGGCACCTCTGGTACAAGTATCCCTTGGAAAGAAAGGAGCTGTCCTCCACTGCCAAGAAGCAAAGCGTTTCTGCAGGGCACAGCGCTCTGCAGTCCTTCTGTGGGGACTGCAGATGGGGAGCTATCATCATCACCACAGTAAAGCCCTTTCCCAGAACCAGGTGGAAAAACATTCCCCTTCCTCCCCCTGCACAAAACTTTTATTTGCAGTCTTTTAAAGTAATAGACTGAAAAATGGGCTCTACCCTAACCAAGTGCTGGGGATGGTCTTGTGGAAGAGCCTCCTGAGCCCCCTCAACACTGCCAGCACTGGGGGGTTTGGCAGTGTGATTCTCCCTCCAGTCCTCACCACCACCGTCCTGTCTGAAGGGGAGTACAGGCTCAGAGGTGAGAGCTCTGGGCAAGCACATAGTTAGATGATGCTGTGCTGAGGGAAAATCTCCCTTCAGCTTCCAGTACATGTCCCTGGCCAAACTCCCTCCTTGTACCCCACCTCTGCCTGTGGCAGGTACCCACCCCTACCGGCTCTCCTGAAGCAGCCATGCCTGGCCATGGCAAGGGGTGAGACCAGGGGTTGACACTGCAGTCCTCAAGTCCCTGCACTTGTGGTATGAGCGGTGCTGGGAGAAGCAAAGGTGATGATAACCAGCAGCACTTTTACAGGGTGAGAGTTTAATTTACAGGTAGAGCAGGCCTGACTACACAGCCCCGACTACACAGCCCCATCATGCCACCAAGTTAATGCCTCCAACTGCAATTACATTACTGCATGCAGAAAGCAGGTGGCTGCAAGTGACCTGCCTTTTGTTTGGGCTGGTTAACCCAAGCCATGCATAGGAAAGGAGCTGGTGGAGCAGGAGGGAGAGGGAAGTGGGCTCGCAGCAGTCTTCACAGCACCTTACTGTTTTGTATGCAGCGCACTGCATAGGTTAGATCCCTGAAGATGCTTCCTTCCAGTTTTGCTTGCCCTTGTGAATAAATTAAGATTCCTCCTTTCCCATCCCTGAAAAGGCACTGCCGGATGATGCAGCCTTGCAGAGAGTTGGCCAAAGACTGGGCTTCCTTGTCCTGCTGCAGCTCCTGCTGCAGAGACTTGAGTTTAAGGTCTCTCTGAAGGGCATGCAGTCTGTTGCCTTGAAGCCTGCTGTCTGTAACATCAGCAAGCGTGTGACTCAGGCTGTGGGCTTGGTAGGGCAGTTTGTACACAGCCTGAGCATCCGCTTCATCATCGCTGCATAAGTCACTGTCACTGGAGTTTGAGTCAAGGGCTGGGTACTCCTCCTCCTTTGCTGCCCACAAGTTCTCGCCAAATTCAGTGTCCTCCTGGGCTAAGACAAGCAGGGCTTGAGCACTCACAGCAGAGAGGAAGCTGCTTCGTTCTTCCCCTACGACAATCTCGCATCTTCCCACTGGCCCCAGCAGCGATTCTCTCCAGCTGTCCTGCTTGGCCACTGGGCAGCTGGCTGGGTCAGGCTCCTGCATGGATGCTGTGCAGGACTTGGCCAACATGGCCAGGTGCTTGCAGGCCCAGTTACGGTCAGAGCTCGGGCAGCCCTCCACAGTTACAGAGGCATTCTCACTACCAATGAACTCACAGTTTTCCAGGACACAGAGGGCCACATTGCGGAGGTGGATGCTGGACTGGTTGAAGGTGCAGAACTTCACCTGGCATGCCCCTGGTGCATGGATCTGCAGCTGCCCACTTTCGAAGGTGCAGTTGTCGAACTGAACATAGCCTGAGGTTGTCTAAAGAGTAAGCACAAGGTGACGTCGTTGCACAAAGCAAGAAAAAGCAGTCCTGGATGTACCATGAAGTCCCTCCACTGCAAAGAAGCTCACACTCACAAACACAATGCGCACTCAGGTGTCACAGACACAACAAGCTTGCAAACATGCAGGGCTGCAAGCTGAGTTCGCAAGTATCTTGCAACAAGTGACACTTACCGACATTCTTTCCTACTGACAATGTTTCCTTAACTTCCCTGACTAGACACTTTGCAGTCTCAGCAAGGCCTAGCAGTCATGTGTGGGACCAGACAGAGTCTCGACGTGCCAAGATCACTAAACCTTAGCAATGCTCCCTACACAGAAGAGTTTGCAGCCTCCAGAGACATGTATTTGCCAGCTGGCATTGTTGATGGACTCAGGAGTTTACTGGGTGAAGCACAAGGTAAGATGACATCAAACATCACCTGGCTGGCATGGAGAGCTACAATTCTCCAGAGCTGTTGGCATACTTGGTGTAAGGACACTACACCCACAATGCATCAAGCGCAAAGCAAAACAGATAAAAAATTATGCCATACTGCTTCACAGGCATTATGTTGTGACATTGCAGTAGGAGAGACACCATCAATTCCTTGCTTCCTGGCTCTGGTTTTCCAGCTGACCTGCTGGTACTCGCAGAACTGTGAGCCATCCCTACCATGGCCTCCCTGCTTTGCTAGGCAACGTGCATAGCGATTATGGGTGCTGGGAAACCACAAGGATGATTGTGCATGGCCAAACCTCTCTCTCCTGTACAGGCAGAGGACAAGTTTCTGCTTACCTACAGAAAAGGCCAACAAATGCAACAAGGTACATAGGGACCAGGTCAGAAAAGCTGGGTAGTGTGCTTGGAATTTCACTATGCTCTTAATTTGACTAGCCATCTCCTAAATCATTATTTTCTCTTCCCAGGTTATCCCTTGATTGTCTAGTGCACCACATTAAAAGCAGATAGATCAATAGCTTGTGACAGGTGAGCTGGGGCAATTTTACAGATTAGCTGGGGTAATTTGTCCCGTTCCACTGACAGCAGCTGCAGGGCTGGCAGTACCATCACCCTCCTGTGCACAGCGACCGCAGCAACAGCCTGAAAGGCAAAATGCAGCCACGCTGACCAGCCAAATACAGGGGACATCGCTGAGTGAGACACTACATGTCTGCTTCAGCAACCCAGCATGTGGCCATGGACAAACAGGGACTTTCTCAGCGGATTTGCGACTCAGTTTTCCCACTGCATCCCAGTGCATTATGTTTCTCCTGGGGACTTTCAGACTGATTAAGTTAAATACATCACATAATAAAAAGGTGAAAAGGAAATTAAACCATAAATTATAACTAATGATGGGCTGACTCATCATGAGGAAGGTCTTGTATTTGGAGGCACAGCCCACAGGTGCAGCACTCGCACTGGGCACATCCCACTATGGGCCAGTCAGTGGCTGTCCATGGGGACCAAAGTGTTGTCAGGGCAGAACACAGCAGCATGGCTAGACCTGTGATCCAGTGTCCTGGCTTAGGTTCAGAGAAGACCTTGGGCATCCTGGCCAAGGGCTTCCAACCCAGGTTGAGGACAGAGCGCACATCAGCAGCAACCCATTTTTGGGGCAGGGTGGCTGGCACAGGCTGCACTACAGGGAGTGCTGGCTCCCAGGGATGCCTCTTGCATGCCCAGCCTCTCAGGTTGCTCACACCTTGCCATCTAGGCAATCGGAAAGGTGGCTAGTGAGAAGGGAAAGATCACTGAACAAAGGAAAATGCCTGCCAGCCTGGGAACTGGACCCAGAAACATCCTTGAGAAGTGCAGCTGCATCTCTGAGGTGCAGCTGGGTGCTGGGAAACCAGAGACATCCTGAGATACCACCACCAAGTGCAAAAAAAAAGGGACTGTAATGGCAGCTTATAATCTGGAAAAGTGGAAACAGTCTAGAAAAATACAATTGCTCTGAAAGTACAAAAATATCATCATCTATTTCCTCTTTGAGGTGAAAAATGAAAATTAACATCATCTATTGGTTGCTCAAAGCGGTGGTTTCTAAGTCCTCTTAAAACAGCCATAATTTTTATCCAAAATGGTGCCTGCCTCTCTGAGAATGTCCTGTCCTGCATGTACTCGTCCTTTCCTAAACAGGCTGAACTCTCTGCACAACCTGCTACAAGATGTTGGACCCTGGCTGGGGACACCTGGCTGATGCCAGACTGTAACATGGAGTGTTTCTGATGTGAAACTCCATTATGTCCCTGCTCCTCCTGTGGCCCCACTTTTGGGGTTAGTTCAGTTTGCCCTCCCACCTCTGGGGCGGTTGGGCACCCCTTGGAATGGTGTAACAGATGCCCCAACTCTGACCGAGTGAACAGTGCTTTGGTTCAGGCATCACCAACAAGTAGCCCCGCCTGAAATCAGCTCTGCTGTGCAAAAACTGTGAGAATGGTGCCAGGCCAGATTTTCTCAGGGTCTAAGGAGTCTAGAATACATCTTATCAGGAGCTAACAGTGCCAGCCTGAGCTGGGACTAGACAAAAGTAAAACTTCCACAGCTGTGCACCAGCACAAACACCAAAGGGGAGGGTAAGGGGGGGACTACGAGTCCATCACTTTATGTTGCAAGTACTTGTAGCCCCCTGTGCCCATTGAGCTCTCCTGTACAGCAGCAGGCTGCATGGTGGGGATCTCCCTTGAGCAGGATCACCTCTCAAGGTTACTCCTTGAGGCTGAGAGACCTCTTACCTGGCATCTGATACCTATAATGAGGTA
>VXBL01004776.1:0-14111 GCA_013400195.1 Aramus guarauna | reverse complement strand
ATCTTCACACTAAACATCAACAGGCATACAATTTTCACATTATTGTAGATAAGAACACAACTCATTCTGCATACACAAGAAGATAGGAAGGTGCTAATACTCAGAAGCAACTGAATCCCAAATATCTTTGATCAGCTATGCCTATTTCATTAAACATTTGCAGATGGGAAAACAGGAAAAATGCTAGAGAAAAAAAATTAAAAAAAAAAAAAAAGAAGGGAAGGAATAATGTATGAGTCTGACTTGAGATGTGTATTACAAAGAAAATGCAATACCAGTTGCCACATTTTCTAAAATATTTCAGGAGGGCACTGGATTAGCAGAGGTATTTTTTAAAACATTCATGCTGGCTGCTTACTCCACATTGCATACAGAGAATTGCAAGGTATGTTGCAAACTATTCCGAAAGTGGACAACAAAAGCCCTAAAATAAGAAATTAGGCCTCTTTAAAATGGATTACCACCCAGTTGTGGTTTGTATTTCATCTTTTCATATCTATTTCATTCAGCCAAAATCCCATGCTGAAGGACATGCAGGCCATTGGAAGCTGTGAACAGCTGGCTATTCAGTGACACTGGTACCCCATACCTCCAGATATCCACAGTACCAATTACATACCTATTGAAATCTATACTTTATATGAGTATTGGTTTCTTTTGACTTCAGTAAATGATGCAACAATATATATGACATGAATTCACAGGCTGACTGCAATGCTACTTGAGGACATAAGTAACTCTTACAAGCCTGTGCAAAATATGAAACCATCATTATCCATGTTTCAAAGNATCAAAAACAGCGTGGCCAGCAGGTTGAGGGAGGTGATTCTGCCCCTCTACTCTGCTCTCGTGAAACCCCACTTGGACTACTGCATCCAGCTCTGGGGTCTTCAGTACAAGACAGATATTGAGCTGTTGGAGCGAGTCCAGAGGAGGGCCATGATGTTGATTAAAGGGCTGGAGCTCCTCTCCCTAGGAAGACAGGATGAGAAAGTTCATGTTGTTCAGCCTGGAGAAGGTAAGGCTCTGGGGAGACCTTAGCACCTTCCACTACCTAAAGGGGCCTACAGGAAAGTTGGAGAGGGACTGTTCATCAGGTAGTGTAGTGATAGGACAATGGGTAATGTCTTTAAGCTGAAGGAGGGTTGATTTAGATTAGATATTAGAAAGAATTTCTTTAGTGTTAGAGTGGTGAGGCACTGGAACAGGTTGCTCAGAGAAGCTGTGGATGCCCTCTTCCTGGAAGTGTTCAAGGCCAGGCTGGATGGGGCTTTGGGCAGTCTGGTCTAGTGGAGGGTGTCCCTCCCCACGTCAGGGGGGTTGGAACTAGATGATCTTTAAGGTCCCTTCCAACCCAAATCATTCCATGGTTCTATGAAAACACTGTTCTTGGTATTGACTGATTACAATCACAGAAGTATCAAACTGCTATCCAAGAGGGAAGCAGGCACTAGAGAAGCATATGACATTTCTACATCACAGAATTAAAATAATTTACACATTCACAATGCAGACGCGTACTATATGGCACGGCTTCACTCTTCTAGCATAAAAGGAGAAAATACTGTCACAGCAAGTTTTTGTGTCATGCCTACAGAGATTCTCTGAGTCAATATGCATCTTATATATGGCTCCTACTTTAGAATGATACATACATAATGTTTATCTTTCATTGGTAGAATAGATATAGATAAAATTTGTAATCACAAACTACATGGGGACTGCATGTTCAGTCTGTCAGAAAAGACCCTTATTAAATTGTCATTTTAAACTAAATGATATACTGTATTATGTTCAGTACACTTGAGAACCATGTATCTGTAACCTTAATCACACTTAAGCTCAGCTCTATTTAGGAATAAATTACACTTACAGTAGCACATTAGGATCAAAGCTAAGTTAATCAGATTTAAGATGAATTATCATCTCTTGATTGTCCATTTGTAAAATAATGATTCATTCTTTATCTTGTAAATTCTTCTCAAAAGGTGAGTTACTAACAAAGGAATTGGTGTTGAAAACAAGAAAACCCTGTAAAATGAATTAATTCACAAAAAACTGAATGTGTTTAGAAATATAGATATTTCCCCAAAACCCCCCAAAATTGCAAGCAAATCCTTACTTCTTGAAAGAAAAAGGATGGTTTTGGAAGAACTTTAGAAAAAAATAAGAATTAATTCTCAGCTAAAATATAATTAAACCCCTTCAGCACAGTTTAATGGAAGGTAACTCTTGCTGAACATACCAATTTTCTTTCCTGGACACACTTACAGGTATAATAGATATTATATCACATTTAGATTAAACAGATTGCATCAAGTGGAATAATTCCAAATAAAAACCTGAGTAGCATACATCAGACCTGCTACTAAAGAATCATGAATGAGAAGGTTTATTTCTATTTGAAACTATTGCTCTGAATAATTTAACAATATTTGACTGCAAAAAACAAATCTAAGTTCCACCTACAACCTTTAGAAAATACTATTTTCTACCAAGAGTTTTCTACAAACATTTTAAACAGTAATTATTAGAGAAAAATCTTTTCCAAATTAGAATAAAAATTTTGCAATCCCAACAGTAAAACCAGAATTAAGTTTAAATCCATCAAGTCCTGAGTGTACAGTTTAAGGTTGGATCAGCCTTTCTCAGGGAAACGATGGTTCATAAGATAGATATTTGCCTGACTGGCACCCTGCCAGAGGACATTACCGAAGAGCAAGCATATCAAACCAAAGCCACAATTTTGAAGACCTGGAATATTTTGATACAATGGAAGGTTTTTCCTAGCTTGTGCATTTATAATCTGTAAGCTTCAACTATGTTCAAGGCATTTTTTTATATATTGAAAATTTTATTATAGAAGGTTGTTCTTGAGAAATACATCGCACAAGATTGTGAAACTGTAATATACCCCAGCTGTTAGTAACCGCTACAAGAGGCAAAGGCAAACAGCAGGACTTTTAGCAACACCCAATTAAACTACGTATGTTTCTTACACTGCCAACTATCCCCTCTCTGCTTCTTCCTTTGTGAGCATTAGCAGATATGAGTAATAAAATGGTGAAGTCTCCAGCACATAAAATCTTATGGGCCTGATTACNAAAAATAGAAAGAAAAGGAAAGGCTGGTAAATTTCTTTTAAATCTTCACACTAAACATCAACAGAAATAAAACGTGAGAGCCTTAAGTGGGAATAAAGCAGAATCCACAGTTTGTACCCAGACTATAAGCCAGTTTTCCCAAGTGAGCCTGAAGTAAGTTTCTTTTGCATTCAGACTCCAGGATTCCTTTAAGAATTTGGCACGCTGCATCCCTATGCTTCTGTACTGATGTATCATACTCCATAAAATGAGTATCACAGATTACTGCTATTAGAAAGTCCATTTGATGGACATGGGAAAGTAGAAAGGCCACATAATTCTGTTGAAGAGATGAAAAATTAGCAATTGCACTCTACAACACCAAATTTATATTGCATAAATGTGATGCTAGAAAGAGGCATCTAAAAACTTCATGATAAAACAGCATATGAATTCACATGAATAAAGTGTCAAGGCTATATAACATATTTAAAATGTGCAGTTACTTAAAAATAACGCAATAACTGTCCTGGATATAATAGTAACAAAAGCCAAAATCTAAACTTGAGAAAGGTTTAATGCTGTGATGTGTGGTCCACTCAATTTCGTATTAGAGAAAGCTGGAAAAGACAGCCCAGAGTTACCCATCACCCTCACTCATCTTGACATGTAACGGCTGGTACAAGTCAGATTTCAGAGTGCTAAGGAGCCAGATTTTACTTATATATTAGTCAAATGAGATTGGTGTCCTCCACATTTTTTACCCTTAGAGAATAAATAGCATTATAATAACAATTCAAACATTGAAATGCCACAAAGACTCATATACTTTCCAGTGGTAATTGTAGAGAGTTGCTTAGTTCAAGGACACTAGAAATAATAGTTTTAGACCAAATTCTATCCATTATATCTCTCAATACTATTGGCAACTGAAAGTTTGATTTGGTAGAAATTGAGAGGTAAGCAAAGTCTATCACTTGAAGCTGCCTTTTTAAAATTACATTTGAAATGCGAAATATCTTTCATGTTTTGATGTATATTTAATAATTACACGTAGTATCATTATTAATTTTAACTAACATTTTATGGTCAAAACGCACATTTTATTCACTGCTGCTTCTATTTTCACTGCTTTTGAATTATTTTATATTGAAGAGTTGTTAATGTTTACTCTTCTGAAACATGGCAAATGCAGTAGAACATCAATAAATTATTTACATTTTTAAAGACCAAAAGCTTATTAACATTTGCCTGGGACAGTACAGTTGTGTTTTGCTCTGAAGCTGAAAATGTAAATTAACATCTTCTGGCCTGATTCTTTTCTCACTCTGTCAGTGCTATTCTGAGTTAGAATGGTGCAAATGAGACAAATCAAGCCCAAGGCATATAAAGACCTCCAAGAATAATCCCCTTAATGCCTTCAGAGCTCTGCACTGAACTTTAATTTTCAGTTGCTGTGAAAAAAAACCAACACTGCAGACACTCACAGCAATATCAACATTGAGAAACAAGGTCTCAGTAATAGAAATTCCTAGTTCAGAATTTCAAAGTGTGGAGCTAGCATGTAGACGGATGACCTCTTCAGCTTTTTTGGTAATAGAGGAGGGCACATGAGGAATACACAAGACAAAGGTGTACCTGTTAATCCTAATAGTCCTCCTACCTTGAAGAAAGCAAAGAACATGCTGCTGAGGTTAATGAAGCTTTGTCAATAGTAAATGAATGTGAGCAGTAACTGATCCAATGTCCAAAATACAAGCAGAGAGATCCAGTAGCAAAGGGTTATTTATTATTTATTAATTTTTTGTTGTTTTGGGGGACAAGGGAGAATTAAAACATGTTTATTTTCTATAAGAATATTTAAATTGCATATAATTTTCACACAACAAGACTTAAGAACAGCTTGAGATGGGATGAAATTTTAGTGTTTACTAAAGTAACCCCCTCTACTCCGCTCTTGTGAGACCCCACCTGGGGCCCCCAACATACAAAGAACATAGACCTGTTGGAGAGGGTCCAGAGGGAGGCCACAAAGATGATAGAGGACTGGAGCACCTCTCCTATGAAGACAGGATGAGAGAGTTTGGGTTGTTCAGCCTGGAGAAGAGAAAGCTCTGGGGAGACCTTATAGCACCTCCCAGTACCTAAAGGGGCCTACATGAAAGCTGGAGAGGAGTTATTTACAAGGGTATGGAGTGATAGGACCAAGGGGCAATGGCTTTAAATTGAAGGAGGGGAGATTTAGATTAGATATTAGGAAGAACGTTTTTTACAATGAGGGTGATGAGGCACTGGAACAGGTTGCCCAGAGAAGCTGTGGATGCCCTCTTCCTGGAAGTGTTCAAGGCCAGGTTGGATGGGGCTTTGGGCAACCTGGTCTAGTGGAGGGTGTCCCTGCCCATGTCAGGGGGGTTGGAACTAGATGATCTTTAAGGTTCCTTTTGAACCCCAACCGTTCTATTAATTCTATAAAACTTATCAAGTATTTCCCTTCTAAGAGGTTATTGGTGTCCTAGCTCTTCAAGGAAGCTTAAATTTCATCACAGTCCATTCCTCTGCAAATGCACATATTTAATAACAGTTAAGGCAGCAGGATTACTTTCATACTCATGGCAAGTTAGAGAAGTTCTGACTTAAAAAGAGAACTGACACACTTTATGCATAGTTCAATAAAGAGGTGAAGCTGCTATAAACAAGCATTGTCACTGAACTATACCTGTCTCTGCTACACACGTTCCATGTTAGAACAAGCATTTGCAAACTGATGGGACAAACTGACCCAGGTTAGAAGTAACACATTTTCAAGGATATTTTTAAGCTGCATTAGGTCTCTGGTCTAGTTCATTAAGCAAATTCACGAATATTTGCCCAATTCAGACTACTGGAATCATAGAAAAAAATTTTTTAACTCACAAGTATTCCTACCGCTGTTAGTAACTGCCCAGATAAGTAAAATTTGAGCATCAATAGGTCTGACCAACACAAAGTGTAAGGTGACAATTGTAAGGCCCTGATAACAAGTGAATGTCGCAAACACCCATCTTGACGTGGGCAGGGAGTGCTGACCAAGAACGGAGCCTGCAGAGGCCGGATAAGGTCTTGTGAGCCTACTCCTCTGTTCATGAAACACATAAACAAAGACCATCTGTGCTGTGTGCGCCATGTGCCTGTGAAAGATACCGCTTGGTCAGCCCTGAAAGGGGAGGGGGACAGTGAGACCCCCAAGACCCCCACAACCCACTGACTCATTTCTAGAACATTTCTGAACATTCCTGAGCACATACTGCACCTGCTCAGTGATGACAGACCCCCACCTATGGGGCGGGCACATCCGGTTATAAAAAGGGGAAACACAAGTTTTCGGCGCACGCCCACCACCTGAAGACTACAACTACGAGCAGTGAATATTGCTGGATCGAAGAGTGGTGATATCTTTTCTCTCTCTCTCTTTTCTTTCTCTCTTTGTCTCTTTCTTTTCCTCTCTATCACTCTGTCTCTTTTTGGCACATTAGGGTAATGTCGTCACATGTTTTGCTAAACCTTTACCTTTCATAGTTCTGCTAAGTTTTGAGCATTGTTATGACTTTTGCCAAGCCTTTATCTTTTGTAGTTCCACTGAGTTTTAAGTAAATTTATGATTGGTTTGAACCTCTAAAGTAATTGTCGTTACTCTTGATTACTGCACAGAGAATTAAAAAGTTAACCTCACCCTAACCCCCTGAGTGGGAAGGGACAATAATAAGGGACTGGAGCATCTGGCATACAAGAAGAGACAGAGAACTGGGACTGTTTAGTCTGAAGATTCAGGGGGATCCTAACTGTGCATGTAAATATCTGATTTGGGGAAATAAAGATGATGGAGACAAACTCTTCTCAGTGACAGGACAAGAGGCAACTGGTTCAAATTGAAATACAGGAAGTTCCATTCATATGCAAGAAGGAAAAAAATGGTTTTTACTTTGAGGGTAGTTGAGCATTGGAACAAGTTCTCCAGAGAGATTGTAGAGACTCCATCTTTTGAGATATTCAAAACCAGACTGGTCACAGTCCTGAGCAACCTGCTCTAGTTGATGCTGCTTGAGCAGAGGGATTGAATGAGAGAATCACCAGCAATGACTTCCAACCTCAACCAATCTCTGACTCTTTTCTTACATCAGGGCCTTATTGTAAGCAATGCTGAATGGCACCATTAAAGTAGTGAAGAGGCTTTGCAATGGCGAAGTTATATTCTCAAGGTCAAAATGCCAGTAAGGGTAGGGAGGCTTAGGGAGACGGGAAGAGGCAGTCTGTCCGTATTAAGGAAAAACACCTGATTTTTTTAAATACACAGCCTTTATATCCTGCATGTCTATAACACCAATCACAGTATTGTGGTGAGGTCACTGTCTTTGAGAACTACAATACAAAGACCACTCACATTCCCAAAAAAATCCAAAACAAAAAAAACCCCAGCACCACACACCAACAGAGGATAAATTTTCTGCTTCAGAGACCAGGTAAGCAGAATTTAGCCTGAGGACTATTCAGTTATTAGTAGCATAAGATTGTCTTTTATCTGTTTAAATTACTCATAATTAAAGCTAACTGAAGAACAATTCAAGATTCAATAAGACTGTAACAGCATCCATGAGGCAGCCCTTCCAAAGGAAGAACTTGTCATTCTTAAGCAAATCCAGCTCATAAGAATTCATTACAGTGGCACAAATGTACTGGGCACAAGTCATACTTGATGCCCAGCTCTTCAAATTTGTGTAGTTACAAAGCAAAGAAAAAATCCCTACATTTGTAGGAAGACATTAGAAATGCAGTTCTAAAGGGAATGGAGAAAAGAACAAAGTATCTAGACTGTCTAGGAAACAGCGCTGTGCATACAGGGGAAAAACTGCTGCCAAGAATCCATCAGGTCCACTTGAGTCACATTACTTATTCATGATGATTTTTCATGTTAGTAATATATCACTGAAGAACTGGGCCAGAAGTTGAATATTTCTGGTTCCATTCCCATGGGTACCAAAAACTGTATAACTTTAGTAAAAGTATTTAACCAATGAGAAAAACTTCTACTTCCTTTTATGAACTTAGAATCTGACACTTGTTACCTGCTCAGTTAACATACCCATTAGCTAGGTAGATGTTGTGGTTTAACCCCAGCTGGTGGGGTGGCATGAGAGGCAGAAAAGGCCTTGAGTCTATGTAAGCACTGCTCAGCAACAACAAAAACATCCCTGTGTTACCACACTTTTCAGTACAAATCCAAAACATAACCCCGTATTAGCTACTATGAAGAAAATTAACTCTATCCCAGCCAAAATCAGTACAGCAGAGAAAACAATAAGTTATCTAATTAGTATGTATTATTATTATACTCTGATGTCTTTGCAAAAGAAATTATGTATAAGAATAGGGTTAGCAGGACTTCCAAATTATACAGACAGGTTACCTAGCACCACTCAAGCAGAACATGTCTAACATTCCTTTGATACACTGTATGCCTCAGAAGATATTAAAGTCACTTTCAATGTCTGTAAAGAAGACATTCATAAAAAGTGAGCTCAACATGAGAGAAAGTAAAAGATATGAAGATAATTAACAAGAGACTGAAGGTAAAAGCTGACATCTCAGTACCTACATATGATATAGGGACCTACTGATATAACTCCTGAGCCTTGAAAGTAAAGGCAAGTCCTGTACACTTAGTACAACAAAAAAGGACAGATTGTGGAAAAGCAGAGTAAATACAGTGAAAACCAGTCACTGTATACATTGTGTCACTTGCATCGAAGAAGAATGTCAAGCCTAGAAACAAGGATGTTGCATGAAATGAAAAAACAAGAGCCCGCTAAGAATTTTAGCTGGACAGAACTACAATTTGTATGCAGCTTAAAAGTTTGCAGTTTAATTTGGGTTGGCAGAAGAGACTACCTTGAGGGTAGCTGTAGAGGATTAGCAAAGGACTGAAGACAAAGCTCATGGACTAAACCCCAAATCCTGGAAAGAAGAATCCTGTCTAGCTCCATCCTAAAAAGTGGTAACTGCCACAAAAGCATAGTGAAGGAAAAGTTTCAAGATGCATCAAATGTTTACTGCAGCTTCCTGACAGGTCACAGTTGGTGAAAATAGGATGTGTTGCAGCTTCAACTAGAACATAACTGAAAGTGATTTAAGAACAACACTTGCCACCATCTAAGACAGAACTTAAAAACCAAAATTAAATAATGTATGCAGGCACAAACCTTTTTTGTTTTGTTTCAAGAGTAAGAAAGTAAAGCAGATTTGCAGTTGTGAATGAAGACAGCCAAGGAAAAGGAGGTTGAGGGAAAAGTAAGGAAGAGATCAGAGAGGAAAAAAGGGCAAATAAAGGAAAAAGGAGAAAATTGTAGAAGCTATCATAAGCGGTAAGTCATGTGGAATTCTGCCAATTTTCTCATAAAAAACAAGCAAGATTCTGTGTGGAGAGTATGTATGAGGCAGTGATTTTATGCAAGTGAAGACTTCTGATAGAGCAAAGAAAGACAAGTTTGTAGTAGCGGAGGGAAGACCAAAAAAAGGGCAGAAGTACAAGAATACACGTAACTGTGGAAAACCAGAACAGTATATATGGTTTACAACCCAGTTGCTGTCTAGGGTCTACATTTCATCACCCCATAGTTGAAAAGCTGTTACTGGAAGGACATGGAACAGGGGGCAGCTAGGACTACTGCTGCAGAACTTGTAATGAGGACCTGAAACAAACAAAAAACAACAACAAAAAATCATACAGCAGTACCTTATATGATGCAGAAAATTTCCCTCTCTGTTCTTATCACTATCTTAGACTAATAGTTTGAAGCTGATTTATTTTCTTTGCATCAAATATTATTGTGCTACCCAAAGTTCAATGAGCTATAGAATGTTCCAGATAAACACAGTATTACATGAATATGATAAAGTAATCTCATCTTCTCTCTATACAAAAGAAGGAATAATTTCCTCTTGACAGGAAAATATTTTACTAAACCAGAGGCAGCAGACAGTGGAATTTCATGCAGAATGGGACTGGGGAAAACAGTTTAATAATCAGCAGTTTATATGTCCTGAGATGTGCTGTGTATAGCAAGCATTGAAGATGATTTATAGTCAAGAGTTACAACGAGAATGAAGGTTGGAAATGACAGTGAAAACCAGCAGAGCTGCTGGTCATTGTCATCATGACAAGGTGCTTTGTTGGGTTTTTTTGGTTGGTTATTTGGGTTGGTTGGTTGGTTGTTATTACAACACAGACATGGTTATTTTAACATAAAAGCACTTGCTACCCTGTCATACTGTTCAGTCTGACCAAGCTTCCTCAAAAGAGTGCATACAATGCTGTTTAAATCAGCTCAGTAAAGAAAAACTATTAGTTTGCATGACCTTTCTGGAACAGGGACCTGAAGTCATTCATTTTACTGGAGCACTGCTAGCAAAAGAAAGAGTGGTACATCGCTTTCTATTCCAAAGTACCATAACCTCCGTGTCTGCATAAACAGTGGTGAGCCAACCTAGGATAAGTCAGTCTGTTAATATTTAACAGGTGCAAAAAAGGTAGTTCAGCACTGGTAGATAGAAATAGAGATATGTTATCTGTATGTGTTTTTTGGGGGGAATCTTTGAGATCACCAAACTGCATGATCAGATCTGTTCTCTCTGCTTTAAGGAGTGACTCATCAGTGTGTCACCTGTTCATTCGGCAGTCTTCAAAGGCTCACGGTTAGCAGCATCCTTACTTTCCAGAGATGGATATGAGCACAAAGTGGCAGAGTGACTTTTTATGAACACCTGAAGAAAACAGCAAGTCCAGAAAATGTACCTGAATCTTTCTTAGTTGAATTTCCCTCCTAGTAGGATCCCCTGCCTTCAGAGATTAGGGTAACATCCACTTGAATTGCCTGTACTTCCCTCCTCTCCTCCCCCTCCCCCTCAATCTTTCAGCAGGGAAATATAAAAAGCCTTTAAATCCTTCATCACTCATCAGCTAAATGTCGGAACACAAGCACATTGATATTATATCTCAGTTCTTTGCCCTAGGGCCACTCTTCAGCTCATTGTTTATGCAGGGTCTGCTGGGAACACACTTCAAATACTGCTGTTCAGAAATGAGTATGTCATAGTAGAGTATACAAAAATCCAGTGATGTGCATACATTATGCTCTAAAAAATGCAAGATATTGAAATATGCATCATGAACATGGTACGTTATATACTAATGAGATTATTTTGTGATGCAAAAGATAGCAATATACTAGCAGAGGAATTTCCCAGATGTTAAGAACAGTACTCTTCAACTTAATACATTACACTTAAGATAAACTATAAGCAGTACCTTCAAAACCAAAGTAGGGCCTCAACTCAGAGTTCTTAAGCAGAAAGCTACTTTCTTCAATTCAGTCTTGAAATAATTGAGCACTGGAAAAAGTGCTTTAATCTCAAGTGCTAAAAGTAAGTGGGACTTCAGCTTGCTAAATCAGAAGCATCTCTATAGCATGTCTCATGATCTCTAAACTAATGCTACAGAAGCAGACTCCAGGGCAGAAACACTATTTGCTTCATTAGCTCTGCACTGTACCGAGTACAACTCTGCATCATCTTGAACATGGCTAAAAATATTGTACCATCTCTCAAAATATAGAGTATCCTGGTTCACATTTTATGGACATTAGATTTTGAGATTATGATCTAAATGTAGAACAGTGCTCAGCAATAATAAAGATATGGAATTTTGGGGTGAAAACCAGTCCCAGAACAGTATAAGGCTGTTTTACAAATGACAACAAAATGGTTTCTTTTTTATGTGCATATTCTGTTTTATGATTACTAAGATTAAATATTTTATCACCTAAAATATTAATAACAACCCAACTTCCACGACTTAAAGGACCAAAATTAACACTGAACTTTCTTAAGAACTGTGTTGTTTTGCATTGCCCAGTGCCTTTTGTTATGCCTTCAGTTTCAGGAAAGGTAGAAAGATTTGAACAGTCTCTTCACATTTTAGTTCATTACTAGCACAAGTTTATTTACCTCATTACTGTACTTCAGCTACAACATGGCAGACCATTCTTCTACAAAGAATTTTCAGATCAGGTCTTAGCATGTACAAAAGTAGATTCCTCCTTTAGCACAGTCCTAAAGCCAATCACATCCACAGTCCCAGTTCACAGTTTAGTTTGGAGAAGCCTTATGACTGAGTAGTCCTAAGGATTTGACAGCCAGTACCAGGATGTAGTAGAGTGGCTGGACTCCCTTGTAGAAACATGTTCAAGGCTGTGTTTAAGAATAAACTTGTCAACTTTGCATATTACTTTCCTGCTAGAAAAACTTTGAGACCAGGCTTGTGATAGCACAGCACCTCCTTTCTGGTGATTGCACACTCTCCTTCTGTATATGCCATCTGTCCTCACAGAACTGCCGCACAATTAATGATAGCTAAATTATTCTGAGAGCCTTTCTACAAGGGGTCCCATCCACAAGTACAAATGGAATTTGTAGCATCCCAAATTCAAACTAAATTTAAGATTGCCTCAAGGATAATGCAAATAGCTTAAACTAAATCTGAAGATCTCTCACCTTTTAGGCCCATAACAGGATGTCTTAACCAAATTGATTTTAAGTCTCCCCAAAATGTAACTGATAGTGATACTGTTGGGCTGACTATCAGAAACACAGGTGTACTTCAACATCATTGCTTCCTAGTTTCTGCCAGATCTTACCACATTACAAGAGCCCACCTAACACTAAGACATCCCCACACAATCGCACTTCACACACACATACACACACACACACTCTCTCTCTCTTTCTCTCCATCCCTTGGTTCTGTCACCAGATAATGGTGTTTTCCACCTTAAAAAACAACAGCATTGATATGCAGCACAGAAGTCAGACATGGTCAGTGTCTGTTTATTCTCTCTGCCATAACTCCTTGGCTTTACAGTGATACTTATTCCTGAGAGCTTAGCTTGATGAGATAAGACTGTGCACATTTGTCTATCTTTTCCCAGAAGCACACGTATTTCCCTGAAAGCCAGCATCCCAGCAATTTCCATGCTGAATCTGCCTCTGCCTCTCCCTTGTCAGTCTATCTTTATGCCTCCTCTTTCCCACTAATATCCAATATGAATGACTGTCAGTCTCAAAAAAGTAACATTCTTTTGAAAAAAATAAACCGAATTATTCCCCATTTAATTGTGTAGAAGTCACTGGACTTGCACCACAAATAGGATCCCAAAACACATTGCAAGGCTAGTCTACACAATCCTACAGTACTACAGGTGAGAAAATAATTGTATAATTCCAGGGAATCATCACATTTAGATACTTGATATATACCACAAGGAAATTGTATTCTTACTTTAAGCTAGCTAATGTTTGAGGTTTGCTTTTTCTTGTCAGTTTACAACAGTAGCTTTTTCTTTTTTCCTTTATTTCTTGAAGGCTGATCTAGTGCCTCCATATCAATAAAAGGAGAAAGATGTCTTTGGCAGGTAGATTAAATAAAGTCTACGGACAGCAATTCAGGGAAGAAGAATGGAGCAGAATCAGGTGATATGATGACTGCAAGGGAAACAACCTTAGCTGAGGCAATGTACTTCTGGTAAGGGAAACGGAAAGAATTTTAACAAGCGGATGGATAAGATTCAAAGAGAGGTTGGCAGCGATATGAAGAAAACTGTGGATATCAACAGTCCTCCAAACAACAAGTCATAAAACTATATCTTGTAAGTTTCCTTTGTAATGGGCCTTTGTCAGTGGTGTATCTATGTCATGGTTTAACCTAGCAGGCAGCTGAAACAACCACATCGCTGTTCACTCACTCCTCCTCAGTGGGGAGAAGAATTGAAAAAGGGAAGAAAAAAAAGGTAAAACTTGTGAGTTGAGATAAAGACAGTTTCACAGAAAAGGAAAGGAAGACAGTAATAATAATAATAAAAGAATATACAAAACAAATTATGTACAGTACCATTACTTACTAACTGAAGCTAATACTCAACTAGTTCTTGAGCTGAACTGCCT
>VXBL01004773.1:7282-20236 GCA_013400195.1 Aramus guarauna | reverse complement strand
AAAAAAAAAAAAAAGAGTAACGTCTCGTTATTGCTGGGGATCAGCGAGGCTGTTAAATATGTGAAATAAGGGATTCTGCGGTATCGGGGATGCTTGGGAATAAGGGAGAGATTCACCCTTCGATCCCTGTTAATTAGAACAGCCTTCATCCCTGAAAGTAGGTGCTCGATACAAAGCAACACCCCTTCCTATAGCTGTTTTAATGTATTTTCCTCGTGTCATCCTGTCATATTTGCTGCTCAGGGATTTATTTCCCTTGAACGCATCTGAATATTTTTTTTGAGAGGAACGTTGCTGCGCCGCGAAACCTCTTCAGGTCCCTTGTTGGCTGTCAAGGTGCTTGTTGCTTAAATCGGTTCTTCTGTGAAACTTTGGGCTTTGCCGGAGGCTGGTGTGCAGTGGAGAAGTTACCTGAGGGTAATTTGGCTTTGTCCGCGAGACTCCGACGGTTTCGGGTTGTGGTGGGACTTTGTGCAGCAGCTGTAGAGGGTCACTACCCCAATTTTTGACCATTAATTCTTTGGGGGGTGCTGAGCAGGTCACGAGGAGAAGTTTTACTCTTAAAGCAGCCCAAAACTGGCTGTTCGCCTTTGGACGATGCTTTTGGGTGGAGCTGGTCGCGGGTTGTGGCGGCTTTGGGGCCAGAACAAGCGTTTTGGTGACCGCTGGAAGATCCCATCCTCCCAGCGGCTTGTGAGCTTCTTGCAGAGGAGGGCTTCTGCCCCTTTCCCTTTAGAACTGATGCTTGAACGCATCTTCGCCCATAAAATATTTAAGTTTGAAAGAAACTGCACATCATGTATCTATATCAAACAGCGTAGAAAGAATAAAAGAGCACAAAGCTTATGTTTATCACCTTGCAGTGGCTCCAAGAGCGGCTGTTGACAAACCTGTTAGATGTTTCTGGATCAACGGAGGATACGTCAGGGCGGATTCTTCTTCAGTCCCATGAAATCCGGTTGAAAGGTCCGGCTGGAAGGGGGTTGTTTGCTTTCCATCCGTGTGCTGTCCTCTGCCTGTACTCGTTCACAGGTTGGGCTGTCAGCCATTCGATGTTGGTTGTACCTGGCGTCCCGCACCCGTCGTGATGTCGCCTGAGCTTTTTGTGTATCCTGGATCCCAACCGCGCGAGGGTTTTCATCGATGCAGTTGCAAAAACGTGGCTTTTTCCAGAGCTTTTGGGCTTACAGGAGGTTTTTCACTGGAATTGCTGGGAAGCGAGCGCTTGCTGGGGTTTCTCGCGTTCACCTTGTTATGGGGATTATCGAGGTAGTCGCGGTAGCCGTTGCCAACCCTAAAATCCCAATTTTTGTAGGATTCTGGGCAGAATCGGCCACTCGACTCTTTCATGCTCGACCAAGAGAGAAAATCGCTTCTGGGTGTGGAGGGGTCGATGCCTGAAGTCATCTTTAAGACAGAGTAGGACGACTTGAACGCGCTGTTGGAACAAGGGAAGGTCGCAGGCGCTTCGTAGTCCCCTGCTGTCAGCTTCTGAGCTGAAAGCAGGGCCAGGGAGATGGCGATGAAGGATTTCATCTTCCATTTATTATCCGTAACGCTCCGTATTTCCGTGATTTTATAGGCTTTGACTTAATGCCCGTCAAGGGAGAGTGGCGTGAGCATTTGCTGATGTATTATCAGTGTAAATCGTTCTTAAAACTTAGCGGGTTCAACTTATTTTATAAATGCGTTTTAGATAAGAACTCGATATTGGCTTTCTTCGGGACGCCCGCCTTCCCTGGACTCTGCCAAGGCTCGAAGAGCGAGTTAGAAATGAGCTGGAAAGGAAAAAGTCAACTCCGAAGAAGGAAGTTTTCCAGTTGTATTCTCTCCTAATTCAAACAGGATGCAAAGTAAGGTCCCGGTTCAGATTTTCGTCTGTCTCTTAACATCTGCATGTGCTTTTCTGCACATAAGCAGCGCTGGGAACGAGACCGCTGTCGGGTTCGAGCCGCTCTGGAAGCGTCTGGTTCAGATTTAGGGATTCACACGTAACCTTTCCAGCAGCTTTTCCTGATTTCTTCCTTTGGAAAGCGATCTTGAACCCGATTTCGCAGCTCTGGGATTGGTGGATTGGTGAATTCGGCAGTTGGGAGCTGCAGGAGGGTCGAACCGTCGCTGGTTTTGCCTGTTGGCTTCCCAGAAAAGCCGTCTTGTGCTCTGTAGTTTCCTCATCCTGGCGTGTCAGGTTGTATCCTTAATCCTTGCTGGTTTAGTAGTCTCTTCTGACTGTCCCTGAGACGTGCAGCTCTCGTTAAAGAGTCATTTACCACATGCTTTTCATCCAGGCCTCCTCCTATTTCCTAAATATCTTCATGATCAAGGATCTAGCTTGCTTTGCGTAGCCCAAAACTCATCACCTCTCTCCAGCAGAGCATGGAGGGTCCGTAAGCTTTACGGTTTGACCTCAGCGCCGGGGGTTTAAGGCAGGTGATGGACTACTTGGCAAAACCCTTTCCAGCTGATTTTTGTGCCCTTCGACGTTTCAGCCGCAGAGCGGGAGGTTAGCTGTTAACTCAAGCTCCTTAAAATCCTTTAAAAAAAGTTGCCATTCAGCAGCAGGAGACTCTTAAAATGAATCCGGGGGCATATTTAACATGTCATTTCTTCAGCTACCACAGAAATGCTGGTGCTGCTTTTCTGCGAGACGCTGAAATTTGCTCTCCTCTCCCTGGAGTTGGTGCCAAGCCTTTTATTCAAAGAGGAGTGGCTCCGGCATCTAATTCCCGCATGTAGGAATTCACGAGCCCCGCTGCCGATCGCAAACCCGCTGCCCTGGGGTTGGATTTTTCCATAGGTAGCGACCAGATGGGTGACTGGAGGTTGCTGCTAGGATGTGGTTGTCTGCCGAGCACGTAATTTGTTTTTCAAAGGAAAAAAACAAATAACTCGAAGACACCAGTTAAACCTTCGGAGGATGTAGGCACAAAGGGGACAAGCGAACGCTGTGAACCCACAGGAAACGGGAAAGAATGAGAAATTACACCTGAACATCAGCTGCTGGTGGTTTCTTGCTTTAAGCTACGTGTAAAGCGATGACGGGGGCTTATGGGGCTATGCTTTTACCTGCTTTACGATGTAAACAATCTTTAAGTCTTGCGTGAAGTTGTTCCTAAGGAAGGAAAAGCTGCGCTAACTAGACTGTCTCGGAAGCGACGCTTCCCGTAATCTAGTTTGACCTCCTGCACGATACGGGAGACTGGATTTCACCCAGAATTTCATCGCCGGGTTCAATAACGTTGAGCAAAGTCTTTTAATTTGAAGATATCAAACAACGGAGCGTCGATATGTTTCGTATCAACCACCCAACCGTCCACCTTTGAAACGGTTTTGCCTTCTACTTTTCTTTGAATGCATTTTACCTTTGTTGTGCCTTCGTTAGCTTGGGCCTGGATCCTCGTCCCGGTCGCTCTGCTGGCTGTGATGCGTGCAGGCGGTGTTCAGGTTACCTTGGGATCTTTCTTTGGCTTAAATAGATTCAGACGTGCTGTTTTTTCCAGGCTGGGTCATTTCTTGACATTCCTTGAATCCCCTCCAGCAGCCCAACTTCTTGCTGGAGGATCTCACAGGCCCCGGTAGGTGGGAGCAACTTTCTGTTGGCATTTATAAGCAGGAAAAAAATAAACTCTTTAGTGATAAATAACAGATTTACTTGTTTTACTCCTTCTTGGACGTATCACGGGGCCGCTGTTGAGGAGCGTGTCTGGGAGGAGAGCGTCGCGTGGAATGAGCCCTCTCGCAGAGCAGCTGATCCGCTCTCTTTGGCCGGGGTATTTGCGGAGCAGTGTCGTGCCGGTAGGAATCTGTCTCGCTTTGCACGTGCAGGACAAGTGTCTTTTACTGTCCAGTGGTTTCTGCAGCCGTGTTGTGTGTCTGTAATGCTCTGGTGCGGTCGTTCTGGCGTACCTGGGCCATCCACCGCTCGTTGCGTGGGTACAGAATGATTCCCGGAGGGAGCTGGGAGCAAGCCGGGAGGTTATCTTGTTGGGACGGAACCCGTTGATGGCCAGGAACTCGTTGCAGAAGGACGAGCTTGGTGAACTTGAACATCAGATCTCAGTTTGGGAGATCTGCGAACATTAAATCCTACTTTGGGAGCACACAGTTTTTCCCTGTCGTGCTCCTTGACTATGGAGGACTTGGAAAGGTGTTAAAAGTCCTCCTCGTGGTTTCGTTCGCTCGCTCTTAGCCAGCACTCGCAGGGAGGTGGAAATTTCGG
Organism: Aramus guarauna; assembly: GCA_013400195.1. NCBI lineage: Eukaryota > Metazoa > Chordata > Aves > Gruiformes > Aramidae > Aramus > Aramus guarauna. The sequence continues at coordinate 16,017 of VXBL01004773.1, read as the reverse complement.
GCATCCCATCAGCGTAGGTTGTTGCAGAGGCTGCTTTGACGTCAGGAAGGAGTGCCGGCGGCAGCGATGGTTGATCACGGATTTTATTTGGTTTAGAAGCAACTGGGTGCACCTGAAAAGCTCAGCAGAATGAAGCTGGTGTGAAAACATATCGATTTGAGTGCCCGTGTGGAAGCGGATTCAGTTTCCATACTCTTCCTCGTTACGCTCTGTCCTGCTAAGTGCTTAAATTTGAGGGCCGAGTAGGTGACGCTCTCCAGACTGCTGCGGTCTCACCAGTTACCAACCCTTCAGCCTGGTCCAGGTGAAAACTGGAGTTAAAGCCACCTTTGGTCTTTCACTTCCAGCTTTTCCCATGGATTTCGGTATTTCTCCCCACTGGTAACATCACGGACCTTCCTCGAGAGACACTCGGCCCCAGGGTGAGCAATGACACGCTGCCGGGGTGACGTTGCACGTAAAGGTGTTTTAGTTTTCTGAACCACGCGAGAGGTTTTCCCCGCGGTGCCACCCACGCTGATGCTTTCTGCCTCCCACCTGCGGGAGGATTTCTGCTGCTCTTCATCTTCTGGAGGGACACGTGGCTTTGTTCTGCTCCTTCGAGAGCAAGAGCCAGCGGGGATTGGAGTCTGTGGTCTCTCATGGCTTGCTGATGGAGAGATGACCTCTTGAGTACATCTCAGACCGCTTTGGGCTTTTCTTGAAAGGCACTTTGTGGGTGGCACAAGGGTGTTTGTCCCCATGCCAGTGGATGCGTGAAGCTTTTAAATTTGCTTTTAGGAATGAGCGTGTTTCTGAAGGCAAGACGGTCTACTCAAGCGTGGCTCACTGCTCTAAAGTAACTAGTGCTGGGTTTTAAATGCTGGGTTTGAGTGGGTCGTGTTAGGACTATGTTGAACCTTAACTCATGTGTCTCTGCAAGCTGAGCTCTGTCTGTAGGACACATCCATCCCGCCTAAACCCTTCACAGAGCCACAAGTTGTTGACCGTGGTTTTGCTGAGGGTTTTGCTGGTCCACCTTCTCAAACTCTAACTAGTTACTCTTCTTTTCCTCCAGTGCCGTCTTAAACCAGAAGCTCGGCACGTCGGGAGATGGAGGTGCCCGGCAATCTGCCTTTCCACGGGCAATACCAGAGAGTTTCTTCTCTCTACGTGTCTAGCTCGATTGGCATCAAATCCCTGAGAAGAGTACAAATAATTTTATTCTCGGTGCTCTAATAGCAGCAACCGATCGAGTTGTCTTCACAGGTGGCTATTTTGAGACGCGAGGTGTAGCCTGCCATCACTGTGATGAAGTTCGTTGTTTCTCGGCACCGCGTATCACTGCATGATGATCCGGCTGGGCTGCAGATCGTTTTACCCCGGCTTCATTCCCTCTCGGTCGCTGGCAAAGTCCCTTCTCCTCTTGGGACATCCCCATCGCTTTCCTAGTTCCGTACCGGAGAGCTTTGGGCTGGAGCCAAAGCCTTCTGGATGTCCTGGTGTGTTCAGACACACCGGGATATGATTGAGGTTTCGCTTTTTGGTGCAAAGCATGATTTATTTTGACTGCCGGTGTGTCCCCGAGCGCTGTGCCCTGGCAGATTGTGCTGGGGCCTATGCGGACCGGTCCGTGGCGAAGTTTTAAGGGTGGGTTTGCACAAGGCTGCTCGCGTTTTGCAGAGCAGCGTTACGAATTGGCGTCTCCTGTTGGAGGCATGTTGAAGTCGTCAGCTACCTTTCTGCAGTGGTGTATGGTGTTTAAGGTGCTCTTTCTTCTCCTTTTATTCTGGATAGAGCACAGAAAGAGGGCTTCTTGTGGCGATATCCCACGTGGGTCTCATGTTCTCCTGCCTTGCACGCATTTTTTTTAACCGAAAAGTCCATGAGCTAGCAAGCTGAGCAGAGTTATCGGGCTACTGTAGACAGTTCTGTTTCCTTGTGCTCCTGCCATCCAACTCGGGAATGAAAACTTCAACACCTTTCACTGTGCTGGTCATCCCTACGTGTCCTACTATTCCAGGCTTCAAAAGCCATTTCTTTTGTCCCAGCGTAGTTTCTTCTTGTGTTGCTTGTGAGCATCCTGGCGCGACGGGGCAGGAAGCTATTTTCTACTGATGTTCGTAAGTCAGGACGCAAAGCCAAGGGCTCCTCTCTCCCATTAAGTAAAAGAGCATCTTCAGAGATGAACACCGTGCTAAGTGGTGCTCTGTGCCATCCGGACCTCTTCTAGGCCAGCTGCTATTGTTTAATAGACTTAAATAGATTAATGCGGACACGTCTGTAGGCCACCTAACAGCTCTGCAGAGCCCGGAGCTTCTTGCTGAGTAAGAGTACGTCTCGGAGCAGGGATCTGGAGTTCCTTGTGTTGGAACATCGCTGGGGTTATACGTAAAAAGCTCGCTGTGGCATGGTTCTCCCTCGTCTTATTTTTTTTGCTGGGAGGAGGACTGTGTCTACAGCCTCCCGCAAAGTCGCTTCCTAAGGCTTTTCTGATCGTCGTGCTGCAGTTTCTGCAGAGCGATCGGTTCTCCCGTGGCTTCGCTTGTAGAGAAGATAAGGGCTCGTAAGTTAGAAACGGTGAGAAAAATCCACGTTGAGCTTTTTGACTGTCTCCTCCTTTGGATTTCGTAATTATAAATTAAGCAAGGATAATCTGTCTTCGTATTGCAGGCAGTGTTGCAGAACAATAAGCAAAAGCCTCGGTCTCTTCCAGTCTGTGCAGTCACTGGGCAGTCATCAGGTCTGTTTTCAGTTACTTGTCCTAAATTTACTGGTTTCTTGTCTATCTGTATCAATATATGTATGTGCACTTTAGGAACCCCGGAGCAGGAGTTGAGCTGGACACCGGGAGGAATAGAGGAGGTGCGTAAGAAAAACCTAGATCTTAAATCTTGGCGATCAGAATAACCTGCTGGGAGAAAGGTTTCTGAACCACTGAGTGCTATAAAATGTCCAGGGGAGGTTTCCTCAAGCCCGAGCAATTATTTAGGTCTGAGAAGGAAGAGCTGGGAGTCTCGTTTCTCCGGGAAACGAGACCGAGGAGCCACCAGCTGCTTGGCCGCTGCCTTCCGGTGATTTTTTGAAAGCACCAAATTGTAGATTATCTCACTTAAATTTTAGGTTATCTGTTGCTAGAAGCGGAGGTAAATCATGCAGCCAGGTCTAGAAGCATCTAGGCAGTAACCTCAAAAGTTCTCTTTGCTTGCAAGAGTATCGAGCGATAGGAACATTGCTCGTTTAATTTTTGCCCCTTTTTGCTTTGCTCCCTTTGTACCAGTTTCCGTGACTTGACACCAAATTATTTTCACGGTAAAATAAGCCAGTCTGTAGCCTGAACAAAATAGTTAATTACTACTAGACTGCAACCCAGTAGTCCGTACACCCATCGGTAGGGAGAGATGGTTGAAGCACACGCTTAAAATCGAGCAAGCGGCTGTGGAGGTCGAGTGTTCCCAAGGGGGCTTGGCCAAGAGTTTTGATGTTTTTTGGTTAACTGAGCTGGAGACCCTCTGTTTAGCATAAAGGCTGCTAATAAAATCAGCCAGAGGCGCTAAATCTGCAGTTAAGTCCCGTGGATAAGCTGGGGCAGATGTAAGAACCTGGGTTTGGGAAATCCATTTCCAAAAAAATCTGACTTGGGTGGGTTTTAGGAGTTTGGGAGCGAAACAAGAGTTTGCCCGTATCTCTCGGTGAGATTTGAGCTGAAAGGAGAGAAATTGGAGTGAAAAATCTGAGCGATGCATCCTCTGAGGTGCTTTTCCTCTGAAAGGGAGCCAGGGCAAACCGAACCATTTCAAACCGCCTCGATGTTCTTGTTGCTGAATTTTAACAACCAAATTTATCTGTGCCCCCGGCCCTAAGGATCCCAGTTTGCTCTCAGTGAATATCAGCAGGTTTCTTGCCCGGTTCCTTTGTTCCAGGTTTTTGTAGCAGGTTGGGTTTTTGGTGGTTTTTTTTCCTCCCCTGCTTGCAGACAGAAACTAATTTGATGATGTCCATCCAAAAAGGATCTGCCCGTTTATCCTGAGAGGTAGCGAAGGGCAAAATCAGGAAGGGTTCCACCTTAAACCACTGAATAACTCTGGTGCTTATTGCTGCCTGGGTGTTCATGTGGGTTTATTTTTTTTTCCTTTTATTTTGTCTTTTTTTGTGCCTGTGTTTTGTTTTTTTTTTTTTTTTTTTGAAACAGCATCGTAAAACCGACTTGCTGCTTAGCGGTTTTGCTTCTGCCCCCAGGGCTCTGAATATCACGAGGAAACTGGTTAGCAATGTATTCCTTTCCCGCTGATGCTGTTAAACCGGTATATGAGGAGCATTAGGTAGGTTCGAGCTTTCCAGAGATGTAAAGGTTGCTTTGGGGGGGCGGGGGGGAACCCCACAAGTGGTTTTTGCAATGACATGCGCTTGAAAGTCTGTTACAGTCCTCCTCCAGAAAGCAAGGCGACAGGACTAGCGCTTCCCAAATTAATGCCGCTTTTGAAGTCCAAAGACGGCTTTGCCATTCAAGCTAGAACCTGAGCAATCTAATAAATTTAATATGAAAAAAAAAATAATGTTTTCTAGCACTCTACTAGTCCGAAAACCATCAAGATCCAGCAAACCCGGGGCACATCATTACCTTTCAAAAGCAGAGTGGTGGTGGAATTAGAACTGCATTGAGGGACGCGCATAAAGATTTTATTTGATTATTTTTTTTCCCCACCAAATAGCTGCGCGTTGCTCCGGATTGGAGGGGAGGGGAAGGAGGATGGAAATCGTAGGCTGGTACGGCTTTGCCTTGCTGTCGCGGGATGCTAAAGGGATCACCAAAAGCAGACCAGGTTTTTCCATCCGTCTGTACGGAAGGTTTTGGCCTCAGCGCTGTTTTTAAAGGCTTCTTAGACAGAACCATCTTAGTATTGTTTCTTACTTAATGCTTGATATCGAAGTCTGGGAATTGGGAGCATTATTGATTTGACCTCTTTTAAATTTCAGCAGCTTCACAAGAGACAGAGTTAGTAAGGAATGCAAAATATGTAAGTAATACATATTCTCCTAGCTGAATAGCTTAGGCATATACATTTTGTACCTTGTGTCCTCTTAGCAGAGTAAGGAAGGTTGGACCGTCTTTGCTTTGGGGGACTCTTCTTTCTCTTTTTCCTTTCTCTCTCCTCCCCGCTTCGCCTTCTGCAAGCTGTGGGCACAACACCAGCTCTGCTTTCTCCTCCTTGTAGTAGGTGTGCATTTTCTTGGCTGGTTGGTATCTCTGACTGGGGGATCTCTTGGTATTTTTTTTTTTTTCCCTTTGTTACATAGCAGATTTGGGGTTTTTTTTTTAATTTTTTTTTTTTTTTTTGAAGTGGGGAAGAGAATAAATCGCCCGAGTTAAATGTGACGAACCTGTAGCTGCTACGCAACTCTGTCCTGTGTCGTAGATGTTAACGCTAAAATCGCTCCAGCGGGAACGTTGGATATGTACGATGCTTCCCGGCGGGCGTAGATTAATTCGGGAGCATTGCATCTAGCTTGTGAGCGTGGGGAAAATGCTGATCAGCAGAAGTAAAAAAAAAAATAAAAATAAAAAAAATAAACCAAACCCCAAACCCTAAAATCTGCCTAGCAGCCCTGTGACTGTCTGCAAGTGAATGTCTGCTCTTCCAAGCCGTTGCCGCCTGATTTAACGTGCGTTTTGCTGTCTCAGACCCTTCGCAGGTGCTACAGCCGCGTGAAGGAGCACGGCGTTGGGAAGAGGAAAAGCAGCTACACGTTCGAACAGCTGGAGCAGGTTTTCGGGCAGGGAGGATGGGACTCCCAGCCCTGCCAGCCCGTCCTCATCAACAGCAGCGGCTTGTACCAGGAGCTGGAGTCGGACGGCAGCACGATGGAGGAGTATTCGCAGGAGGACTGGGGAAACCACAGTCAGGATCTTCACTGTTACCAGACCGGCGAACAGGAATTGGGTAAGATTTCCATCCTCTGATTTGTTTATTGCCCCTGCCTCCACCCCCCAATCTCACATGTACGTACTTCAGGACTGACTTTCATTATTTTGGACATAGCGTGCTGAAGATAGTAAACACCTGGTGATTTTGGGGGGAAAAAAGGGAAAGAAATTCCCTAGTTCATCGTCCCCGTGGTTCCCGAAGTATTTTAGGATCGGGACTTGAGTTTAAAGAACCTAGCAGGAGGGAAGAAGGAAAACAGAAACAGTGGAGTCGGCGGCCACGTGTTCCCCGTCTCTGTCCCCCGCTCAGTTTTATTTCCCCTTGTGGGATCAGGGAGGTATTTTCCCTTTCAGTGGGATCCTGGTTTTTGGAGGTCCTGGAGTTCAAATACCGTTCATCGACGTTACAAACAGGACTTCAGACGGCGGCAATTAACGCTGGTGACTAGAAATGTTGCTCCTTCCTCTATACCCTAACTGTTTTAAATATATGAATATGCTTATATCCAGATGTGTAGGTTTTTTAAATAAATAAAAAAGCAAGCTCACACTCCAGGACTGAGACCTAAACGAAAATCCTCCATGCGCTCTGCTTGCCTGAATTATTGGTGTCTCTGCATAAGAATCAATATGTTAATTAATTTGGAGATTGAACTCTGCCGAACAGAGCGAGGTACCACGTTCTTGCTTGAAAACGCACGCTGATCTGAGCGGTTTTGTGAAGAAGTGGGTTTCTTTAAGAATATTTATCCACCTCGAGCCACCGATCTTACAGGTGCCTGTTCCTCCCTTGCCTGAGCAAGGGGGTTATTTTCACGGCAGAAATTTTCACGGCGGAAACTTTAAGTGGATCAAATTTAACACAGACCCAAGCGAAGCGGTAGTTGGAAGGTGAATTGGGTAAAGGCTCTGGGTGCCATGGGTTGGTGGGCATTTTTCCCCCCCTCGTGATTTGTAGGATGAAGCAGGGAGAGGAGATGCAGTCACGTATCTGTACGCGTCTGTCTTCAGGGGACTCGTGAATTGGGATGCTTTGAAAGAGGCTTAAATTGCAGTTTAACACGAAAAATTTGCAGGTTGGCTGTTAACCGCGTTCCGGTTCTTTCAGACTTCTTCCCCAGGGGATTTGTAAGTCAGAAATATGTGGGAGAGAAGGCGACGTTACAAAATGTATGTAAACGACCGCTAATTCTGTCTAGTTTGATTCGTTCTGATGAGTCAAACCCTGGTTTCCTGGTTTGTCACCGTTTTCTTTCAGCCGACTCGGAGACATTTGTGCGCGCTTGGGCTGGTGATATTCGTGTTCGGAGAAGTTATGAGAAAAGCACTTAGTGCACAACATCGAAATGGAATACAGATGCGTTTGTTGTGCTGCTTGCTCTGCAAATGTGCCATTAAAAGCAGAATAATTTTTTTCTTTCTTTTTTTTTTTTTAAACAATGTAGTTTGCAATTAAATTTGTGATTTTTTTTTTTTTAATAGCAGGAATTGTAGTCTTGTCCTTGAAAGGTTTTGCACTTGCAGAGACAGATTTAGCTCTTAACTGACCACGTCGCTTCCAAGGAAAATAATAACATTCACTTGTGGAGGATTTAGGAACTAGAGCTGTCTTGTGCAGAATTTGGTGAACCGCCTGGTTTAGGAAGCAACTTTGATATTTTTTTTCATTATTTTATTTTATTTCAGCCTTAACATTTAAAAAAAAAAAGCCCCAGTAACATTATTTAAAATATGTGTTGGAATTTTACCTTTCAGATGAAATGCCGACCACAAAAAGAACATTAAAGATAAAACAGGAATCTTCAGAAGACACGCAGTAAGTAATTTATGAATGTTTTACCCTGGAATGTATTTCCCTGGGGATGTTGTGCAGGAGGGAAGGATATTTGAAACTTCTGATTATAATTATAAATACATTGTGCAAGACTATTCATACAGTTGAATCTGCTTTATGCATTATTCCAGTTACCTCAGAACATCTGAAAAGCTTCACAACTCTGTCTCTCCTTGGCCTCGTCGCTCAGCAAATGAAACGAGACTACGTGAATGCGAGGACTTAAAATGCCGATAAAATACCCGTCAGATTCGTTAGGGATGCGTGTGGGCAGGCTGTGGGTGTCCTGACTGAGGCCAGACTCTTGGATCTATTTGTAATTTTGGTTGGTTTGGGGGTTTTTTGGGGTTTTTTTTTTGCCGTTTGCCTCGTTGGATGCAGGGAAGAAAGAGAACAGAGGAGGAGTGGAGGAAGGAAAGAGTGCGAAGAGGGACGCAGCACCCCGGTAGTAGCGTTGGCTTGGTGTGAGTAAGGCTCGCAAGAAAAGCTCATGTGTTTCCCCTCCTTGGTGGGGAAGGCATGCCAAAGCTTGTGATATTTTTTTTCTTTTTTTTGTTTTTCCTTTCTTACTTTTCTTTTTATAACTTTCCAGAGCTGACTTGTAACCTTTTGGAGCAGTTTAATCTGACAAATACCGGACTATTTTTGAATGCCTTGAATTCAAAATCTCCCTTGCCTCGCCAACAATAACCCAGAGCGTTTTGAAAAACGAACGGAATCGTGCCGTATTTACTCAAACCGGGGCTGCTTTCTTCTGACCTTTAGGGTTTTAAAACCCCCGGGGTGGTTGTAGATCTGCCCATGATGAGAGCGAACCAGCGCAAATTGGCTCGCAGACCCTTCTGGGTGGGTTTCCACGCGCGAGCGAGCTCCCCTGCCGGTAATTTGTAGTGTCATCTGAAGTCGATGTGGTATTTCCTATGCTGGAAAAGGAGCTCCTGCGGGGTAGGAAGTCATCAGAGGCTTTTTTACTGTGACTAAATGGAAAAAAAAAAA